>JAREIS010000069.1:3620000-3885000 GCA_030060385.1 Muscicapa striata striata
TAAAGTAATCAGCTCTTTTTTCTAGTCTTGGAAGCCTTGGCAGTGCTGAAAGTCTGCCATAAAGTGTGGGTTGTATTACTCTGTTAACAAAACTAATGTATTGCTCTGAGTTAATGCAATATGTGATTAATCTTCAGCTTTCTGTACTCTGGATTGTCATGTGAAAAAAAAAAAAAATGAAGTGCAATAAATGTGCAGGATCCCAAAATCCACCTTGTAACACTAGGGAAATCTTGCAGCTATTTACATCTTGACTTATTGCTGAGCCCCTATGGCTCAAGGCCATCTGCCCTTGTTAGTAAAAATAAAACTACTTATTTCATTCCCTTTAATTTTTCTTTTTAATGAGATGTTTAAGCTCACACTGGAATCACTGTGGAGATGGGAACATAAAACTTCTATCTTGTTTCATATTATCCAGATAATACACGTCTCATTAGTCCCTGAAACTAGAGGATTTATGCTGGAGCCAAAAAGCTAAAATGACATGTATAACTCCAGAGAAAGAAGGCAAATTGTCAGTACTCTTCTTTCATTTATACCTTTTAAAATGAAAAATGTGTCCATTTAAACTTCTGAGTTGCCTTGATGTAAAAATAGGCCAAGCAGGAGAAGAATTATGGCCACTGTCTCTATTCACATAAGTTTTGTTTCAATTGAGCTGGGCTCTGCTGTTTCACTGCTACATTAACGTGGCCAGCTGCCCCATAGAGCCAGACAAAAGTTGCCTGTAAAAGCCTCCTAATACCATTTAAAGGTTTGAGAGAATTCCTTTGCTTCTTCCTGTGGACTGAAATAAGAGCACATTGGTTTGACTTTCTCCTGGATACAATATCCCTGATGGAATGAGAGGGATGCTGTCATTCACATAACACCATTAATGGGCTAATTGAAGGCATTGATTCCAAGAGCAAGAGCTTTGTGGGAAATTATTCCATTTTCCCTCATGCAGATGTAATTATTGATTAAGTCTGAGTGATTCCACGTTGTTGCAGTCAGATATGGGCTGGACTCTATGAGAAAACCTCTGGAAAAAGAGTTCAGTTGGGTGAACAAATGCAGCTTTCCCCTCTCATGATGCCAGGGCAGTTTTGGGGGTTGCTTCCTGTCATTTGGGAAATGGCAAAGTAAATATTGATGGAGAGATGTGCAGTTTCTTCCTGGTGAAACACTTCTGTGTCACAGCCAGACTTCAAAGACAGATGCTTCTGTGCAGTTTTCGAACCAAAGTATAAAAAATTTAATTTCACACAATGTCCAGAGAAATTTTTATGAATATTTTGATAACTTTGCTGTGATTTCAGTATACTTTATGTACCAAAACCCAAGGATTTTGAAGTAGCATTTAGTAATATTTAATATATTAAATATACTTATGTATTAAATATTTATTAGTCCAAGCTAAGCATAATTCTGGTATTACAGCTCTCCAGCCTCACTCCTGGCTGCCTGGTCCATAGAGAAAAGTTGAGTTTGCTACATGTTGTGGGTGGCAGCACTATGGCCAGGTTTCCTGGACTGGATAAAAGAGCATTAGAAAGATTTTTATAATGCATTTAAATCAGTGCAGTTTGGTGCATTTAAGTTAGTGCAGCTTGGTACATTTAAGTGTAAAAATTGCTTTTGCACTTTTACTGTTACTTAATTGTAACTAAGGCCTGTCCTTTCAGGCTCAAAGGACATTTCTCTTAATTGTAGAATTTATGGACTAATCTGACATATTAAGTTCTTAGCAATGCTATCTTTGTCTTTAATGCATTGTTATTTTATCAAAGCAGACATGGCAATCCTTTTCCAGCCCCAGTATGTGGGTATGGATGCTGTCTGCCTCCAGCCTGCTCCCACTGGAACCTATTATTTCAGCAAAACTATTATTTACTAAATTTTTCTGTATTTTTAATTGTGTTTCTTTTTGCAATCTGTTCTGAATTTTTTTTTTTTTTTTAACCTACTGGATTTAATCTGATTTTCAAAAAACCCCAATCTTTTGGCCTGGTATTAAATTCTGGGCACTGACAGCTGACAGAAATACTCCTGTCTGCTTGCTTCTAAATGGAAAGGAGGGAAAGTGCATCCTGCTGAAGGCTTCATACCCAGTTTATTTGCAATAAATTCCCAGTGGGGTGTGAATGTGTAGGTTTGTTCCTGGCCCTGTGTGGGGTTGTGATGAACTGACTGTTAAATGTGTCAGAAAAATGTGGGTCAGGTTTGCAGTCCTGGGGCTAAAGCCAGGGATGTGCTCACAGCCACACACCCAGAGCCCTCTGCCTGCCCTGTGGTATTGCCAGAGCATTTACAGCTGAAAATGAGCCCTTGGGGATAAATATAAGGAATTTTGGCAGATTTATGGCTTGGCCTTTTGTTCAGCTTCCAATCCACCCAGTGGTGAGGGAGAGCTGAATAAAGAGTGGCTCTTAGAGCCTTTCCTAAAAGTGCCCAAGGCATGAGAAACAGAAAATTTGGAGCTTATTATCACCCCAAATGTGGTTAAATTGACTTTAAAAACCCTTGATTATATTGGGATGTAAGAATGGACCTGATCAGGTACAATTCTGGCTCAGAGGCTGCACTACCAGGGTATAGTCAATATTGCCATTAGTTAACACTTGCTGCTTGCAAACATATTCTTTTATTTTAGCAAATCCTAAATTAAAATGCAGTTTTTTTAAACAGAGGCTGACCAGGCTGATCCTTCCCCAAATATAATATCATTATGCAAATCATCTTCAGTTTTTGCTGCACTCTGCACTGCCAGTGAGCCAGGGCTGGTGTTAGTAAGGCTGTCAGGTCTCATCAGTGCTAAAAAACCCCAACCCCTCCTCATGTAGGAGATGTTCCATTTCTATTTTTACATGGAATTGCATATTTGAATATGTACTTTCATTCACAGGGAGTTTCTCCAGGACAGAGTGCAAAACTAATTTTAGGTAATAGTTTTTTCCCCTTTTTCAATTCACAGCTAAGAATACTCGGTGGTTAAAATCATATTTAAAAGAAGCACCTATGGGTACATAAAATGGGTATATCAAAGATCATTCATGGGAAAGAGAAGAAACCAAAAACTCCTGATTCAATGAGGTGTCAAAATACATTTTTATGAGTAGTTTAGTTGATTACAGGAGCTTGGTTTGTATATTTATATTTAATCAAGTGGTTAAATGTCCTGGTGAATTTATTTTGTAGGAAAATCAGTGTAATAAACCCCAATGTAAGGCTTTATAGAAGGGAATATTTACTTACACACCAAAGTGAGTTGATATTATGTATTCACACACTTTTCCTAAGAAATGGCACCCAAATCTGTGTCCTGGCAGCCTGGTCAGGGTTGTGTGATGTAGATATTTCACTGGGACTCCTCTGGATCCCTCAGTTAGGATTAGTTTGGGAAAGGTCTTTTCTACCCCATGGGAATCACCAGATTTTGCCTCAGGCCTTTCCAACTGCCAGAAATCTACAGGTGGATTGGAGCCTTTTTTCTTCATTTGGAAAATATGTTTGAGCTGTGTTTTTCTCTAGGGTTGTCAGGATGGGGAGGGGGCACCCCTTGGACACACTCCTGGTGTGAGGATGGAGGGTTCTACCTGTGGTGTCACCTCACCCATTGGCAAGGACCTCTCCTGGGGTTGATGCAGGGCTGGGATTTGGATTTGATGGTCCTTTCAAATGCCCTTATCCCGTGTGTTTCTGTGTCCTCATTTAATGGAATCAGGTTGCCCCAGGAAAGGTTTAGATGTGGTGTTAGGATAAATTTCAGCATGGAAAGGGTTTTCAAGAAGTGGAGCAGGCTGAACTGATGCCTGGAAAGGCTGACCTGTAACAGAGACTAAACAGAGCAAAAGGGATAAAACAAGTATTTCTTGAAAGGATGCACATTGGGCAGTGCAAGAGCCTGGAAGGGGCTACACCCAAATTGAACCTCAGATGGATTCTGGTCATGAGTTTTACACTTTTATAAATTTTGGTTAATCCACACATTTGGGTCAATTATCCAACCACAGCTCTAGGTTATGAAGTCTCAACCCCTTGGCTTGCCCCCTCCCCTTTGCTGTTGTTTATGCATTTTGGGTACCAGTTGTCCTTGATTCTCTCACTAGAAAGGGATTGTTTTGTCACTACCCTGTGAAAAGAACTTGCTTAACACTTAATATGAAGTTTCAGAGTTACATACCAAGTGTGAAAAACAAAAAAGCTAAAACCCAAGGCATCATTTTCCCCCTGGGATGTGGTGGAGTCCCCATCTTTAGAAATGCTCAGAATCTGTGGATACGCACGTGAGGATGCGATTCAGTGGTGAACATGATGGTTGAGGATCATAGAGCTGGTTCCAACCTCAGTGATCCCACACCTTTCTAAACACCTCTCCCCTCAAGGAGAAAGGAGCAAAGCCCTGAACCCCCTCTTTGTTCCCACCAGGAGCTGACGGGGATTACTGGCGCCTCCTCAACCCGGGCGAGTACGTGGTGGGCGCCAAGGCCGAGGGCTACACCGCCGCCACCAAGACCTGCGAGGTGGGCTATGACATGGGGGCCACCCAGTGTGACTTCACCATCTCCAAGACCAACCTGGCCAGGATCAAGGAGATCATGAGGAAGTTTGGGAAGCAGCCGCTGAGCGTGGCGGCGCGCCGGCTGCGGCAGCGGGCGCGGCCCTGGCAGCGGCGGCGGTAGAGCCGGGCCCTGCTCCCCCAGCCTGGCTGTAGTCGTAGTGAGAGTTACATAGCCCATCTCTTCACGCCTTTTTCTCTGCACCAGGCCTTTCTGCTAGTGGAGCTGGATGGATGCTGCTGGGGGGAGGGTGGTTCTCGTTTTTGGTGGGGGGAAAAAAAGTCAGAAATGAAGTTCAGGTGGAGCCAAAAGGAGCCGCCGGTTGAGGGGAGAGATGGGGAGAATGGAGGAGGTGTTTTGAGTTGAGCTGGAGTGAAATGTTTGGTTGTTGGGTTGTTTAATCCTTTGTCGATCTTTTTTCTTTAAAAATTGAAGAGAAAGGATTAAAAACTACAACAACAAAAAAAGATACACTTATAAAGGAGAGGTGTTCTAAATGAAAAATTGAAAAATGTATCTAAAGTATAAAACTGGTATATTTTTGCAACTCAAAACGTTTTGACCCTCTATGTTTTATTCTCACATGAGAGGAAAAGCTGGGAGGTGACAACTTTAATGTGATTAAAACTAAAAATTTCTTTCTTTCTCAGAAAGTTCCCCTTTTGATAAGCACTACATTCCAGGAAAAAAAGCCTGCAGTGAAAACCCACCTTTGCTTTCCTGCTTGGGTTGTTTAGATTTGAGGATGCTTTGTGCTGCCAGAGTTCAATGCCAGGAGTACTTTTTCCTCTGGCTTTTTAAGGCTGCAATTTTACTCCTTGAAGTAAACCTGACAAAAAGATTTTGGGGTCAGGACCACTCCATCACTGTGGCATGGCAGCTCTTCCCTGGTGTGGCAGAAGGACCTGAACAAAGCTTTTCCTGAGGATACAGGGATACAGCCACTTGTGTCAGTATGAGAAGAGAGGCTTAGTCACTGAGAGGTGCTTAATTCACAAATCCACTGGTGCCATCTTTTTTCTTCATTTTTGGCCTGACTTGAAGTGCCTTTTGTGCTCCTGCACATCTCATGCCACTCTTCCATGACATGCAAGGGGTTCTGGGTTCCTCTGCAGGTCTGCTCATCTTTGCTGGCCTTATGCCATTTGGGGAGCAGGATTTGTGCTTTATTGTTGGCTTTTGAGTGCTAAAATTGTACAGCAGGACAGGATTGAGGTTCAGGAAAGATGCAGAGCACATTTAGGAAATAATCAACACTGGCAAAGTGCCAGCTGATAAAAATACATTGGCTTCAATGTTATGACCTAAATTGTACCTAAAAATCCAAGCTCAGCAGCATGATTGTAGCTAGTCTGTGGCTAAATAAATATCTCTTAACACACTTGGTAGCAGACTGCAGCATATTCTTCCAAATACAATTCTGTTTTAAATATTTTGATTGCTATTTACAGTTTTTGCCAGTTTGATAGGATTCTTGGAAAAGTAAGCCAAATATCATTGAAACTGAGGAAAAAATACAGCATGAGTAAAAAAGTTACTGTAAAAATACCATGTACCATCTTTACTAATTATTTTTTTATTGTCAAGGAATGCAGGAAACACATAAAAGGTAAAAGACTGCAGAATGAAAAACATAATCATGAGCCCTTGCACAGTAAATAATTATATTCTTAAATTTCTTAGGCAATTTCAGCCCATGCTTGTTCTGCAGATACCATTAAATAACAGCAAAGGCTTCAATAAAACAGAAGAGTGCACTTTTAATTCTCTGTGACTGAAATTATGGAACACCTCCAAGTCAGTATCATTTCAATTAAGTAACAGAAGTAAACAACTCATCCAATCATTCCATCATATGTAATTATATTTTACTAATTTCACCCTCTTTACCACCCTTAGAGCATCCTGTGTGCCATATATTTTTGTAGCAAATGTAACTGCAGTTTGTCAAGAAGGGATAATTTTTTTTGAGAGGTGGGAAGGGATTAATGATGTCTTTGTGCAGGTAACAAAGTGAAATAATTTTGGAATATGGAGTAATGACAGCAGACAATTTGTTTGCAGTAAAATTTGACTTGTTCACTGGCATGTGTAGATTTTATGACCACCATGATAGATCAAGAGCACACAAGATTTTTTGGGTTATGAATGGAGTTTTTTGGGTGGATTCTCTCTGGAGTCCCACAAAGGCATCTTGCAGGGTAGCTGGAATGCTCTGGCAAAAGTGGAACAAAATAGCCAAGTTTAAATGGGATTGAATGTGGGAACCACTCTTTTAGTCTTGGCAGGTGAGGTCTGCCCACCTTGAGATAATGGTGTGAGAGTTTAACTTTACAAACCTTGAGGTTCCTGTGCTTTGTTCTCAGAACTGAGGCTCTTTCTATGGGAAATCATTTTTCATTTGATAACAAGAAATGGATTTGATGGGGAATTCTTGGACATTTGTTGGACTCTGCTTGCTGAAGGCCTCAGGTGCTGGGGACAGTGGCTCTGGTGTTCTCTCCTGGCTGTCTCTGGTGCTTACACCAGTTTGGGCACAGCAGAACTGGGACTGATGCACGTGACCTTACTCCATTTTAGTCCAGGCATTCCTAAATAAATGGCCTAATAGCTGTCAAGTGGACTTGTCTGTGCAATTATTTTCTGATTGTCCAGCACTGGAAAACACTCAGGCTCCAAGGAATTTTACCAGAAATATCAGATGTGAATATCTTGTGCTGAGATGTTTATGCCTGCCCTGGATGTAATAATACCAAACTGATGTGTGCCCTATTTACTGCTGTAGTTATGCACCTGGGAGTTAAAATGTTCCTTTCCTCTGAAATACACAGCACCATTATTTAACCTTCAGACACATCCAAACCACAAACCAGTAAATCTGGATACCAATGTTTTCTATTTATCTGCCTTTTCCACCTCTTTAGAACAGGTGATTTTTTTTTTCTAAAGTCTGTGCTTTAAATTTCTTTTCCTTTTAGTGTTGGAGGAAAACAGACAACCCTGCAGAGATGCCAAGAAATAAATCTTGAGTGTGGATTCAGCCCTTTTGTAATTACAGATCCATTTGAACAGCTTATAGCAGTTCTCTTATGTGAGAACTTTGCTAAATCTTGATCATCCCTGATAAAAAAGAGAAAAAATACAATCCTTTCCAAGTAATAATAAATTCAGCTGCATGACCTCACCCACACAGGAAAGGTTAAACAAATGAAAGGTTAAAAAGGGAGATGCTCCACTCTGCTTGATAATACCAACCATCAGTCATCTGCTCCCATGCAGAGCCCTGACAATCATAAAAACAGTGGGAGCTGCTGGCTTCACCTTAACTATCCCTGTCAGGTTATCCAGCTGCTCATTTTTATTGGTTTAATTATCATCTGGGTTTTTCTCATCCAGTCTGATGCAAGTGCAGTAACCTCTCAAAGACAGCTCTCAGCACCTGCAAATCCCAGACTGGTTTGGGTTGGGAGCATCCTAAAATCCATCCCTTTCCACACCTGCCATGGGCAGGGACACCTTCCACTGTCCCAGGCTGCTCCAAGCCCTGTCCAAGCTGGCCTTGGACTCTGCCAGGGATGGGTGGATCAGGTTGGGAATCTACAGAAATGATAATATCTGCTTACACACATTGGTAGAAATGTAGTGTCATTTGGTAATCTCTGATCCAAGTTTAATTTGATGGAGCAGAACAGTTTTTTATGGCTTTTACCAGGAGGTTGAGCTCTGTGTGGGTAAAACCCTGATGAAAATGGATGTGAATGAAATCATTGTCTATGCCTGTTAGGAAATCCATTTCTTCATTGGATATTTTAAGCCTGTCACATATTTTCAGCTTCTGCCACCATCTACTTTCCCTTCTCTTATCCATGTATAGTTGTGGGGTTTTTCCTCTAATTCCAGCTCATTATTCTCACAGAATTTGGGACACATCCCCAAAGTGTGGATTTCAGCAGTGAGTGACAGTGACCCAGCCAGATTTCCTTGTCTCTTTTCTCACACTGTGACAGGTGGCTGACCTTTATGAGAAACACCAAAACAGAGATGAACTTGAAGCAGAACACAAATGGATTCACACCAATGCCTTCCACCAGTTAACCTTTAAAAACTGCCATGAGATACTTTGCTGTGGGTCTGAAAAAGCCCAGGTTTGGAGCTTTTTGACCTTTTATTTTGTAACCAGGCTCTGAGTGAATTTAGGCAGCAGCCCCAAGCCTGAGGGGAAGGGTAAAAGCAGAGATAAATTGTGTGAATGGTGGTGGCATCACCTGCTGCAGGACAAAGAGCTCTGTGCACACCTTCCATTCCTCCAGCCAGAGCCCAGGGGAGCTCTGCTGCTTCACCCTCCCTGAGGACACAACTTCTCAAAGCCTTTTCCCCTCCTACTGCAGCAGCTGCACACATTAAAAAGAATCTATGATTTTTACACTTGATTTCATGGATACTTCTAGGACCACTTTTGCCTGTTCTGCTTTGTGTTATCATAGAGACAAAAAGAGTTTTTTTGTCTCTTTCCAGTCCTTAATGAACAGTTGGCTTCAGGTGATTGACTTCTAGAAGTTTTAGTGTTTTCTTCTGATATCTCCTTAATATTCCAAGTTTAAATTGTATCTATACACTTAATCTGAAGTGTTTACTGCTCTTTAATTTCCTCTTAAGGGTCATTAAACTTCTGATGACATTTTTAAATTCCACTGGAATGTTGTAAGATTTTTAGCAGAAAAATTTACATTCAATGAAGCCATGACAGTGAATGCAATCTTGTCACTAAATAACCATTCTCTGCCCTCTTCCATTGATAAAATCAATATTTTGCAGCATCCATGGTAACTTTATAGCTAGGTGAGGTTTACAAATCCACCAAATCCACATCGAGGTTTGCAGTTTGTTGATCATTTTTGTGGCTTCTCCATCCTCTTAACCTGACAAGAGACTCAATTTGATTTTGATGAAAATTACAGTTTCCATTAAAATTTTAAATGTTGCTCACATGCTTGAGTTTAATTGTCATCTCAGTATTTTCTTATTAGGCACATAAAGGATATTTTTATACATTTCACAAATTTCAGAGGGGCTGTATTGACCCGACAATTTTTGGTGGAACATTTCAACTCAATAGGTAAATGAGTATTCTCATCAGCAAAAAATGAAAACCACTGGACCTTGGAAAGCTTGTAAAAAAATTCCAGGCAGTGAACACAAAGGTATTTTACAGGTGCATGTTTTTGATACTTAATCTGCCTTTTCAGGTGTTTGAGTGACTTTGTTCACCTGCTGGGTGTCACACTCAGAGATGTTTAATCCACCTTCCCCTCAGTGGTGCTTGGTGATTTCCACAGGCTGGATTAACCAATATCCAGCAGTTTTCTGCTCTTTCCTAAACTGACCTTCAGACCAGACCCCTTTCAAGCTCTTGCCTCTCCCAGGGGAAGGTCCCTGGAGCATGGCTGGAGTGCCAGCATCCCACCTGGAGACAACACTTGGATTTTCACATTATAGCAGCACTTTTGAACCTGGTTTTTTTCCAACCAAAATACTACAAAAGAGCATTGCACTGTGTATTCTGAAGTACTGGTGGTGTTTAGAGAAAACTAACAATTCCCTCCTATTATGATGCTAAATAATCTCAACCACCTGATATTTTAATTATTCTAGTCATTAACTCTCCCTTAATTTGCAGCAGCTGCTTTCTAAAGTTCAATACATCACTTATGTCAGCAGCACAATCATTCTTATTAACTCTGCTGTCCCAAAAGCAACAAAAAAGAGCATTCAGAGTAAACTGTCATTTGAAGATTAAATATTCATCCAGCCTTACTGTCAGCAAGTAAAAATATGAAAAATGGAATTACTTTTTGTGGTTAAGATGTGACAGAAATTCAATACCTGGGTTAATGAGGAGCAGTGCAGAATAATCTCACTTAACCAGACCAGGGGGATTTAAATCTGAGATCTGTTTCTTACCACAAGGATCTGGGCCTGGTTCCATGGCCTCAGTGTAAAAAGTGTTAAAATCACATTGCTATTTATTCCAGTTTTGTGAGCCCCATAACTCACAGGTGAATGGAAACATTCATTTGGGTTGGCCAAGCTCTGGCTCAGCTCAGGGATCCTCTCCTGACTCCAAGGCTGTCCTCACAAGCAGAACAGGTGAATTTACAGAATACTGAAGGGAAAACCAGATTCTGTTTCTATGATCCACCCTGTGTCTGCCTTATTTTTCTATATTTGGCTAATGAAGGGCAGCTGGAGCCACTGTAATGAACATAATGATTTCTGGGAACATTCAAACCCCAATGATTACACTGAAGGACCAAGACAATCAATCAAGAGCTCCACCAGAGAGAGACACAAGCTGTTAAATCTCCTTATTCAGTTTAATTCTAAAGGGCTTTGCACCTGTTGGTTGCTATATGGTCATTTTAAAATACTAAACCAAATTCCTTGAGTGTTAGAACTTTGAGAATTGTTCTTCAGAGATATTGATCTGCTTTTACTTGCACACTTACTGTGACTTTTGCCCTAAATAGGTCATCAAGGACCTTTATGATGACTGACTCTGTAAATTTGGGTACTGATGGTCCTGATACCATCAGCACCCTCAGCACTGTGTGCAGAACATACCTGATTTGGAGAAAATCCAGCATTTTAAATGAAAGTGTCCATAGAAATTAATTGCTGATTTCCATCTCAGCTTCAGAAGTCATGTATCATTCTTAAAGCAGAATGAGTCTCCAGAGGGTGCTTTTCAGATTATCACAGTCCTTAGATGTATTATTAAAACCTTGACTGCTGCATGATTGATTTAATATAAATATAAATCAATAGAGCTTCCCTAGAACTCCTCCCTGTCTTCTGCAGGGAACTTGGTAGATTTTTTGGAAATGAAACCAGAAAAATGTGAGATTGGGGTGGGAGAAACAGAACCTCTATTACAGAGGGAAAAGTAAAGGGTGAAAAAGAAGATTCCAGTTGAAATCTTCTAGTCCCCTATTTTTCCTGAATAAATTTGCTTTTTTCCTGAATTTTCAAATAGTCCTTGTTCCCAAAGCATCCACTGAGGTGAACAACAAAGGACATCATAAGTGGTGGCATTTCAAGATTGCCAGTCCAAGCCAGAGAGTTCAGAAGCAGATGGTGGCAAATTATATTTCAGCAAACGCTGATAACAAGTTTATCATAGAAAATTACTCTGAAATTTGGGATCTGGCAGAAAGCTGAGTGGGTATTTTTCACATCAAAGGACCTCAAAGCTGATGAAAGCCCAGGGTAGGAAATGGGATGGTCAGAGCAGCATTCCTTTGATGAGTTTGATTTGACAATCAACTGTTGATTGAAATGTTGAGGATGTTGAAATCACCCATTTCCAATTTAAAATAAAATAAATGCCTGTTATTAGAAAGAAAAATACAAACTATGGAGGGGGAGGGAGGAAGGAACAAATCAGGGTGTTAAAAATGAAGTAGCAATGAATCTCTGTGACCCACAGCAGCAGTGGGGTGTGTGTTTGTGTGGGCATGCAAGAAATGAGGAGGGGGCCATCAGCACTGCAGAGCTGCCAATTGTTCCACATTAGAAACCCCAAATTGTACAAATGCAGCCTTAATACAGTAACAGACACTGCAGTTCCCTGGTTGCATCTCCTCAAATTACAGTGAGCTAAGAACTCAGGATGTAAAATAGCAGTTGTAACATCCTTCCACCATCCAAAAAAAAAAAAAAAAAAAAAAAAAACCAAAAAAAAAAAAAAACCAAAAAAACCCAAACAAAACAAAAGCGCCACCCTGCTGATGGAACCCTAGAGTATCCTGAGATTTGAAAATGTTACCTTGAAACATTTGGAAATTTAGCCACAATTCATGCCAGGTTGTAAAGAGACTTTAGAGAGGAAACAACAGATTCTCATCTGCTGGAACCATACAAAGCCTGCTGATGTCAAGATAAAACTGTCCAACCCCTTTGTCACTGCATTTGATAGATATCCTTATCAGTATCCCAAAGCTTGCCAAGAGTTTCTCTTTATCTGATTCCCACAGGGAAAGCAGGAGGATTTTCTACATCAAATTTCATGACCCAACCATACCTGGATGTTTATCAAAAGTCCAGCACATTACATTACAAAAATGTAATTTGAGATATCTTCTTAAATTTATATAACCATGCATGTAATAGAATTGTTTAGGATGGAAAAGCCCTCTAAGGTCTGAGTCCAACCATCCCTCCTGCCAAGGCCATGTCCCCATGTCCCCATGTGCCCAGGTCCCACCTCTACAGAGTTTCTAAATCCCTCCAGGGACTCCACCACTGCCCTGGGCAGCTGTGTTAGAGCTGGACAAACCTTTCTATAAAGAGATTTGTCCCAAATATCCTCCCTGAGCCTCCCTTACCCACCCTGAGGCTGTTCCCTCTCCTCCTGTCCCCGTTCCCTGGAGCAGATCCCAATTCCCCCCGGCTGTCCCCTCCTGTCAGGGAGTTGTGCAGAGCCACAAGGTCCCCCCTGGGCCTCCTTTTCTCCAGGCTGAGCCCCTTTCCAGCTCCCTCAGGAATTCTCCAGCCCCTTCCCAGCTCCATTCCCTTCCCTGGACACCCTCAATGTCCCTCTTCTCATAAAGGACCCAGAACTGGACACAGGATTTGAGGTCCCTCAGCAACTCCAGCACAGGGGACAGGCACTGCCCTGGTGCTGTGGCCACAGCAGGGACAATAATATCTTGTTTTTAATGGTTTAATACCTCAGTGCTCTGTCCACTGGTTAGCACTGAGGCTGTTCCTGCTGCAGGCTCTGTGCACATGTGAATTAATGATGATAAGAGCTCTGATAACCTCCTGAAGATCAGGCACTGCCACCAGCCAAGGAACTCCCTGCAAAGTGTCCCCTGCCATTTGAGCCACCATTTGTCACATCAGCTCTCTCTAATCAACAGTGCTCAAGCCCCTCTAGCCCAAAATACCTCAAATATCTTGGATAACTTCAGTGACTCAGCAGCTCACCCTTCAAACAGGCAGGGGGTAATTTGTAGGCAAACAGACCTAATTTCAGTCAGCTGCTCACAACAAATAATTTGAATGTCTCTGTGTGTGCAGTAAAAGCAGATCATCTTAATGTGAAAATGATGGCACGTACAGAATCACTTTAATAGGATGATTAAGAGCTGTGGGCTCCTGGGGAGAGCAGTGCAGCAGTGTGTGCACCTGCATCCTTTAAAGGGAGCAAAGAATAGGGAATAACAAGCTGTAACTTGCCAGCCCATCTGTGGGGCATGGGAAGGACATGGGGAAAGAGAAAATCCAGTGTAAAGCAGCCTGGGATGGTGTAATGGAGCTCACATGGGACCACACTGGATATTTGCCTCCCTCCTAAAATGGATGGAGATTTTGGAACACACATGGAATTTGGGTTACGGAGGAAGAAAAAGTAAAATGAGACAGGCACAGGTAGTATCTGTGTCACCTCATCAACTCAATGTACTCTGCTCATTTTTACCTTAACAAGAACATGCCTCAGTCTCTGGAAGAAATCTGTGAATGCTGGCCAAAAAGTAGAGGAGAAAACAATCCAAAGTAACTCCAAGTTCTTCTGAGATGATCTCACTGCCCATGTATATTCATTGTTTGCTGCTAGGCAGAAATATTCTTTCAGTCCTCTTGACATGGAAGAAGTGGAAATTATAATTACAAAATACTAATATCTTCTATAAAATTAATTGACCAATTTTTAACAGATAATAGATTTTATTGCCTTTGTAGTATTCCTTCAGAGGAATATGTTTGTAAAGTCGATACATATTTATAGGTGCTACAAATATAGAAGTATATAAATATGAAGAAATGCATGGAGATATATTCCCTTCCTCTTCCTTCTTTCACATTGCAAAGAAGAGACAAAGCATGAGAAAAAATATCTGTAACAAGGAAACCCAGGCTGCAATAGCTGTGTTAAGGCTAGCAAGGTCACAGAAGAAGATGATGTGTGACTACCAGTGACAAATATCAACACTAATGTGAGTTTATTGACAAGCACAATGGTGGGGATGGCCAGGAAAGTGAGGTACAGGCCCTGCAGTACACAGAAACTGAGAAAGTGATTGCTCATCTAGTAAAGGATGCTGGCATGTTCCTCCTGAATTGGATGTATGTCCTTAAATTATCAGGCAGCACTTTTTTACATGGAACATCTACCTGCTGCTAAATACACCATTATTTAGGGAATAGTGTGAGTTCATCATAATTTACATTTTTCTTTAGATTCAGATACCATCTGCTGCTCTGTTTTCTTTTGCCTAATGTCACAGTCATAAGCATGTAATTACCATACTCCTACTCATTTTTTTTCATGTTCTTATTCATTTCAAGCTTAATTTCAGTCAGATTTTGTCCTTAGCTTTCTTAAACCCTGCAATTATTAGAAGACACTTAATGGGATCAACAGCAATGTTTCATGCTGCAAGGACAAATTTTGAAACTGATTAAATGAGGACAGATGACAAAGCACTGAAAGCAACCTTTGGATCAGAAAAAATGGAAGGAAAAAGTAGCCTTGTAAAAACTCACAAATGTTGACTTTGTATGTATGAAAAACTCTAAATCTTGGGGTGTCCTGGTTTGAAGGACAGGTATCTGCCAAGAAAGGCAGAAGCTTCTCTTTGAAATGGAGAATGTGAACTTCCTCCCTCTAAATTATTATAAATTTGAAATTAAGGGGCTCTCAGGCAAAGATATGGGAATTAGGAATAACAGTTCTTTACTAGGAAAATTAAAATAGCAATGCAGTATTACAAAGAACAATCCCAACCCTGCCAGAGTCAGAATCCAAGCTGACACCCGTCAGTCAGTCAGGGTGTTGGCACAGTCCCATTCCATGGTGGCTGCATCCTCCTGCAGTGGCAGATGTGGCTCAGCTGGAGCAGTGCTCCTGGAGAAGGGGCAGTTTCCTCTGAAGGTGCAGGGATGATGTGGAAAGGTCTGGCTTTCCTCTGGAATCCAGTGGAAAGAAGGTGCCTTGGTGTCCAAAATGTCAGTTTTTATCTGGGTAGGAAAGGCTTGGCTCCTCCCCTGGCTGGAGCATCTCCCATGGGATGATGGAATTTTATCAGCCATGCCCTGGGACTCACTGGCCATGAACAGGAGATCTCTCCTGGAGGGAGGATGGGCTGTGAAAAAGATAAAGATGATTGCCCCAGCTGGTTTAAAGCTGCCCATGAGCAGATAATGTGTGCCAGGAGATCAGGGGCACTGCTCACCTGGGTTAACAGATGGGGACAGAATATACATTGCTGGCCACATCAACCCAACACATGGGGGTTTTTCCTCACAAAAACAAGAATTTGTAACCCTGAGAAAGTGGTGTAGGCCTTTGTAAATATTGATGGAGGAAAGTGCAACCCTGGCTCTTGTCTTCTCTCCAAGTTCAGAAAAAACTCAACATGGATTAATTGTGACTCTGAGTCCTGCCAAGTTTGTCTCTGGGTTATTCTGTAGCTTGAGGGGGGTATAAAAGCAAGGCAGAGGGATGCTGCATACAGGCAGCTGGTGACAGGGCAGGGGACAGTGGTTTTTAACTGACACCATCTTCACAGGGAACAATTCCTTCCCAAAATCCCATCCATCCCTGCCCTCTGGCAGTGGGAGCCGTTCCCTGTGTCCTGTCCCTCCATCCCTTGTCCCCAGTCCCTCTCCAGCTCTCCTGGAGCCCCTTTAGGCTCTGCAAGGAGCTCTGAGCTCCCCCTGGATCCTTCTCCTGTCCAGGTGAGCACCCTCAGCTCTGCCAGCCTGGCTCCATATCAAAGGTGCTCCATCCCTCTGATCAAAATGGATATTCCTGTGATGCTTGCCACAATATTCCAGCACTCCTGCTGGAAAACAGTCTGTGGAACCACACAAAGAGATGTAAATATCAGTCTGGGCCAGCTGCTTGTCATAAATATCCCAGAACCACTGAATGGCTCCCAACCTTTTCCCTCCAGAACAAAAACCTTTTCCCTTTCCCTCCTCTTGGGCCCCTGGTGCTGTGCTGAGATTTGCTGTGCTGCTGCAGAGTCAGGGAGCAGGGTGGCTCAGGGACACACCTGAGCTCTTTATTTTGTGCTCTTTGTTTTGTGCTGGGACTCCTGCAGCTCTGCCTGGGCTCCTCTCCTGCACTGCCCGTGCTGCCAAGCACAAAGGATTCCAAGAAACATTTGCATTGTTTGAGGTGCCTTGCCATGCTGGGAACATTCCCCCTGCCTTGCTGGCATTGCAGCTGCTAAAACCAGGCCAGCAAAAGTTGGCAGGAGGCTTTTAAATTGGTTCTAGCATGATGATGGCAAAAGAAAAAAAGTTTTATAATGATATAGATGGCAAGTCCTTAGAAACTACACTTCCTTATATTTTCCAGGGTAATTATTCTGTCTCTGCTAAATCTCCAGGTGAAACTTTCCAGGAATTAATATTCCTTTGCATTTGCCTTTGTACTGTGAAAGACAATATTTAGGTCCTTCCTAAGGGATGAAAAAAAAGAGTTGTAATGGAGACCAGAGCAAAATAAAACCTCCCACAGATTCAGAGAGGGAACAGCATCCCAGAATGGCTCATGGTGTTAGCAGCTTTCCTTGTTTGAGCCTGGAGCCCAGCATGGAGCTGTGATTTTGGGAAATGCCTTTCCCCTGTGTGAGAACACAGTTGTTGTACTGAGGTTTGCAGAGCTTCTCCTTTCAAAGATAGCAGTGAAACCTTTGCATGTGGAGCCTGATTTGTGCCTTGCTCTCAGCACAAATTAAAAGTGGCTACAGGCTGAACATGAATAAATGATTTACCTCAGCCAGCCCTGCCAGGCTTTGAGAGAGCAGGGTGTTAATCTGTGGAGACTCCTGTTGGTGTGTGCCTGCCAGGGAGGTGAGGCATGCACAGAGAAAGGTGGGGAAATAGTTATTTGAAATAATGGGGGGAAGTGGGAATAAAAGACACAGCACAAAGTGTTGGTTCAATCAGACATTATTTGATGTCTGAGTATTTTCAGCTCTTCTGGGATCTCTTCTGCTTTTCTACAGTGGAGATTTAACACCTGTATGGGAAGCAAAAGAGCCCTTAAGAGGCCTAATCTGTGCACTGGAGAGGAATTTAATCTTCAGCTCAAATCTCTGTCTGGAGATCACAGGGAGAAGAGTGGAAATGTTGCTGATTCCAGCGAGTGGAAAATGTCTCTGCCCATGGCAGGGGGTGTGGAATGAGGAAACCTTTAAGGTCCACTCCAATCCAAACTATTCTGTGATTCCATGTTGTTAATAAAATTCATTACTGATTATTAAAATATTAATGATCAATCTCTGTAAATCAGAAAAAAGCCCATTTGGGGACCAAGAATTTGGGCTTTACATGGACAATGAAAGACTCTGCTCTGTGAGGACCAGAAGTTTTGCTCTTTGCAGGGTTTGCCACTTGGGTGGTGTTGAGGAAGAATCTTCAACCCAAGACCTTTCTGTGGGAATTCTGAACTGGGGAGGATGTTCAGGGAGCAGGAAAAGGAAGCCCCTTGGTTTCACACCAACCCTGGAACCTGCCCAAGATGTCAGGGAATAACTAAACTGAAGTAGAATTACATGAACTAAGGCTGAACACATATTCAAGACTAGACATAAGCACTGTGTATTCAGATTCTCCAATTATTCCACTTGTGTTGCTCATACTGGAATGAATATTCCATTGAAATGGACTTTGTAGTTGCTTTCCAAAAAAATGGGAGGGGCTGACCAGGTCATATCATTCAAATGACACCACAGGCTTGACTTTTACAACAACCAAGTGAAACAGACTTTTTAAAACATTAATTTTATATGAAAAAATAGCTCATGCCAAGTCATTTATCATAATCACATTTCATTACTAGTAAAGTTAACAAAATCACAATATACAGATTTAGTATGTATTTATTTATATATTTCACTTTGTAATAACCATTAACTCTATGTAATAAAAATATATTACAACATTTGATATGTATCCACAAAGCACAAGCCATTGTAAACAGAACAGACAGCACAGGCCCCATTATTCAAAATCTGAACTCAGGAATAATAATGATTTTGTTTTATTCCTTTAAACTGTAGACATGGAGGATTTTAATTGTCTGCCTTTGGGTTAATGGATTTGTTTCTCTGCAATATCTCTTGGGAGACTCTCAGAGTTTAGCTTACCTGGGACCCTAAAATCCATGTTAGTTCATGGCACTCTTAAGTGTTGTCATTGCAAAGAGGTCTGTGCATCCCTTTATCCATGCAATTTAGAAAGGTTTCTTTTATATTCCCATTTTCCCCCTAAATAAATAGCCCCTGTAATTACACCCCATTCTTATACAAAAGAGTTAAATGCAATAAATTATAGTGGAATAGTTATAATAATATAATCAAACATGCCCTATCTACAGCAGCTATTAATGTTATTTCATAACTGTCTTCCTTCAGACTGGCTCTAGGTGCTTTTAGAAATAGGAAACCATCTATTTTCAATATTTGCAAAACAAAACAAAATATTTTAAATACAGAGACTGAACTTCTTATACCTCTCATGATATGAATGACCCTTACTCACCCAAGCAACCCCACTGCTCTTGCAGCAAGGAGTTGTAAAACCAGCTCCTAACAATTTTTTAAAAATCAAATTATCTTCTAATAGTCTAATCTAGGGACAAATTTTTATATCCAACTGTATCTGGAAGGATTGGTAATAGGTTACATTCCTGCAAGAATTCAGAAGGGAATGATTAGTGATTGGCAAATGTATGGAAATTGTAATCCTAAAATAATCTTCAAAAAGAAAAACGCTGTGAAAAAAAAAAAAATCTAAGGATTAGAAAAATGCCCTGTGTATAAATAAAGTTAATCAAGGCACCTCTTAGTTACCTATTTCTATTTTCCAAGGCAATATGTGATAATAGTTTTCAAATGTCTTATCTGGGAAGCCCTGTGGTTTCTGCTATAAAAAGACCCATTCTTCAGTCTGGCTGATGCTTTATTTTATTTGAATGAGGCTGGGCACAAAGCTCAGAGAACTGGTCCCCAACCTTGTCACATGTTTGCTGTGTGACTCTGAGGGCACCGAGCATTTTACTGACTTTTTCCTCACAAAAGTCATTCAATTAATGGGATTTCTTCCTTTGTATTTTTTTTTCTCTCTGTTGGTCATTGATCCTATTAGCAAAACAGGAGGAGAATTTACCTGTCTGTGCACAGGTGTTTAGTGGTCAGGAGGTAAATTCAAACACTTTGGTATCTGACAGGGCTTTTTAAAGTTTTTGTTCCAGATCTGAGATTAACACAAGTGCAATACAGAGCAGGACAGTGGGATGGGCAGAAAGGAAAAGGCTGCAGCCAGTTCTGCACCATGGACCTGCTTCATTCCCACTAATATCTCACTGGGATGCTCTGGCATTTCATTAAAAAGCTCTGGACCCAAATCCCAGGGGAATGGGGACTTTTGATTTTTTGCTCTTTGAATGACTTTTAAAGAGGGTTTGTTTTAAAGCTCTAATTGTAGACTAGACTAGACAGTGACTAGAAAACAGTTTATAATGCCAGAAAGGTGGAGAGAAACTTTGGACGAGAGCAAGGGGTGAGAGGACAAGGGGAAATGGATTCACACTGACAGAGAGAGGGTTGAGATTGGGATATTTGGGAGAAATTCTTCCCTGTGAGAATTGGGACAGGGTGCCCAGATTTGCTGTGGCTGCCCCTGGATCCCTGGCAGTGCCCAAGGCCAGGCTGGACATTGGGGTTGGACCAGCTGGGACAGTGGGAGGTGTCCCTGCCATGGCAGGGGTGGCACTGGATGAGCTTTAAGGTCCCTTCCAACCCAAATCCCCTCTATGATTCCATGAGTAATAATTCCAAATGGAAATCCTTTTCCTGACATGACTTCATGTGTAAATAATGAGCCATGTGGACTGTGCCTTTGGGTATATTGAAACCATGTGAAATAGCATTTCTTCAACAACAACAACAAAAAAAGTTATTTTACTCCACAATTGCCATCCCTGCTATCACAGCCCTGATGATTTTGCTTCTTGGCACACACATTTCTGAAGGGCACTTGGAGCCTGTAGGGCTAATCCTCCTCCTTAGAAATACAGACATTTATGATAAACTACAGCAACTTCTCCAGTTCATTAGATCAGCAGTGTTTGCTTAAAATCCAACAATCCTAGATACATATTTACACCAAACACAGCAGGAGTACAGGTAAGAAGCTGACATTTTACAGACTGCAGCAGCTCTTTTCTCCATGTAAACTTTTATACTCTCCCAACAGGGACAGCTGCCTTTTGGAGCAGGATGGTTTTCCTAAAAAAAACTTCACCTATCAAAAATGTTCACTATATTGAATGCTGAAAGCATAAAAAGCAAATTAGAAATAAATAGATATGAGGTTACAATGTTGTTGTTCTCACTTATTCAGGTCTAGGGAGGTTACAAAGACAATCCCTGATTCTGCAAACACAAAATCCTGTGCTCAGCCCTCACAATCCAGCAAAGCAAACACAGTGACTCTGGGATCAGGATCTAACTGAGCTTTCGTGCTGATCTGTGATTTTTAGAGTCGAGGAACAAGGAGCTGACAGAGGTGTGAAGTCTCTGTCTTTGCTTTTAAGCTTTGTTTAATCAGAAGAGCATTGAGTGTGGGGAGATCTAAGAGCAGTGAAAAGCAATTTCCAAAGGGTTGTTCCAGAGATATTCACTGTACACATAAAAATGTGTAGGACAAGATATTCAGAGCCTTCTTCATTATTTAGGATTAAGAGAGGGGAGGAAGCTGTGAAACCTTAGGCATGTAAGTCTAGAAAAATCCACATTCTGCAAGTGACCTAAATCTCTTGGGTTTAAGAGTTAGACTCTGGACATTCAAACAACATGAGTAGTTTCCATATAAACCATCTGAAAACCATGAGAGTCTTCCCAAACCCAAAAGGATCCTCCTATGGCAGCTGTGCTGCTCTTGCAGCCCCAGCCCAATCTGTGGCACAGCCACAGGGCTTTGACAGGATTTTCACCTTTTTCTTTGGGAATGAGGGAATGTCTGAGAGACCTGGAGAACTCTCAGGCTGGGAAAAGCTCACTGCAGCCAAGGAATCCCTAATCATTGCAGCAAAGCCAGTTTGTACTTCCCAGCCTCCCTGACCCCCAATCCTGCCTCACTTTTGGAACCTCTTAAAGATATTCAGGTACAGCTGTTGGGGTTTTTTTTGTTTGTTTGTTTTGGTTATTTTGTTGTTTTTTTTGTTTGTTTGTTTTAATTTAGTCAAAAATATCTTCACAATGTTATTTTTCAAAAAAATATCCTGGCCAGAAGATTTTACTGTTGATCTGAAGCAGATCAAGACAATTTCTTAGATGCATTGACAAAACTGAGAGGGTAAATCACTGCCAGAGGCAGGCATGTGGCTTTTGGGGACTTTTGGGGACTTTTTGAGGTTCCTTCCAAACCTATCTGTCTGGGATGCTGTGATATGTGTGGCTACAGCTGCAGCAGTCATCAGGCTCCATAAGGATTAATCTCTAGGTTTTTGGGGTTTTATTTCATACATAAGGGAAGTTCTAAAAAGTTTGATTTAGAGCTACTGAAAAGAGGTTTTTAGGGTCATCTACACAAAGTGTAAGAACAGGGATAGAACTTAATTAGTTATGTGGTTGCCTGACATTGGAAGTGAGGACCTGTACATCAGAGGAACTCCCTAAATCCTGTTTACATCCCTCCATTTGTAAATACCATAAAAACACATAGAGAAGGACTCTATAAACCCTGGATAAAGTAATCTAATGGACCCAATCCTCAGGTGAAACCACCATTATTTTGATTTATGTTGACAGAGAGCCTGGTCCTTAATAATTGTTCAACAAACCCTTATCAGTCTCTCATAGTTTTTACCAATTGCAATTACCCAGATCTTCACATTCAGACTGGCTCAAGAGCTTTACAAAACCAGGACCACAATTCACAGTCAGGGCTCTGAAATGATGCAAAAACCATTCAAATGAACAAAGGAAAAAGCTCAGAATCCACAAAACGACACAGTGGACAACATTCTCTTAATCATCTGCCAGTGCTCTGCCTGCCAAATTTACAAGAGATGAAGGAAATGCTAATTGAACATGCTTGTGAGGAGTAGCTATTGCATGTGGGTCACAGACACAACAAACAGAAAATGCATATTGCCTAAGCAGCTGCCCAGATTTTGCACATGCAGCTCCAGATTTTGGGCACAGGTTGCAGCCAAACTTTACAAACTTTTTTCAAAAATATTTAAGTTACGAATGGAAATTTCCCCACCTCCCCCCTTGCACACACATGTGTTAGACAAGAGAACAGCTCTGCTTCGTGGGCAGAGATAATAAATACTGTGCATTATTACATTTACCAGCATTATTTTAACTCACTCCAATCAGAGTGTTGTATAGTACATGTAATACTCAGCAGACAGTTAGTTACTCATATCTACATTCATCACTGAGACACACATTTTAGAAAATTTTGCCAGTTGCCTATAAGAATTCAGCTGAAAATCTAGCACTTAACAAGCCACAGTATCATATTTTGAGTATCCTATAAAATGTCATCAGGAAATGTTGGGGTGGTATTTTTATTTCGTGTACTATGGCAGTTTGTCAAGCACCAGCATTTACAACTCCTGCTTGCTTCAGATGGTCAAAATATGACAGAGAGCTGATGCAAGGAAAGGGAAATTATATCTATTCTCTGTTATAAGATTAATTATAGAAGAAAGGCACCATGAAAGAGAGACAAATTTTTAAACACATACAAGGGGAGAGATTTATTGCTCATGGTGGGATATAAATCAACCAGTGACTGACTGTGATACACAAGCATAATGAGACAAGTCCAGTGCTGTATTCTCCATCTTTTACTAGACATCCTAAGTGGATTATGTTTTTTTTTTTCCTGGGAAATTAGCTTGTTCTCTTTGAATTTGAAGGTTTAAATGCTTCTGGAGCTGTCCTTATTGACATACAAACCTCCCACTGGCTTTGGCATCAGCTCCATGGGTAAGTTTACAACAGCTGTGGACTTTCCTGGTGCAATTTAAGTCAAACATGCTCAAAATGGAGCTTTTTATCTTTTAAACTCATTCATAATCAACTTTAGAACATCCTGTATTCTAATACAATCCAATCATCAAATGTCTTGAATTTCCTAAGAAACAAATACTGAACTGGGTGTTTTTATCTATTGCACCTGAGAAAATGATGCTAAGCCTAAAAAGCAAAATGATTAAGATGAGGTAGACTATTTAATCTGGCTAAGGGCTCATTTGATTGCAGTGTTTTAAATGTTAAATTAGGCTTTCTTAAATTCTGTGGCTATAATTATGTGTGGAGTTTATTGTAATTATGGTATTTTTTCTAACTGAAATTAAGAATAAAGCTGAAATTTTTAATTTACATGGTAGCTGATAACCTTCAGATAATAACTGAGGTGTTACCCCACATTCACTGACCTTGGGGTGAAGCCCCTCACTGAGTCCCCAGTCTGGTCTTTGTATCACAGGCCAGAAAATTCAACAGTGGACATTTTTTGCAACATGCCAAGCCCTTTTCTTGCATGAGAGAAGGTGGCAACTAAGAAGTAATCTCACATTTTCTACAACTTGAGGCCTCATTTCCTCAGAATGGCATTGACAGCTGGAATGTGAGCAGGGATAGGTGGCAGTACAGCCAGTTGTGCCAGCTGTTATTGAAGCTGCCATTGCATTATGAAGCCTAATTAACTAAGCCTATTTAAAAATCTGGGCAGGCATCTGAGTGTATGGTAAATGTTAATAATGTTCCTATGCAGAGCTGCAATCCAGAGCTATAAAGGTTTGTACTGACACCTCCAGAGATTTGCACATTCAGATGTGGATTCAGATTATTGGCTCCACTTTCATAGTGGAGAGAGGGGCCTATTATTTGTGCTCCATTTGCTTTGGAAATTATACTTGAAACTCAGATTTCGGTTCATCTTTCCTTTAAGTAGGGAAAAAACCCACGATTAATAACTCCTCAGAAAAAGAGATTTGTTATTTTTCCTCCTGGGCACAGGGCCCAGATCTGCAGCTTTGGGCAAAATCCAGCTATTCAGAGCTCAGATATATGGAAGGTAGGCAGAAGACATCCTGACCTTTCCACCCTGTCTACCATTTGTCTTTTTCTGAAATTTAATGAAGAGAATATTAGTGGGATTCTATGTGAATAACTTAAAAAATTTAGAGGAGACGTGGCTGAATCCAGCACATTCCAAAAGTGATTTTTATCTCCCTTCAATTCTATGGGATTCTTCCTAAAATATATATCACAAAAGGCTGACTGTGTTGGTGCTGGATAGCTAGGTTTTAGTTTGGTTTTTTTTAAGCTTTTCCCATTAAGATATTTTCTACACAAAACCTTCTCAAGCCATTAGGGTGGGGTGGTTTTTGTTGATGTCACATTGGCATCAGAGGGAATTTTACCTGCAGCAAACACAGCACAAACATCCCTGTGCAGCTTTTTAGAATAACCTTGAGCCAGCAGCAGTTTGCTCCCATCACTTCCATGAATCCCTCTGCTGAGGACTAGTTTGTTATCTATAGATGCAGCTGCTGATGGAAATCAATGGGAGATTTGTATTTATAGAGCCTGACCACGGATCAATAACGCTCTTCCAGGGAGGAGGTCCAGAGCAGCCTGCTTGTTATGTGGGCTACTGGAGGGACTCAACCCTGCCCACAGCTGCCTCCCAAAAGCTGAGCAGAGCTGCTGGGGGTGTGCCAGCTGCCCCTGTCCCGTGCCAGCCCAGCTCCTCACTCGCCCAGCGGCGGCGCGCTCCGGCCGTGCTGCTCGCCCGCCAGCGCCGAGGAGTTGATGGAGCTCCTCTTGAGCACCTTGTTCATCATGTCCTTCCACGTCTTCTTGTACTGGTGCCGCAGCAAAGAGTACACAAAAGGGTCTGAGACAGCTTTGCTGTAAGCTAAGCACTTGGAGATGATCCCCCAGTGGGAGTTGATGTGGACCACAGAGGATAATTCAACGAGTCTGGGGAAAGAAGGAAGGTGAAAGAGGGAACATTAAAAATTACATTAACCCACCCCAAACCCTCAAATTATTGCTGGGCAATTGCAACAAAACTATAGAAAGGAAATCCCTACTCATGAAAAAGTGTATGTTCTCCTCTTATAAATTTTAAAGGCTGCAAATATAAACTTGGGGTCTGTTTGACAAAGTGCCATTGCTTGGTCTCATGGGAGTCAAATTCCTCTGCTGTGAGGAACCTAAAAACCCAGCATCAGTCTGAACTCATGGTTCTAGGTCCCCTCTAGAGCATCTGAGTCACCTCACCAGGGCTACCCAGCTCTCTTGGCCAGTCCAGCCCCTAGAGAGAGTTTGATGTCTTTAAACACTTAGACAAAGTTGTAGAAGGAAAATTCATCCCTGAGAGATGGATTGTACCTGGAATTAAAAAGCTGGCCAGTTCAAAGGGCAAGGATTCACATTTGCAACAATTTCAGCAAGACAAAATTTTTAAATAATTAGGGGATGGGAAGAGGGAAGAGCTCCATATACTGCTCTTACCTCACCCAGACAGTTCACTATGTGCTGAGAGAGCAGAGAGCATTTTTGACAGGGAAATATTGATAACTCCCCACGTCTTTGAGCACCATCAAAGGGCAGCTCTGTTCAATATGCCTCTATAGCTGTTAAAACTATTGATTTTTATAGAGGTCAAACAGCCACGTGTGCTGTCACAGAGCCCCACATGGCAGATCAGATCTTTGCTGGACCTGTGTGCAGCTGCAGGTGTTCTTAAATCTGCCTGGGAAATACTCCAGTGGCTCACATTTCTCCAGACAAGGAGCATCCTGAAGGGTGGTTCCTGCAGCAGCAATGACAATAATGTTGGTGCTTGGAGCAGTTTACTGATGAGGACTTTTTTTCCTCAGTCATTTTATTCCCATTCCATAACTTTTCACTACAAGGAATTATTTAAAATAATTCTGGCAGATGTCACAGTCCAGTCAACGTGAGGGCATTTCAGGTGATATGGTAATGTCACATGGAAATACTTGGGAATTGTTTGTGCCACTCCACTGGTCTGAGGTCCCAAAAAACCCTTATCTGTCCCATTTCTCTCTCATCTCAACTAAACAAATGTTCTTTCAACCTCTCCTTGTAATTCATGGTCGTTATCTCTCCTACAAAGATCAGAACTGAGACACAATTTTCATCTGCTCGAGTTTCCAGGTGGTCTCATCTGGTGTATTCTCTCTTTAATGAGATTCAACTTATGGCATCCACCTTAACACATTCTAAAATGAGAATTGACAATTTGGAAATTAATCATCTACCCAGTCATATTTGCTTTGTAATCTACCATGAGCCATCCTTGTTGTTCTCCACTTCATTTACTCAATGCCTACTTCACATTTTGAATTTCATCATGTTGGATTTCACTTGGATGATTTATTTTTACTGAGTGCTTTACAGATGTGAATTTGATTATGTTTAATTAAATTCAGTGGATGCCTTGAATAAGCAAAATACGACAAATCTGTGTCTGAGGCTCTGTCAGTCAGTTCTGTGAGACATTAGCAATCTCCATTTAAAGCACATCAAGTAGACACTTCAGGGTTGCAAGCCTAGACTTGCTAATTTTACCTTCATTGACTGATCAAATGAAAAGCCCACACTTTTATTAACAAAGTCTTAAATGTTTTCCTTGCGTTCTGTAAGCTTCCTTGACATTTACACATTTTTCAATTCTCATGTATTATTTTTTATGGTAAATTAAGCTTGCTGTTATCAAGCAGCAAACACAGAAATGCAGCCAAACCCTGAGCTGTGCATTTCCATTTCATGTACAAACAATTAAATGTCAGCCTTTCAAGGCATATCACAGGATTTATTGCCTTTGAAAGGTTTTGTTTCTCATTTGTGAGGGAAATTATATGCACAGCTTCCATTTCCATGAAACGTTTCAGCCTAAAAGAAGACATTTTCAGTGAAGGACCATTAATATTTCAGTGCTACCTGTAAATTAAATTTTACAGTATCAACTACATAATTCCCTGGCTTGCTTTCATAAGCCTCTCTTCTACTGTCTGGTCTTCAAACCCTTTTTATTTCAAAGCTGTGAGCTCTTTTTCTGTGATATATTGTTCATATTTAGAAGATTATAACTCTGTAGATTGTGTCATTTCACATGACTAGCCAATTATTTTATTTCCCCTTCAGTAAACAAACGAGAATGCCATGTTGAAGAGTGTGACCTTGATCTCTACACACATCATGCACACTGGAAATCCTTTATTTACACGTGCAGTTAATCACTACACTAAAATATTTTACTGAGCGTGTGCCCACCCAGCTGGGATGCTGAAAAACACAAATTGCAAAAGAATTCTGAGCTTCTGTGTGCCCAAGCAGGGTCTGCATATGCAGAGGGCAAACAACAGTTTAAAAACAGGGTTTGCTTACCCTCTATCCCCCAGAGATGATACAACAGAATTTTAATCATTTTCTGCCTGTTCCACCATCCTCTTCTGTAACCTGAGGGCTTGGGACTATGAACTTCTGCCTGCTATTACTTCAGGATTTTTAATTTAAGGCCAATTTCCTCACACGTTGACAGCACTTATTAACTTACATGAGGGAAGTTCTGGATTTCAGTATGAAATGCCTGGAGTTGGAAATGAATATTAGAAACTTGTATAACTTATCTTCATTTATCTTATGAAAAAGTTCCTTGGAGAAAAGTGGTTTGGAGCAAGTACATTTAATTGCACAATGATAAATAAAGCAAAGAAAGAGTTGTGTACCAGTGGATTATTTCACAAAACAAAAACAAGCTGTGCCTAGAAATATCTAATGTGGGGGGTTACACTTGTCATGCTGGTAAAGAGGAAACACTGGATCAAAGACAATCAGATTCTGATACACTATTTAAGGTCATCCACTGAACCAATTAGAAGGGTGTTTTCTAGATAAATGAAGTGCTGAAAAAAAAAAAATCTGATTTTTACCTCAATGTGATCTGAAAAAAACCTCTGTTTTTTCTGGTTTACCCAGAGAAGCATTTATCTGTCTGGGGTCACGAGCACAACTCCTCCACTCGTTCATGGAATATTTTGAGTGTGGAAACAGGAGGATGTGATAGTAAAACCTTGTGATTTGCTGCTGTCAAGCCCCAGCTCAGGGAGTGCTTAAAGCATGTTTAATTGAAATATACTGCTGATAAGGAGAGGCTGAACAAGGCACTCCCCCTCCTGACTTCTGTCCACAGCCTGAGCTGTGATTGATTGTGTCCCTCTTGAGAGTGCAAAGCACTGGACATAATCCAGAAATTACTACTTGCTCACACAATTAAAATCCAATTTTCCCAATGCCCTTGGTGCCCAGGGAAGGCAGGGATGGGTGTGCTGGAACACCCAGCCCTGCAAGTGTCCAGAGAGGTCTCTCAGGGAACTCCAGAGGGGATTCCCCTCAGTGATCCTTTTGCACAGGTCACAATCTAAAAGGCCAGGAAGGTGGGAGACTTCTCCCCTCCTCACATGTCTGACCAGCTCCCACCTACCCCAAAAAACATTCTCATCCAGCCAGGACCCTGCATTTGTCCTCTGCTCACCATCACCCTCTGAGGAGAAGCTGTTCCATTAAAGTGACCCTTGTACAGACTAAAGGGAGGAGGCTCAGGATTTCTCATCCCCCTTTTCTGTATCTTAAGGCTACTGGGACACAAATTGGGATGCCAAGGAGTGAAGAGGAGGTGGGAAGGTGGTGCCTGAGTGCTGAGATTCCTTTGGAGGAGCACAAAAATACTCCTGACAGATCTGGTTAGAGCACTCAGTGTCACTCAGGATAAGCTGTCAGCTATTCTGCAACTGGGAGGATTCTTTAAGTTCAGAGAGCCAACATGAAATGAAAATTAACCATTTGCAAAAAGAAATACTTTAATATCTTACAGCTTGAGGATTAAGGCTAAATGTCCTTTTATACCATTTAAGTGCATGGCTTCCAGTGGTGTCTCGTGGCCACGAAGTGAAAGTGAAGGTAATTCTAGTAAATTACTTTAATTTTCTAATTCTGGAAATTTAGGGTATTACACTGCTTTGGAAAAGCTGAAGGTTGGCCAAATATTCCAATTTACTGACACTTAATCAAGATTTTTAAATTATTTTTTTCAAGGTGAATCTGAATTTCACTGAGGTCAGCCCCACTAATTTCTGCTTAATAGTATTGGAATAGGAGCTATCTTAACTTTTTTTCCTTTCTCTGTTGTGCATAGCAGCACCTCAGTTTTTTCCAAAATCTCATAATAAGGAATGCAAGCTGTAAATTTTCTTCAACAGCTAGATAACTTTTTTTTTCTGGATGTACTCACTTCCTAACACTTTTTATTTCATAGGAGAAATTTAGTGTTTCCCACAGGAGCCATTTCCAAAGATAAGCTGGTGGATACATATCTACCATAAATCATGAGAAAATTCTTCAGTTATGAGCACAGCTTTGATATTTGATATTTATGACTAATAAACCCTAACCAATCAGACAAAACTGTTGTGGACTATGTTCTCACCTCAGCTGAATCTTGTTGACCAAATTTTTACAGTCTGAGCTACTCAAGCAAGTGGGGATCAACCCTGGACTGGGAAGTCAATCAGAGCAGTAGGTGACAACAAAAAAAAAAAAAAAAAAAGCCTGCAAACCTTATGGACTGACTTCCTAAAGGCCTCCCATGCAAGCAGCACATTGACAGGGCTGAGTGAGCACTGTGACATTTTACAGCATTTGTTATTTCAGTAAATGCAGCCTCTGCTGCAGGAGTGGAAACCACATCAGATTTCCACAGGAGATTGGAATCCTGCCCTGGCTCAGAGTGCCCAACTTCCCTGAGTCAGGAGCATCTCAGCAGCCTTTTCCAGCACGTGGGTTCCCACTCACCTGGTGATTACATAAGGTGCAAAGCAAAGGATGAAGGTGCCAATGAAGGTGCTGATTTTCTTGGTTGCCCGCTGCCGCCGCCGCCGCTGCTCCTCGAGACAACGCTCCGCACGCTGCGACACCCAACACAAACAATGAAACACCAGCCTTACAAAACTGGGATTTTAGTTACCTTGCTGAAAATAATTAAATTTAGAAGTTAGGAGGGAGTAGTTTTCTGAAACTTAAATAATTGATTGTCTGTCATTTCATGTTTGCTCAGCTGCGCTTACAATGGGAAAAGATGAAACTAGTGAGCAGATCCAAAGGAACATAGACAATGCAACCAGAAACTCATTCTTTGAAAAACTGGACTATCCCCAGAAATCATTTGTATTGTCATTGATAGAAAAGGTCAAGAGTTTTGGGTGAGGAAGACTCACCTTACTTCCTCCTTTTAAGACCCCTCCCCACAAAAATGACCCCAGACTTAATTTAAGAAGTCAATCAAACACTGGTTCGAGACCAGTGTACCATAGCAAGCTCCAGGAACACCAAACAGTCCTTGGAAAGCATCCACCTCAGCCAGGCCAGAAACTCAGGTCCAGAGTGAGTGGTGGGGGTCCTAGAGTCTCAGTCTCTGATGATGGTTGTGAGGCAGATCAGAGAAACCCTAGACCGACCCTTACACATGCTTAATAGCTATTCCAGCTAATTACCATGGGAAGCAGGGATGGGAGGGGCTGTTATTATGAATATGTATTTGTTTGAATCCTTTGCTATTAAATAGACTCTATGATCACCTGTGATTTTGCAGTGTATTAGAGGATTACCTCACGCTCCTGCCCAGCACTGAATAAACACACACTTTGCAACTTTAAACTCTTAGAGAGTCTTTTGTCCCTCACAGTTGAGTATCAGTATTAGAGCAGTACTCATATTTTGGTAAATCAAACAACAACATCAATCACAACATCAGGCCACAGTCTGCAATGGCTTCACCATGGAATGATGGGGAAAAATCTGTTTTAATTGCACAAATAACAAGCACTGCTTTTAAATGGGACAACATCAAATATTAATGCATTGTCATCTTACCCTACACAAAGTTACTGATAAATAATTGTATATTTTTGTGCACACATCCCCATTATATCAACTGATCTGTAGCAAAATTGGTGGAATTCATCCTTGAATTCAGTTTGCAGCTCCTTTTTGAACTACTGTAAGCTGTATTTGCAGGCAAGATAATACTCAGAGATTTGGAAAGTATCCAAAGTGGGATAGGCAGCACACTCTTTCCCTAGAAACAGCAATTCCAACACCACTGCCTTGGAGAGGAGAAACTTCCCAGCAAGATAACCAACAAAACAACAAAATCCTAATGGGAAAAAGAACACTCTGAACCTTCAGCCCAACCTGGGAGCTCTCATGTATCCCATGGCTGGGAGCTGTGTGGCCATACACATCCCATCAGATCTGCAGGGCTGCCGTGCTGAATGCTCCACAAAGCTGGAACTCTTTCACAAATCCACAGTCCTGGGATATCCTCATTTCTCACCTCAAGCCAGCTCTGTTTCTAACTAGACAGGTGCAAATTAGTCACACCTTGGGGTTTTTTCCTACCTGTAGTATTTTAGGACAAGAGCTTTTCCTTTGAGTTTTCTGTTGGTGGTCTCAGCACCTCTGAATGCCCTTGGTGTGCCAGCAAGGAGCACAGGGCTGAGACCTTGTTTTCAGGGCAAAAACCCTGAAATCAGCACATTCACTCCTGAAAACTGTGATTAATGTGAAAGCTCATCCTCTTCCTCTGTCTGAGTGGCTCCTGTGCTCCCCACGATTTCAGGGGAGAGTGGATGAGTTCCTGTCTGCTCCAGGCAGGTGGGTTGGGCAGCACTGGTGTCTCCCAGTGCCAGGACTGCCTGAATAAACCCCTTTGGAAAGATCAGATCCATCAGATCTCACAGTCACTTCTCAGGCAAACTGAATGGGCTGGTCCATGTCCTTATACATATATTTTACATACATACATATATACATATATATATATACATGTGTATGTATATATATATATATATATATATGTATGTATGTATATGTATATATGTATATATGTATATATTATATATATATTTTTATATATATAGATATATATTTTATATATAAATATTTTTTTAAAACCCAACTGTTTGGCATTGGTCTTCCTATTTTTGTTGTAAATTTTTAATTGATGACTCAGGCTCCACACTCTCTCAGCTCTGAGGCTCATGGCCATACCCTTACATTATTTACTTCATCTGTAAATGTTTTATCATCCAAACACATGTTGTGTCCTGAGGATCTCAGTGTTTCAGTGATATTTCTGGCAATGAGTTCCTCTGGTTTTGTTAAAGAAAAAGTGTTTCTTTTGTTCCACTCTAAATTTGGTCTTACATTGCCAGGCCCCAGCTATCATGACGTGATGAAATAAATATTTGAGGAAAAATTTGTTCTTCTAACAAATTGTCTTTCTCTTAAAAAATATGACACATTTAAAGGTGTTACATGTTCTATGTGTGAGTTATTTGCAGCTAGAAATGACAGCTGAGAAGGGAAAAAAAAAATCCACCTTTACAAGGGAACCTATGTACTTTCAATTCTGCAAGAGCTGGAGAACTTGGAGTATTTTGATGTGCAGAAAAATGATCTGAGAGTTTCATGAGCTTCATTTAAGAGCTGTATCCTTAAATTCACAATATCCCAAGCCCATGGCAATACAGGAAAGTGAATCTCCAAAACAGGTTCAATTAAGATGTTGTTAGGGAGGAGAGGGTGCTGTAATTTTTACCTCTGTTTCCCCAGTTACAAAGTGTCTCTCACTCCTGGAGCTCACCCATGACTGTCCTGGTAGACTTAAAACCTTTTCTTGTGTTCAGAATTTCCAGATGTATCCAATAAATACCACATCACAGAGGAAGGTTTTTTATCTCACTTCTTCATGTAGACAATGTACACAGATGAATATTTTGTTTTATCACCACACTTTCATGCATTAAGATAAGACACATGTGAGTTCCAGTAGTGACATCAGTAATAGAACAGGATTCTTGACTAAGCTTTCACTTAAAGATTTTAATATCTTGGGAAATCTGAGCTATATCCCTTTAAAGGTTTGGCATTTTAAACAAAGTTTATGGGATATCAGACCTTAAGATGTGTAGAGCTGGATACACCAAAAAGATAGTCTAGATAATATGAATTAAAAAATACATGGGTTAAGCACTTAAGTGAAGTTTTGCCCAAATCTCCCACAATACCCAAGATATTTTGGTCTTAAGAACAAAGAAAATCAGGATCCACTGAGAAAGCCTGAGCTAACTTGAAATGCCACGTGCCCCAAGCACTCACACAAATTTGTAGGGTATTTGGAGGTTTCCTTTGTGCTCATTTTGAATGGTCTTCAGGAGATCACTCATATCTCTCTAAGTCACAGGTAATAAAGCCATCTGCCACAACACTGTCACTAGACCCCCCTGTGGGTGCATTCTGAGTCATAGGAAGCAGAAAATTGTCTGTACACATTTCCCAGCCTTGAAACTGGACCCTGCAAAGAGCCAGAGGAGTCAGAGCAGTCTAAAGTGGGATTGCAAACTTTGTTCTGTCATGTGGGCTCTCCCAGCATGCAGGGCTGTGCTGTCAGGTACTCCAGAGCACCCTGGAGCTGCCTGTTACATAATGCAAACGGTGCCTTGGTTGTGTCAGGCGTTTCTGAGCATCACTGGCTGCTCCAGCAGAGCTGCAGCCCCTGTGCAGCCCTCACAGGAGGGAAGGGCACCTCAGATCTGCCCCTTCCAGCAGCAGGAGCTGTCTCTGGTGAAAGCAGCTCCTCCAGGGCTCAAATCAGCCTCCAGTTCTGTAGGGTAAAGAAACTAAAACTGTCCTTCCTTAGAGAGAGGCATGAGAATAAGCTGGTGCCAGAGGTAAAGGCAGTGGGGCAGGTTACTCACAGCAAAGTGCCTGCACAGCTCTGTCGCCCCCAAAGAAAGGAAACATCACTCCCACAGCCCCACTAAATCCATCCTGCAGTGAGAGGATCCCAAAATGCACAAACACCCCCAAACCAACCTCAACCAGAAAAAATGCAGAGGAGGAGAAGCAGCACTGAGATTTTTGCCCTTTTACTAAACTTTGCTGTGCAGTCCAGGAATACTTTTAGCATTAGACAAAATGAATGGGGTTTCAGACAGCACGGTGGGTTTATGGCACTTTCCTGGGAGCAGCCACCACATCTCCCCATGCTGCAGGAGCTAAGGCAGTGGAGGCACTGTTCATCAACCAGACAGCACACAGGGCAGGAGGGTGTTTTTTCCTCAGTGTGACTTGGGGAATAAGGAAAGATTTATACCTGCGTTTCTCAAGAACAGCAGCAAGACTTGCCCAAAGTTCTGCTCTGCATTCTTGGTCAAGAGACAGCTCAGACAGCTTAACAGGAGAATTCTGAGCAAATGTTTCTGTTCCTCTCAAGTGTGCTGCCCTGCCCTGATCCTTCCAGACTTATTTGTCTTAGCCTCAGGCATCCCCACGCCATGACCTGTGTTTGAGGACAGCCACATGTGCTCTGAGCCCTGCAGCTCTGCTCCTGGCTGCCTGCAAATGGAGAGGCTGCTGGAGCAGAGGGGAGCAGGGATGGTCAGATGGGATGTGTGCCGTGGGACTGCCCTCTCTGTCTGCTCTCCTCTCCTCTCCTCTCCTCTCCTCTCCTCTCCTCTCTTCCAGGCAGATTTCTCCCCTGTGTCACAAACCACAGCCTGCATCCCTTCCAGATCTGTACATCGATTATTCATGCGAGATTTATGGCTTGTGCATAATCCCTGGTGTGACTTTTGCACACATTCCTCTCCCTGTTTGGTTCTTGCCTTCCAGCCCACAATTCTGCCAGTCCCTGGGGACTTCTCTTGTCTTGAAGCACAAGGGACTTGCCTAAAATCTCTCATCTGAAATGAGCTTTATAATATCCCTTGTTTGTCACATTAACATTGCTGCTGAATTCTCTCTCACTTAAGGTTTAAGTACAGGCGTTCAAGCACATGGATTTTGCAGATGTAATTCCCTTAAGGATTCTACCTTCAGGAATGATAAAGTTACTGAGAGCACAGCAACTGCTGGGAAAAGGAGCAGCAGGCAGTGCTCAGCTTCCCTTCCAAACTCCAAGGGACATGTGCAGCCTCCTCCCTCTCAGGGATCCAGCAACGGGGTTTGGGCTGACAGTGCCCAAAATATGCAGAGCCATCGACCACTAAATCCACTTTCAGAGACAAGGGGCAGAGATCTGATAGCTGTCTCAAAGGAAAGTGCATGGCTGGCCAAAACTGCTGCTCATTTGCTCTCCCTCCCAAAACAAGTCCTCAAGCCTAACAACAAATGAGTCCTGCAATCAGAGAATTAAACACAAGTGAAAAGAAGCATGCAGAATAGAAACCTGCTGAGAGGATGGGGTTTTTCCCCCTTCCCCATCCCCTGCTGTGAGACAGATTAGTCTCTGTTTGCCCCCTGCTCAGAGTTGCCTACCTGGGGTGGATGTCCACGAGCAGCACCAGGGTCTGCATGGTGATCACGTCGATCCGCTTACAGTGGAACCGTGCCACCTTCAGCACTTTGAGATATGTGAAACACAGCACTACGAGGGACAGCAGGAAGCTGAGGGCGTGAAAGACCCCAGTGAAAATCACAAACTGTGTCCTATCCTCTGGTCTCTTGTTGTAGAGCGTGCAGGAGGCGTAGAGGTGATGGAAACCCACCCAGGAGAGAGAAGCTGCCACGATGGGGAAGGATGCTGAGTGCAACCACGTGTAGCTCAGGATGAGAGCAGCGTCCCGGTACCTCATCTTGGAGTGATAACTCAGAGGGAAGACCACAGCAATCCACCTGTCAATGCTCAGAGCTGCCATGCTCAGCATGGAGTTGGTGGTGAGGAAAGTCTCCAGGAAGCCAACAGCGTGGCAGACCTGATCTCCTCCCGGCTGACTTTTGTAAATGATCCCGGCCAAGGTCAGGGGCATGCTGGAGACGGCCATCAACAGGTTGCAGAAGGTGAGGTTGAGGATGAACAAGCCCGGCACCTGCTTGCGGATGTCGGCGCTGTACAGGAAGCACATCAGCACCAGCACGTTGGCCAGCAGGGCCACGAGCATCAGCAGCACCACCACCAAGGCCAGCAGCAGCTCCAGGATGCTCATGGTGCCCGCTCACAGCAGGGACATCTCCGACAGTGCGCCGCGCCGCCCGGGGGGGACCATGGTGCGAGGTGGCCCCAGCTCGCCCCCCTGGCCAGCCCGGCTGCCCTGCATGCCCTCCCCGGGTCTGGAGCAGCTGCAGCTTTCTCCTCCAGCCTCCCCCTCCTCGCTGCTCCTCTCCACGTCAACGCTCCCCGAGACGTGCACAAAGGCACTGGGAATGCCCATCAAACTGCAAGGAGGGCTTAAAGAATATCAGCAGGGCTGAACCACTGTCTGCCGTCGGTGCATGCTGAGGAGAGCACGTTATCCTGAGGAGCTGCTCTCCTCAGATCCCCACTCAGCAGCCCCCAGCCTGCGAGTGAATCTCCCTTGCTCTCTGCCTCTCTCTCCCTCTCTGTCTTTCTCTCCCCTCCCCTCTCCTCCAACCCTCACTCCCTTCCAGGCTGAATGTAACCTGCTTTTTATGATCACAGATAAAAACCCCATTAATGGATTAAAGCATGCACACTGCCGGTGATTCGCAAACGTGATTATGTCATCCCTGCTCCACAACCCCACCCCTTCTCCTTGCGACCGTGACTAGACTTTCCTCAAGAGAAATCCCATGCTTTCATTTAATTCATTTAGCCATTAATTTGCAAACGAGCCTTGTAACCGAATTCCTGCACTCCAGCGTGTTCCCTGCATTTCGGTGCATCACTTGCAGTGCTGCTGCTTGCTCTCAGCCAGGGCAGGAGCTTTCCTTTCTCTTCATTAGCTGTGTTTGAAGAGATGGGGGAAAATGGATTTATTCTGCTACTTCTCTGGAGCTGTCATTAGGCTACGGGAATGGTTTTGCTGCTCGGGTTCAGCACTTTGCAGTTCGTTGTCTCCAAATGCCATGCGGAGGAGGAAACTGATTGCTTCCCTTCCTTTAAAAGCAGGGAAATCCAAGCCCAGGTGCCAGAGCCACATGCCCAAGGTCACAGAGCAGGTGAGGGGCAGAGGCAGCATCGTGCTGCAGGTACCTTTGTTCACTCAGCCTTTCTCCTCTCCAAGAGTTTCTCCCTCCTCCTAATCAAAGCCTCCTCCCTGTGAGGGTGAGCGCCCTGTGAGATCAAAACTAAAAAGCAGCTTGGCAAAGGAAACAGGAATGAGTCTGACTTGCACATAATTAGGTGTCAAAATTAAGTTTGTTTTAAAGGACGAAGTGGGATCTGTTTTCTTATTGCTTTTCCTGTCTCTTCAAATCAGTTGGAACTGGGGAGGCTGAGAGTTTGTGAGCAATCAGGACAGCTTTCTGATCAAGGCAGCCAGGCTTTAATCCCTGCACAATAAGAAAGCAGAAGATACCCTGCAGCACAGTTATTGGGGCTGAGTAAATGGCTCTGCACGTGTAGGAGAGCTGGATGCTCGGGCAGTTTTCCCTCAGAGCCCTCCAGAGCTGAGCATCTCCACAAGCAGCAGCTGCTCACTGCAGCTCAGGAGCAGAGCTGGCACCCTGCACACTGCCAGAGCTTGGCATGGTGGAGAAAAAGCCTCTTTCCCTCCAGTTTTGGTTTGTTTTGTTTTCCAAAGGCAGGCTTTAAAGGGCTGATGGAGCCATCAAAGGAGCAGCTCAGGGTGCAGAGCCCAGGTCTGTCCTCATCCCTGAGAGCTCCCAGAACACAGCTCCTCATGCTGAGGGGATCAGGACAGAACTGCACTGTCTCTCTCTTCTCCAAAGTCAGTGAAGTGGTGGAGTGACCATCCCTGGAAGTGTTAAAAGAACGTGTGAATGTGGCATTTGAGGACGTGGCTTAGTGGTGGTATTTGGTTGATGGCTGGACTTAATGATCTTAGAGATTTTCCAACCTTAGATTCTATGAGAAAAGCCTAAAGGTTACCCTTTCTTTAAAAACAAGGGGTTGTTACACTCTTAGAAGAGATGGACTAAGGAAATGAGGGAGAAGATGAAGGTTCTGCTGCAGAACCTCAGCAAGTTTCCTCCTTGGGTAGGAAGCACCAGCCCTGCTGAGAGCTGTGTCCTGCCATCAGCCTGGGCAGGGTGTCCCAGGGACAGTCAGGGACAGCTTAAAGCCTTAAAGCTCAGCAGGCAAAGGCAGCCTCAGGATACAGGAAGGTGATGTATGAAGGAAAATGTGGGAAAACTTGCTAGGAAGAAGAACAGGAGGGAAAAGATGGGAAATCCTGGTGATACGTGTGTGAGAATCAGGTACCCTGTGACAGTGCTAAGGGGGGAACTCACTCCCAGCTGGCATCAGGGTGATTCCTGACTCTTCTTCCCACACTCAGCCTCCTCCTGGGCTCAAATGAGCCCTGCAATGCTCCCAGCTGCACAAGGACTGGGCAATTCAGGATTTTCCCCTGCCTTCAATGCACGAGCCATGGGTTTATCAGGGTGGGTTCCTGACACAGCATGCTGTTATACCTTCTGTGAGCTGTGGTGCCTCCAGGATTGAAAAGCTCTGCTCCTGAGTGATTCCCTGCTGTGACTGGGGTCTGGCATCAGTGTCAAGCCTGGGTGAACAGTGGGGGAGGAAATTCATGCCTGGAGAAAAGGGATTTGGGATGAGAGTCAGGAAAAGAGGATTCTCCCTAAGCAATAGATGTAAAATAATGGGAGGCAGAATGGGAGTTCAGTGAAGCTGTGATGGAATATGGAAGGTCAGGTTTGGGGGGAAATCTGCAATCAAGGGGAAAACCTTTGTAGATATCAGGAGGAAGCTGAAATTTTCTCTCAGTGACTAATTTGAGTCTTGCTGTGTATTTTGTATTCTGAAGGCCCAAGTGATTTACATAACTCATTCCCCTGTTGCTAATCCCTGCAGCAGGGGGGGTTGCTGAACACTTCTGGGTTTATTTATCGTGTGTACCTAAGGGAGCACGATGGACTCATGAAATGGCTTCATTTCATCCAAACCAGGAGGAAAGAATCAAAGAATCTGCTGGGCATCTGTCGAGGGTTAACCCCAGCTGGCGACTGAGCACTGCTCAGTCACTCCCCCTTCCCCAGGGATGGAATCCTGGGATGGAATCCTGGGATGGAATCACAGAGTTATTTAGGTTAGAACAGACTCCAAGACCATCAAGTCCAAGGAAGCTCTTTAGGCACTCGTGTGGGTTAATTTTGGTCTCTCTTCAGCCAGTGCTATGCAAACCTTGGCTGGGCTGCTTGATGGAGACAGAAGCCACAGGTCTGTCTCTCTTTGGGGTGTCCCCATCACCTTCACTGACCAAAAATTAATTTACTTCAGCCCCAGATAACGAGCATCACCCAGTGGATTCTTGCCTCTCCAGCAGGTTCCATGTGTGGCACACTGGGACTAACTGGGCCAGCCAGATGGTTTCATGGGCCACCACTGGGGATGTGGGGACAGAAACCCTCCAGTGCTCCAGCCCTGGAGCTGAGAATGCCAGGACAGCTCCACAGCTGCTCCCCAGAGCCCCCCTGCTGAATTATCCACGCTCGGGCTGTCACCGCCGCTCTGCTCCAGGGAACTAAAGGAACATCAGGACTGCAGGCACAGGGCTGGTGCTCCTGGCACTTCTGCCTGCTGCATGGCTTTTTAAGGACTCTTAGGGCACCTAAGGAAATCAAACAAGCCAGGAAGAGCAGAAAGCCACGGGGAGCTTTGAGTCAGGAGGTTTGTGGGTGGATGTGTGTGTAGGTGGATGGCAGAACTCTCTCTTCCCTGAGCTCCTCTGGAGCCAGGTGAGAGTTTCCTTCCTGGGGACCAATTAGGGGATGAGCAAGCTCAGTGACTTGGTCCCTCTGCGTTACTCTGGCAAATGCAGGATGCTAAATGACATATTCCAGCACAGGCTCTGGTTCACAATCCATATTTTAGAATCAGTCCCCATCAGCACCATCAGTGATGCAGATATTGAGTCACACTGCATCTTCATATGGAGCTCTGTTAGAACAGCATTCGTTTAAAGGAGAGAGTGCGTGGATGTACCTGCTTTTGGTTTACCTCAAAGACAAAAAGGGGGGCTCAAAATAGAGCTTGGGCATTAGATTTTAATTGCACTGCCATTTCTCACCCCAGGAAATATTTATTAACAAAAAATAATTAGCTACATTTTAATGATTTTAAAGATATAAGAGACTTCTAGTTTGGTTTTCTGATTTTTTTACTTTTTTTTTATTCTCAGTCTATTTTTACTCCTCGCCTCTTGCTTAATGCTAATGAATAAAAGAGTAACTAATGAGAAAATTAACATCTTTAAGGAGTGTTGAAAAACTCCAACTAAACAAACAAAATTCCATCTTATTTAAATGGAATTAAATTAGTATATCCATAATATCGCAGCCTGTAGAATTATTCAGCACACACCAACACCCTTTCTGTTTCAAACTTTTCTAAAAGAATGATTTCCAGCCTCCAGGAACTGATGAAATATTATTATAGAATCTTAGAGTGGTTTGGGTTGGAAGGGACCTTAAATCCCATCCAGTGCCACCCCTGCCATGGCAGAGACACCTTCCACTGTCCCAGTGCTCCAACCCCAATGTCCAGCCTGGCCTTGGACACTTCCAGGGACCAGGGGCAGCCACAGCAAATCTGGGCACCCTGTGCCCATTTCCCATTTCCCTTTCTCTCTGGGATGTTTTTTGCAGCAGCTGAAAGAGAATTGTCTTTGCAATCAGAGCTGCCTGTGAATTGATGTAGCAACCTGAGCTTTACTTTACCTTGGGAAGTTTTTTCTTGTTCAGGGGACCTGGAAAGAGCTTGAAGAGATTTAGGGACCTGTATCCCAGTGGGAAGGTGATGGAAGTGGAAGGTTTTTATTCAGGGAAAGGAATTAAGCTTGGGTGATGCCTCATAATGTTGCCCATGGTGTGCTGTCACTCTGGGATTTAAACTATCCTGGATATTTGAAGTGCAGAGGAAGAAGGAAGACAGTTGCTAATTTAAAGACCCCAAATACTCTTGGTTGTCTGGAGACAGGTAAAGCAAATTAATTCCCATTTTTTAGGAGGAAAGGTAGGACTGAATTTACTAGATGTTACATTTTATATTGGTCCTATATGAGATATAAGTGACACCTGTCACATCTACACTGCTCTAGATAGAACTTGCTCACTTTACCCTGCATTCCTTCAAAATGTCAGAGCAGAAGCCACTTTTGTCACACTTGCTCTTTTTAGATGTGTGGTATTTCAATTTCCTCTTGTTTTAAACTGGGCTGCCTCCTTCTCACTCAGCAAAGATGAAAATAGAGGCTTGAACAGAAGGCTTTCAAAATGATACATAGATGTCAGTGCCTGTTTCTATATAAAAAGTCACACATGAGCATGCACCCTTGTAAACTTCCATTTAGGAATTAGCTAAGTATTTTATTTTTCATAATTTCCCCTACTACAGGAATTTTTTGTGCATATTCTTATCTATCCACCTCTTTGCATGACATGGCCATTATTAAACTTGTTATCTTGTGATTGCAATATTTGATTTTTGCATCTTGCTTGGTTTGGGGTTTGGTTTGTTCGTTTTTTTGTGGGTTTTTTTTTTTTTTTTAACTGAACAGAATAGCATTTCTGCTCTTTCTAATAAGTTCTGCAGAGGAGGAGGTTATGATACATGTGGGGATGATCTAACCAAATATGTCTGTTTTATTAACGAAGGATATTTGGATCTTTGCTGCAGGCTGGGCTGAAGAGTTTGGGTTCAAAAATGCATTTAATTCCCATGAGCATATGTAATTTTTTTTGCAGAGCTTGGTTTTGCTTTGCCTCCCTTACTCTGTTGGGATTTTGGACCTCAGGGCTCAACTCCTTTTGTGTCACCTGGAAGTTCTGCACAACTAATTTAAATATACTGGAAAGTTTATTAATGTTATTCTAGCTCAGGGAAGGAGACATCCAATTCATTCTCTCAGAGACTAAAAGATTCATTGCAAAGCAGTCTATTAAATCCTTAAATTATGTCCCTGTAACAGCTCTTTTGGGGTTGTGATTCCCTTGGATCTGTGATATATTGATGAGGTTTTATAAGGCTTTTTTCACTGGCAGCTTTTCTGCAAGTCCAGTAGGTTTAAGGACTTTGAAATTCTAATTTTAATTATTGATTTAACTGGCTTACCGTGGTAATGAAGGAATTATGCAATCCCTGCAATAAACTCAGCAGCCTTTTAAAAATACATAAGTTATTTCCAGGCCATAGTATGGGAACCACTATTAATGAGGTGTGGCCTGCCCTTGCCATCAGTTTGGCTTTTTCATTTTAAAATGTTATTAGTGTAAAGGGGTTTTGGTTAGAACCTATAAATCTCAGTCAATATTTTACAAGCAAAATAGAATCATAGAATGATTTGGGCTGGAAAGCACCTTAAAGATATCTCATTCCACCTCCTTGCCATGGCAGGGACACCTTCCACTGTCCCAGGTGCTCCAAGCCCCAATGTCCAACCTGGCCTTGGGCACAGTCAGGGATCCAGGGGCAGCCACAGCTGCTCTGAGTAAATGGAGGGCAAAAGGAGGTGAATGCTCACCACACTCAGTTTCTGTGTCAATGCAAAGCAATCCTGTGTCCATCAGCCATAACCAGCAGGTTCTGAGAAATCACCAGAAATGCAGCTGCACTGGCCTTTCCTTGTCCTCCAGGAGGGTGGATCAGTGGCTGCTCTTTGAAAACACCTTGTCTTCTTGTATCAAATTATTGAGGTCACAATAAACTGGAAGAGCAAATCCTGAGATCCTTTATTGACACCAAACAGGACTTTAGCTCTGAGATATCCCATTTGTAGCTCTACCAGCTGCTTTCTACAGCAGGTCATCTGTGAGGGCTCTCCTTAGGCCTGGAGCAGAGCACATTCCATAAAAAAATAAATGCAAAATTGGTGAGTTATGTTTAATTCCACAAGAGTTTTTTGGTGGTTTTTTGTTGTTGTTGTTTGTTGGGGTTTTTTTTGTTTGTTTGTTTGTTTTTTGGTGGTTTTTGTTTGTTTGTTCGTTTTCATTTAGTATCTCAACTCAGAGAGTTCTGATGTCTGGTTTTAGGAGTTTCATCCTCTGTCAAGATGCAGTGCTTGTGTTCAAGAGCTCAGCAATGTCCCTCATCTCCCTTCTAGTGCAGAACACAGGGATAAAATCCTCCAAAACAGTCACAGCCTTTCAGTCAACTCTAATTCTCCCTTGTCATCTCCATTCATTTTTTTTCAATAAATGTTTAAAATAACCCAAACAATGAAATAGGAAATATTAGCAATTTTCTACGGTTCCCCTGTCATTGGTCCATGTAGGTTTTACCTGGAATGAAAGAAAATTCAGACAGAGACAGATCCAGCCTGGTGTCCAAGCTCAGCAAGCTCCTGAGAGGAAAATTTGGAAAAATACCCAGTGCACAGCAGTGCTGTGCATTTATTAGCTGTAAATGAACAGGGATACCTCCAGTTTATTTTTACCAAGGACTCCTGACCTGTGTCAAGTGAGTTCTTCCCATGGAAAAAGTTGATTGAATCCACATTCATGTAGACTGTTTCCATGTCTACTGGTTAATCCATTTGTCTTTTCAAAACACTCTTCTGATAAATGTTCAGAGAAATCATGAGAAAAGAAAAAATCAAGCACACAGGAAGATATAAGATCTGCAGAAGGAGCAAGTGAGGACAGAGATTTTGAAGTGAGCTGTTATATCCTTTATAACATAATATCCTAAATTTTTTTTTTTTTACTTTTCTCATATTAAATTTCACCTGATAGCTGAGATTCTAGCCACAAAACCTAATTATAAGGCTGAAAAGAAGCAAGTGGTGAAATTTTGTCTATGTCCTTAATCACTCTTTGATTTTTTTTATCAAGCCAAGGCATAATAAACATCACCTGCAATTATCTCCCACGCAGAAAGATGATTTCCTTTTGTCAGGAATACCTGCCAGGCAGACCCAGGAGCCCTGGGTTTTTATAACTTGGGGCTCCAGGAACACCTGCATTTTCTTGGCAAGCTCTGGAGACAAAAATGCTTTCACAGTGTTCATGTTAAGAATTTCCTCTGCAGTGCCTCATTGATCTGGTAGCTGTAAAGAGGGAAAAATAAAAGGAGTTGCTGAAGGATTTCTTTTCCCAGTGTTCAGGATCTCCTGCTCCTCATCACAAGTTTTAGCTTTATTAAATTAACTCTAAGTCTCCACTTTTGTTATTTGTGTGAAAGCTAAAGCCCCTGAAGATTTGGACAGAAAGTTACAAATAGGAATTTGCTTTCCTCACAATACGCTGATCTTTTTCTCTCATGTGAAAGAAAAAATGTTAATCATCACTAACAAAAGGGGTTTGTTTTTAATTTCCATTTGAAATCAGTATGATTCAATTAACTCCAAGGAGATATTCCTCCTCATCCTCTGGGTCTGGGAGGTGAGGAAGCAGTGCAGGAGGAGCATCCCTTCATCTGGAGACACAGGAAATGTTCCTCAGCCCCACAGCCAGAGGAAGCTGGAGCTTCTTTTTACTTCCAGGTACACTGAAATGGAAACTGAGGCTTCAAAAATGGCTTTAAGTGCAGAGAAATTGAGGTTGTCTTAATCCAAATGTCTGCACTGTTTCCTCATTTGCAAGCAGTGCTGTTGCCTTGGATTTCCAGCTACCATCATTCCTCCCCTCTGGACACTCTTGATTCCAGCTGTGTAAGGTCACAATGTATTTTGAATTTATTTTCTTCTAATCTTTCTTCCAAACCTTCTGACATTTATTCCCTGTTAATGGGGGGAAGCAACCAAAACTCAAATCTCTGCCACCTCCCTTCATTTCTTCCCTCATCAGAGCTCTTTAACATCTGAGAGTCTGCCTTTGGTGCTGACTTAAGGGAAGGGAAGAGCACACACACAGAATAAAAAGTTCAATCCAATTAGTAGAAACTGCATGTCTGCCCCTCAGGAAATCCTCTAACTCATCCTGGCAGGGCAATGAACCCTTTCAGATCATGGGATCACAGGATGGTTTGGGTTGGAAGGGACCTTTAAAGGTCATTTCCTTCCCAATGTGTTACATGGAGGTGGCAACAGGATTGAAAGGGTAGAAAATCCAAAAATCTTCTGATTTCAAAAACTGGAATATTCCTGCCCATGATATTCATGTAGTCTTTGGAATGATTTCCAATCTTGTAAGAATTTGCCCATTTTAGGGAGAAGTAAAACCTGCCTTAAAAGATTTGTTGGGTTGCTGCAACTGGAGGAGATGAAAAAGCAATATTGGAACAAACTTTTGGGCTTTATCAAGAAACAGCTTGCTTGGTTTAATAAAGTGTGATTGCAGAGATAGCCAATCTCCCTTTGCAGCAGGGACACCCAAAATCTGTATTCCCAAGCTTTCCAAAGCAAGATGAAAGCCCATATTTATCCACTGAGTCAGGAATCAGCTAAAATCAGTATTTTAATTTCAAAGTATGCTTTGGGATTTTTTTTTTTCTTTATAAGCCTCACAGGATGAGGCCTGCACTGCCAAACCCCAGCTTTAAGATGATTTTTTCTGACAAGACATGCATCACTGAGAATATTCTCCTGTAATGGAAGTGATGGCACAGGTTTATGGCACTGTGAACACAAACCTGTACTGACAGAGGCTCAGAGAATCCCTCTGTGTCCCACATGTGTGTTCCTCAAAAGCCATTTTGCCTCTGTGACACCCCATGAGGGTTTAACCTACTATTTGAGCCAAGCTGTGTGATTTTCCAGCATTTAATAGAACAGTCTGAGCTGTGGTGGAACAGGGGATGAGCAGTGTGTAAAATCCCTGGATGTAGCAGTCAATATTTATTCCTTTCTTTGCCCAGATCCTATGAGGTGTAGGGGCTTTAACTGGTGAAATCCTTTTTTTCCCCACAAAAAACTGGAGGTTCTTTACAGCCCTAACTCACTCCCAATTATTCACAGAGATCCCAGAATAAGGAAGGAGGTAAAAAAACCCCCTCTCTTCTCCATCCCTGAGCTCATAACAGGAAAACTGGACTTAAAATCTTGTTCTCCTTCTTACACCTCTCTCTCTCCTGAGCATGAGAATAACCCTGGCTGCTGTAATTGTTCTTGGAAAATTACTACAGATAGACAGAAGTATAGACAGAAATACAGATAAATCCATGAATATCCCAGGATATTACCTTTATCCACCAAAGGACAGGATTAGTTGCTGTGCAACTTTATTAAGCACTGTGTTGGGTGACTTTCACCAGAGAAAACTGTATTATAATGGGAGAGAAAAACAGCACAGGACCTAAAAAAAAAAACCTCTAGGAGGCAATATGTTATCCAAACAGAACTTTTATCTATTTTAAGGGATTCTGATAGCAAAGCTCTTCATCTCATTTCCTTAATTTTTAATTGTCCCATTGTAGGATGCTATACTTGGCACGTAGAGAGCCAAGGAGGGATTTTCTAATAATTTGATTTGGAGAATAACATGGAATATATATTTTCATTGCCTAGCTCCTGGGTCAAGAGTATCATATTAGCTCCAAGAGAAATTAAGAGAAGGATTTTGCCTATATGGGTATTAAAGGAGCATTAAGGATTCTAAGGACTGGGTTCATGTGAGCACCTGTAGGTGGAAAAGTGGGAACAGGGAATGGTGACACTCCTTACAAAAACAATGTCCTGCTCAGACTCCCAGCCATCCTAGCAAAATATATTCTAATTATAACCTTGGATTACTTGGGCTCTCTCCTGACTGCAACCAGCCTGTTTATCTGCTGCTGTCTTTACCAGAGGAAACTGCTTTAAAATATCACTAAATTCTCCTTTGGTGATTTGTTGAATTTATATGGAAGGAGCTTCATTGGATTTTTTTTTTTTTTTTTTTTTTTTTTTTTTTTTTTTTTTAATAACAATATCCTTGCTCTGTTTTCTCTAAAACTGCTCCTCCTGAGCTGGCTGCCTCTGTTAGCCCTGAGCATTTTGTTCCTAGATGAGTGTGGCAGCATTGCTTCTTTCCTCAATACAGCAGCACAAAAGGCACAAGCAAAATGTGGTTTTTTCTAATAGGATCTGAAAAGCTGCACTTTCTGGGTTAAGGTTGCTTTTTGTCTAAAGAAAAAAATCTCATAGGTAAGAAAGGCATGACAAAGAAAAAGGCTTTCTGAGCTGAAACACTGAAGAAAGTGTTCAGGAACAGTTAATCCCCCAAAAGATATTTCTTGAGCAATTCTGGCAAGAACTAATAGAAAAGGCCATTACTTATGTGTCTTGCTGTTATTTGCAGCATGGGCAGGAGTTGTCAAGACACAAGTCTGCTGCATTTCAATATTTTAGGTCACTCTTTATGCTGGAATCAGGACAATTTCTCATTCATGTCACTTCTATCCCCTGCTCATTATTTGATTTAGACATCCATCCCTATGGCACACAGTATTTTAGGCCTGACCCTGAGCCTGCTGGAATAAAGACTCATGTAAAGATCAGTGGGAAGAATATGAGGGCTTTTAATTAATCTCTATTAAGCTTTTTCAGGAAACAAGAGAAAACTTCCCAAACTGGCAAAAATAATTGGCTTTAGTTGCCTTCCTGCATTAATTGGGAAGGAGTGAGCCCTTCCCAAAGTGGCAGAACACGAGTCAAGTTATGAAACTCAAATATTTAATACATTTATATCAAATAAAATGAAAAAAGTGAACCAAACAGGCATTCACTCAGGACACTGAGGTTTGTATGATCTCAGTCCCCTGAAGTAGATGAACCAGCACATGGAATAAGCACTGTTTTCTCTTGATGGGATTGAAAGATGAGTGACAATCCAGCCCTGTAAGTGCCTGATTTAAAGACTTCACCCTCTCCCAACACAAGTGTCTGCCAGTCTAAAGGGTTTTCTCCAATCAATTTTTACATTAGTTGTTGAAAATAGAAAATCTTCAGCATGTGTCTGTGAAGATCTCTCCATTTTTTTGTTCTTCAGGTGAAAATGATGAGTTCTCAGACTGGGTCCTTGTGAGTGTCACATCTGCTCCAAGGAGTGTCCTGTGACCATGGTCAGCCCTGAACAAGGTGTAATTAAAACATCCTGATCATCAAGGAATTCACCATGGAAAAATAGAATTCAGTAAGAAGTTTCTATGTCTTAGCTGAGTAAATACATTCAGGGATAGGAAAGACCAATCAAAATTTGAAGGCCAGGCTGATACCCCTTTTAAGAGTTTTTTTCATTCCTAAGAAATGTCCAAAGAAAAGCACATTAATCCTTTCTGTGAACTATGACACATTTCAGAAAGGGAGCAGTTGTGATCTGCTTTGCCCCAAAAAGCAGAATTATATGCAGTCAGATTTCTTATCACTCTAATTTCTTAAAAAAATTAATTTCTGCTCATAAACATGAACAAACTTCCTAAACAGCCATCATTTTTTAATGGATAGATTTTTACATTTGTGTGGCCCTTGTTCTAATCATGACTTTAAGTGAAATAAAAAGACTAGTAGGTAAGATATGTTACAATCTTTAGAGCTAATTTAGCTAGTTAATTATACATACTCAGCTTCTTATCAGAAAATTATCAGCCTAGAAATAAATGCTCTGTAGCCAAGGTAATCATTCAATATTTAATAAACTGTGTAGGCATCTCCTGCCATTAGAACTCAATGACAGGGGAATTTCAAAGAGCATTTTGGATAAGGACTAATGCACACCCAAGTGGTTTGTGCAATACAGACATGCAAGGAAAATTTTCCAGCTCTGAGGAATAAAACAAGATTAGGAAGCCATGACAAATGATCCAAAATAGTAGAAGTCCCAAACATCATCTGCAGTGTAATAGAGGCTCAGCCAGCAGACTGGTTTAGAAACAACTCTCTGGTCACTTAGCAGCAGCCCAAAGATATTCACCTCCCTTCTGCTCCTCTGCCCTTTCTTGTGGCTGCCATTGCATTAGAAAACTGATTTTCCAAGTGATTTATCTCCTAGATTTGAAGAACCACAGTGAAATCAGCTTGGTGTCTGTGAACCATCATGAATCCAGGGAAACAACATTCAGGTGCTGTGGGCATCCATGTCAGGCCAGACTGCAATCCAGAGTTTTGATTTAGTTTAACAAATCCAAATTACACACTCTGACTTGGGCCCATCCAAACCTTTAGCTTCCATTTAAAAAGTTAAACCCAAATGTTTTGCTGTATCCATGCTGCCTTCAACTTTCCATTCTGCAAATCACTCAGCTTGCTGACTTCTCAGCTGGACTTGGGCAGAAAAACATCAGGCTTTTCCACCGAGTGGAAAAAGAGCTGGGGAAAAAAAAATGCTTATGCTAAACCTAGCTGGCAGCAGGGAATAATATCAGATTTCTGAAAAAAATGTTTATGTATGACAGCCCTTGCTGCTTAACTGGCAGAGAGGCTGAAAAATGTAGCTGGAGTTTGTCAGACCTTTCAGCTTGACAAACTGGGGACAGGTCCTGCTGCGGTGGGACAAGGGGTGAGGGTTTGGAACTGAAGGAAGATCAGTTTAGATCTGATTTATGGAACATTTTTTTATAATGAGGGTGGAAAAGCCCTGGCACAGGTGCCCAGATTTGCTGTGGCTGCCCCTGGATCCCTGGCAGTGCCCAAGGCCAGGCTGGACACTGGGGTTGGAGCAGCCTGGGACAGTGGGAGGTGTCCCTGCCACGGCAGGGGGTGGCACTGGATGGGATTTAAGGTCCCTTCCCACCCAAAAAATTCTATAATTCCTGTTTCTCTGTGTCCCAAACTCCTGAATTAAGTGGCACTGGTTGACACAGATGCCAGATCAGCAGCAGGGAGGTGAATGAGGAGCAGGGGACCCAAATCTTGTCCACTGCTTCCACAATTCTGCTGAATAAGCAGAACCAGGAGCTTTCCATGGGCCAGCTGCAGCTCCCCCAGGACAGCTGATGAGCACACATGTCCATATGGAAAGGTTCTGCTATTTAAGGAGTGTTAACTGTACACAGAAGAATTCCTCTGTGCCATTGCATTTTCCTCTTTTCACGAGAGGATTCCAAATGGCAGCACCTCTGTGCTCTGTCAAACCTCACTGTGGTCTTACTCCATATGGAATGTGCTGAATGCAATTCAGTTCAAGTTTAAAATTAGAATAAGAAGTAATTGACAGTCAAAATCTGGGAAATAATTTAGACAGAAAAGAAGTGGTGAGTTCTGCTTCCCCATAAACTTTCTAAGGGCTTAAATATCACAGTGCTCTAGGAGACTTTGGGTAAAATGTTATGTTTGATTCTTAAAAACCAACATGAAAATGGCATTTGGAAAAGGGAATGGTTTTGTTTTCACAATGAAATCCTCAGCAAACATTATCCTCTCCTCTTTGGATTTGTTTGACAAGTTTCACTGTCTCAAATCAAACATGTTTATTTCCAAAGAACCCTTTCAAGAAAATTCTTTTGAAATGAGTTGACTTTGGTTGTTATCCTACACTTTTTCATTTTTCATTAACTTGACTTTTAACAGCTGGTGTTTAATGAATAATTACGCAGTAATGAAAAATACATCTTGCATTTAAAGAAAGCTTTATGCAGATTTGCTAATCAATTTAGACACTGTATCTTATTTGTTTATAGCACATCTCCCAATTGGAGTGTAATTATCAAACTTTGCATCTATATTTAACTGCCTAAATTGAAGGAAATAAAACAGAGTTGAAGCAACTAATTGTCAGTGTTACCAACCAATTAGTATTCTGAAAGATTATTCTGTTAAAGCTTTTCCATCCAGTATAACTCATCTTAAACACCCCTGGGGTTTGGTGTTCTGTCCATACTCTCAAGTATTTTTCAGCTCTAGCTAAAATTGTGGAAGAATAGGACTAATAGGTCCCTTTGGCAATGAACATGAAAATTTTAGGCAAATAAGTGAAATTACAGATTAATTCTCAGTCTCTTATTTCTTCTAACACCTGAGATGGGCTGGAAGGACTGAACATTGTTATATCTTCTTTTTTAAAAAACAGATATGCAGTTGATCCAAATAACTGATAAAAAAAGAATAAGCAAGCATGTTTTGTTTTTTGATTTACAGCAAAAATAAGAAAGAAAAAGAACTTGCATTGTTGCTGTTCTAAAATGTGTTGCTGATATTCTACATGACATCGAAAAGCACTTTTAAAAGGTCATTTAGCACATTAAATAAATGTCTGCAGCAAGAAATGAATGTCTACACCAAGAAATCCTGACAAATTCAGCATTATATATGAAGAGCAATAAAACCTCGCTCCCTGGTTATAAAATGAATTCAAATAAAAATAATTGAAAGATTGGATTTTCTTCCTGTGATCTGCTCTACTTGAAAAGTACCTTATCTCCCATATTATGGGGGTCTTACAGTTCCTTAAAATGTTCTAAGGAAGAAAGATTAAACATAAAGAAGGAAAAGCTCCTGCTGTAACATCAAATGGGACACAGCAGCTGGGTGCAGATATGGAAATCAGTGTATATCTGGGATGGTAATAAATAACAGTGGACCTAATGTAATATCACTCCAAATAAAAACATGCAGATTAAATGAGCCACAAATGTGTCATTTCTCAAAGTCTCCAGGAATGCTGCACTTCCCAGTCAAACCAGAATTTTCTCAGCATGCGAATTCAGAAGAATTCAAAATTGCAGGATTCCCTGGAAAAGATGAGGAGATGAGCTCAGGCTGTGCACCAAGCTGCAGGCACGGAGGTCACGGATCCATCACAGACTCACTGCTGACACCAGAGGTGCCCAGCAGGGAATGGAGCCACAGGAAGCCATCAAACTGCCCAAACCCCAAAACCCACTGCTGTTGGGCTCTTCCTCCCTCTCCTGGGGATGTGCTGGATTTTCCAGGTGGTAAAAATTTGGACAGTAAGCATCAGGCATTGAAAAAGCACTGGCTGCTCCCTGGAGGCACTGGGGGAGGATTGCTGCTGCACATCAGCTCCTTGTCTTCTTTCTCATGGCAAGGAGCACAGTGGGATTTTTGGGGTGTCCTGTGCAGGGCCAGGAGCTCGACTTGATGATCCTCCCAACCCTGGAGACCCTGTTACCTTCTGATTTCCCTGGATCCTCTTGCATCACTGCACTTTCAGAAGAGCAAAAGCCAATTTTGACCTCTTACCACAGTGTAAAACATGGAAAAAACTCCGACCACGTCACCTTTAAAGCATGTGTGTGAAGTAGTCTTGAGGTCAGCAGCTTTGGAGCTGCCTGCAGGGTGTTTCCAAGAAGTGGGAAGGTGTTAGGAAGCACTGTGCTCCACTCAGCTCCTGCAGCACAGCACAGGTATTCTGTGCCATCAAATAAAATCACTCCATGCAAGCTAAATAAATCCTGTGTGTGCACTATGAATGTAGGATGCAGTGGGCAGAAATCCCTTTTTTGTTCATGAGTTGCTACTTTTGGCTGAAGACACGTGCAGTGCAGTAGGGGTGGCTGTCGTGGGACAACTGGGGACAGAGCAATCCAGAGAGGTCAGGGTTGATCCAGATGGATTTGGATATAGAAACAGGAGGGAGATGTGGTAATTGCAAGTGGTGAACTTCTTAGCTGCCTGTTTCCCTGGCTGCTCTCTCAGTGACAAGTCACTTTAGGGAGGAAATCCAACAGTTTGTGGCATTTTGCCTACAGGGAGCAACTTCTGGGGATGGGAAAATGTCAACCCCTTGGAAGGAAGGAATCGTTAACTCTTCTCCAGGAGGGAGGAGTGTTAATTGCTAATGAGAGCAGGGCTGTGAGCAAACCTCACGGTCCATTTTGCTTGCACCATCTTTTGAAGATTTGCTAATGACTCTTCTGCCAGCTCAGAGCCTTTGATCAGGAAGGGTGAGAAGTGCTGGATGTCTCCCTGTCTGACCCTGGGCGAGGTCAAGCCCAGTCCCCAGGACCCTCCTTGGGGCAAACCTGGCCTCCAGCTCTGCAGAGGACTCAGGGGAGACCTGCCAGTCCCACCAGCTGAAATGAGATACCTACAGAGATATTGAATGGGTACTGCTGGCTTTAGCCAGGCATTTTCCCCTCCCAGACACATCCCACTTGGTGTTTATCAGCTCCAGGCTCCTGTGCTACACCTTGGTTATGGAAAGAGAGCACAAAAAAAAAGGAGAAATCCAGTGGAAATGTTCCCCTGCCCATGGCAGGGGGTTGGAACTGGGTGATCCTTAAGGTCCTTTCCAACAAAAACCACTCTGATTCCACGGCAGGATCTGATCCTGTGAAACTCTGTGCCAGGCTCACCCACTCACAAAAGGATGGAAAAGCCCTTTTTGGCCTCAGAACACAGAGGGGGCTCACAAAGCCCTCCCTTGATGCTCTTGGTCCTTAGGAATTCATACAGGGGAAAAAAGGAGATGATTTGGGGGAAAAGGCCATAATTTGCTGCTCATTTTTGTGGCGAGCCACAGACTTCAGTGTGCAAGATCAGCTATGTCAGGCTTGTTTGATTATGAAATCCAGATAATATCCTAGCAAGAGCCATGAAAACAACTCTAACTGTGCTGTGATTTGATTGTCCCATGATGACTATGTGGGAGGACAACCCCTGTGCTCAGGTGACACAAGAGAGGGAGGATCTGCTCTCCAAACCCAAACCCAAGCCAAGTGCAGAGGCAGTAAATCAGCCCAGAGCCAAAGGAAGGATATAATGAGGCAAGAACCCCAAAATCTGGTCATTCTCTGTGAGAACTTTGGCAAAATCAGTCAGCCAGCTGGGGTGATGTGGGAGAGATTTTGAGAGGTGCATTAGTACATTCTAACCAGTGTTGCTTTAAATCTATCAGGTTAAACATTTCTGCACAAAGCTTATGTTGCTCATACATCCTCCTCACTTAGAAACATATTTTAAACAGACACACTCCATTTTTAAAGACTTCTATAATAATTTATGTGCCACAAAAGGGGGAGATTGCCAAAAGAGCGAATCATTTTATCTTGTTTGAAAATGTTACAAGGTAAATGTGAAGTTATGAAGTCTTCCAACACTGTTACCTGTCAGGAGCTTGATGCAGGATGAGATTTAATGGGAAATGGTCCTAATAGTGTGGTAATTGCCAAAATAGATGAAAGGCTTAGAGCTGGCTGCAGCAGGAACAGAGGGGAAGGCTGTCAGAGGGGAATCAGACACACAAATCCCACTGAGATGCAGTGGATTTAGGATGTCTGATTCTGCTGCAGCTCCAAGAAAAATCCCAGCCTCAGCAAAGAGAGCAGTGATGGATGTTTTACTCTTGGGAAAGGTGTGTGATTTGGGGTTGGTGCCATTGCAGTGGGAGCTGTGACAGCTCTGATTCCTGCAGGGATCTGGAGAAGCTGCTGGGGAAATGCCAGAGGTAAAGGAGAGTTTCCCTTCCTGCAGAGCCCATTCTGGGATGGGAAGGGGCAGGGTGTGGTCTGAGCACAGCAATTATAACCAACCCCTGGAAAAGGCTCAGGGAAAGCAAAGTAAGGGCTTTAATGGTGAAGGCATCTCCTTCCTTGATTCTCCCTCACCTCTGTTTCAATTAGGGAAAATTGCTATCATCACTGAGATTGTTAAGGAAAATACTGGAGGCCTTGAGCTGTCATACAAAGAACAGAGGAAAAGCCATAATCACAGGAAATCCCTCAAACCAGAGATTTCTCCTCTCAGCCACTGCCAGAGCTCCAGAGCAAGGAGAAAGCTCCTTAATTGCAGGGGACACCCCAGTAAATTGGCCCTTACCCCAGATTGCTGAAAGCTGGTGACTTCCATGCCTATCCTAAAAAAAGGCTCAGTGTTGCTTATTCTCCTCTTGTGTTTTCACTCAATTCCATCAGGTTCTGTGTGCAAAGAGAGCTGCCAGGTGATATTTAAAGACTCAAAATAGGCACCTAGTGCCATTCAGACCCCTGAGGATGACTGAGACCTCCTTTGGGGGATTCAGGGGGCAGCTCAGGTGACAGAAGAGACAGCTTGGAAACACTGAAATAGCACAAGTGCTTAGTCTGGGCACCCAAATTGCTCTCATAGTTTGAAAAAAAAAAAAAAAAAAAGATAATTTTTGCAAGGAGAAGACTCTTGCAGTGAGTTGGTGCAGGGTGAAGTTCCTCAGCCAGGGCAGGAATTTCTATGCTCATGGTTGCTTCTCCTGCTGAAACTTCTCTTCCCCTCACACATGATCCCTCAGAGCCCCCTTCACCTTCTCTGTGGCTCTTTGAGGAATTTCACAGAATTTCAATGTTAATTCCTTTGTGCAGAAATCAAGTGAGTCAGGTCTGCCATGCTGAGCAAGATCAGAAGCAAAATTATGAAGGAAAACGTGAAACCCACCAAACTGGGAATAAATCCCACCTGAAAGCACACATGGGGATTTTTATTTATTATTATTATTATTATTATTATTATTATTATTATTATTATTATTATTATTTTGTTTGGTTTTTTGGGGTCTTTTTTTTTGGGTTTTTTTTTTTGTTGTTGTTTTTGGGGTTTTTTTGTGGGGGTTTTTGTAGCTTTTTGTGAGTTTTTTGTCATTATTGTTTTGTTTTGTTTTGTTTTGTTTTGTTTTGTTTTGTTTTGTTTTGCTTAAATCCATTACAATGTTGAAGTTGAATATCCAGCAGTGTGGTGATGCTGTCAGGTTTTTAAGAACACACTATACCAGCTGTTTCTGGATTGCATCCCAGCATTATTATTATTATTATTATTATTATTATTATTATTTTATTATTATTATTTAATAAGCTCCTTCAGCCAGGGCATTCATAAATAAATAAACCAACAGATTAAGGGCAGAAACAACCCCTCTAAAAGGATGTGCTCCATTTGCTGTGGTCAGGTGTTGCTATTAATAGAAATATCATGGAGTGATTCAAAGTGCAGCAGAAGGGTTGAGTGCTGGAGTGCACAGGGCAGAGATTCTCAGCTGGACAGACACTGGAATCACCAATCAGACACTGGAATCACCAATCAGACACTGGAATTGTCATTGGATACTGCTGGGAGTCAGGGAAAAAGCAGCCTGGAAGCCTTGAGTTTCTCAGGATGCACAAGGATAAGAAATTATAACAATGATTATTCACCTGCAGGGTGTGTGAGAGATGTGATATTTTGCACAAAGCATGTTTTCAAAGAGGTGTTGCCTTCTTGGACCAATCAGCCTTTTCTATTCTGTTTTACATGAACTACCCTATGTAAGTGCAGTGTTTCTTTAAATAAAACTCTCTCTTGCTTCTCCATTACACGAAGAATAATGTTGCATTATCCATTCTCCCATAGCCAAAATGCAACATGGAATCACCAATTAGACACTGGAATCACCAATTAGACACTGGAATCACCAATTAGACACTGGAATCACATCCTCTCCAATTACCAGGGGAAGGGGGGAAGCAGCCCTGGGACACCCTCCCCAGCAGCAGGGCTCTACCAGCATTCCAGTGCCTGTCTTTGGGGAAGGGAGCATTCCCTTGGGAGAATTACCTCTCCAAATGACAGGCCCAGTATTTATTCATCAGCAAACGTGCATTTAAGGAGCTCAGCTGGCTGCCCTGTGCTCTGGCAGCTCCAGGAAAGCCCTGGCAGGGCACTCTGCTTCCCAGGGATGCCAGCAGCTCCTTCCCACTGCTGGCTCTTTTCCACCCATTTGCTTACTCTTTTCCATCCCAGTTAGCTCTGCCTAGCCTGGAGGCAGTGAACTAGATTCTCTTTCTGGGGCACCATCAAAAGAAGTGTTTAGGGGATGGCAGACAATCACATCTGTGTGGGTCTGGTGGCAGCCCATGTGCGCTGCTGTGCCTGGCAGAGATTTGAATTTCCCTGAGAGCACAGGGAAGAAAAAGCATCCAGTGCCTCCCATCCCAAGCCCAGGACCACTGCACAAGCCCTGGCCAGGTATCAGCACTTTCTGCCTGCTTGGAAACAAAAGCATTTAAACTGGGACTAATTAGAGTTTATAAATCCCAGGGTACCATTTAAATCATCTTTCAAAACAATCTTCCTCTGAAACAATCTTCATCAGTCTTCCCCCATCAGCTGCCAGATTTATCAACTGCCACACAAAAGAGAAGTTTGTATCTCCTTGGAACAGATGTGTCAGCCAGAATATTAAAATATTCAAAGTAATATCCAGTTAACATGCATATTTCCTGAGGCAGAAAATATTTCTCCTGTTTCATAAGGCACAAAATCGACTCTCAGCAATCAGACTGACAGAAATATGACTTCATTTTCCACCAAACTCCTTGATTTCCAAATACAGTTTTCCAAACAATCTCTTCTTTAGAGCAGATATGAAGCCTAACAGCTCAGTCCAATGCCATGCCAGGTAAAGCCAGGCTCAGTGCTGAAATTCTCATGGAAACAATTCATCTTTTCTGAAATTCCCACCCAAAGAAACACGGCCAAAGTGGAAGCACTCACTCACATTTATAGATTTGAATCACATCAAAGTTGTATTTTTCCTTATGCATCCCCGGGGTTTAATAATAATTATAACAAGTTTCTATTCACAATATTTCATGTTTTATCTGTAAGATTTAGTTGGGGCAGGGGGACATGCTCAGCTTCCAGGTGGTGCCAGCAAACTCTTCCCTCCTGTGGAGTAAAGCAATGATCAGGGACTCACAGACACACAGGGAGACACTGAATTCCCACATCCAGAAAGGAAATCACTAATTAGTGCCAAGGGCAATCAATTATGACCTCTGGAGATCTGCACTGAGGCTGGTGACACAGAGGCACCCCCAGAGGGGGTGGCAGGACACACCACCAGCACAGCCTTTCCTCGTGGGGTGTGTGAGAGACTGGGAACAGAGCAGCCACAACATCTCCTGTGGGATGGACAGGGAGAAAAATGGGAATGAATCTGGTGGAAAAGGAGGTGGGTAAATATGTCATATATGAGGGGCAGTGAAATTATTAAGTGGGGAAAAGTTACTTTAGCAGACAAACTTTAGGCTTTGCTAGGATGCAGCACTCCCACCTTTCTACTGATAATACTCAACTTTTTGACTTTCCTCCCACCAAGAAATCCATTAGTCTTTGACTGCATATGAAGGTTTATTTTACTTCTAACTCAGCTGGAGTGTAAGCATTCCAAAAGGGTTTATTTCCATGTGCTCAGCATTAGCATGCAATTCCTCTCACCAGTGTTTTTACAACGCTGTTTTATTTCTGTTTTGTTTTATTTATTGAAATTATGTGTGGTTTATTCCACCTGTGCTTTATTGCAAGAGCAGCACTGCTAACTGAGAGGTTGTTTCCACTTTTACTGGAAAGGCTTTTCTGAATATTACCTTTGGATTGGCAAATTTTCAGTAATTTGCTCTCTCAGCAACACATTGCTATGAAAATTGGATTTGGGCAATGGGCACTCCCTGAGCTCCTTTACTTTCAGTGTAATGGCTTTAGCTGGAAGTTGAGCATACATCATCCTCCCAGCCACAGCTTTCTGCTCAGCACCAGCTGCAGATTTGGGGTCCCAATCTTTTAACCCTTATTCATGGGGAGATACCATGACTTTGACCCACAGAGCTTGAGAGTTTAAGCCTCCACTAAGAAACTGCTGTGAAAATTAGAGAATAATTTAATTGTGCTTAGGTGACCTCTATTTTTTTTCAAATTACTGCTCCATGGTACAAATGACTCATTTTTTTTTGTTTTCTTTCTGTCCTTGAGCCCCAGATTTGTATCTCTTAAAAGTATCCAGATATGAGAAAGATGGTTTCAGATATAAAAGAACAAAAGATAGAAAAAGAATGGTGGATGTTGGTTTCAAATCCTGAAAAGAGGGATGAATGTAAAGCACTTTCTCCATTCCCAGACCACCAAATACCAGGAATAAAGCTCCTCATGGATTCCATGCTGTCACTAAAGTAAAGATCAGAGAGGTGTGTCTGTCTTACCTGAACCCATTTAAAAGTGGAATTTCTCTCTTTAGGCAGCTGAAAGAAAGAAATTGTTGGAAATGACATTTTTTCAGCTGTCCCCTCCCTTTGGATGGGGTGATATTGATGCTCCAAGTCATGGAGCCTGAGGATCCAGGATAACTAGTTCAGATTTTCAAGTCTCTCACAGCAGTGAAATGTTTTCTGCCTTGGATTTAATAAGATTAATTAATCTTGGTAGTCATGCCTCAGGAAATATTTGTTAGGAAAACAAAGAAAAATAACTATGTCCACTTCTGTGGGGAAAGTTCTTCCTGTAAACAAACACACTTGCAAGTAACAGAACTTAATTACTTCTCCCAAAGCCTCTGAAATCCCTGCTTTATCCTTCTGCATAAAGACCCACTGCTTACAGTAATTTGCAAGAGCTCTGAAGACCTAATTTTGCACACTCCAATTAATAATATTCTAGAGAGACAGAAGATATAAACAGTTTTTCTAAATTAATACTCATGATTCTCTTCAAGCTTTTAATCAAAGAAGACAGCATGACACCTCCAGAGGCTTGTATGCCATTGTCTTGCCAATAACATTATATTGTTCTAGTCAAAATGTATTTTATTCCCCTATTCTCATGGTGTTTTCAGCTCCTTATAAATTGCTTCTAGTTATTAGTTTTGTCTGTGGTTGGTCTTCAGTTGGGGAGGATGATTTGGCTTTGGAGTGGGGTTTCATCCCATGAATTTTTTCATTGCTGCTGTAAATTATTTTTTATCAAGGATCAATTTCATGTGCATTTCCAGGGTAAAATGCCTTCTTTGTTTATATCCCTGTGGATTTTGTTGTACCACAGAGGAAGCTGGAAGCCCTCCAGGACTTTGTGCATGGTTTTTGACATGGGTGTGAGTCTGGGAGAGCCTCAGTGCCAGCCGAGTTTATGGGATGGATCAGTGGTGGCTCCCACAGACTCTTCCAGAAGGTGTTACTAACACTCTCCCAGATTTTCTCCATGTTCCTGTGACAAATCTCACACCCCTGGGATGCGTGTGCTGGTAGAGAGCAGCTGCACTCCAGTCATTTCCTTCCTCATCAGGACAAAACTTTGTCATCAACATCCACCCAAAAACAGAAATGGTGCTGGATACACCATTCCCTGGAGCTTGATGAAATGAAGGATGAAACATCTCCCCAGCTGCCCTGTATTTTAAGAAACCTCAGGAATTTTAGCAATTTTAGCCAATTTTAGCAAAGGAAGGGCTGAAGCCTTCATCATAGCAGGCATTGCCAATTCCCAGAGATTCCTGGCTCACAAGAGTTTGCAATCTATGCAGGGGCACAGATGAAGATTTTTGAGGAAACCCTGTAAAAAAAAAAACCAAAACCAAAAACAAAAAATCCCTGTGCTTTGCCATATCAGTGATCCTGTACCCAGGTGTTCAGGAGTTTCACTGAGTGGGGTTGCTCTTGCCTTGCTTTCCATTTCATGGAAATTTTTATGGAAATTTTTTCATTTTGGATGCAAAGATCCTCAGTGGGCTTGAGGTTGGCATTGTCATATTTTATTGTGTTTCTCTATAGTTATACACAAGTATGTGAAGATATAAATACTCACACAAGCACATATATACATATAATATCTATATATACATACATATATATACACACATATACATATACTATATATATATACATACATACGTGTGTGTGTGTGTGTGTGTGTGTATATATGTGTGTGTGTGTATATATATAAATTCACATATAAACACAATGCCAGCTGTGTGCAGCTTCTAAAAATATCATTTATCTGCTTACCTGAATAAAAATCAACATTTTCCTCTGGGCTACCTTTGCAATCCCTCCTGTACAGTCTTCACGAATATCTCTGGAAGTGACTTGTTTTTTAATTTATGAGAATATTTTGGGGGAAAAAAAAAAAAAAAAAAAGAAGAAGCTGATAAACTCTTGGTATTGCTATGGATTTTCACAACTATTCCCCTAGAAAGTGTTTCTTGGGGCTCATGAAGAGCTAAAGTGGAAGGAAGTAAAAAAACTTGCAATTGGGCTTCTCAGTAAGGAATTACTGACAGGAGTCCCCAGAAGATCCTGAAGTTGAAAGCAGACAAACCCTTAAAAAAAAAAAAAATTACAAGGGACACATAAAGAATGGGCCAAAAAGATTGTCCTGGTTCTTCTGCTTCATCTCACAGAGTCAAACACACAATGAGTCTATCCCAGAAATATGAAGATCCTACAGTCTTGATATTTGTGCTGTGAAGCTTAAATATTTTTCTTACCCAAGAAAAATGTCAGAGGCACAGAGAAATAAATTATTTTCTTTGTGTTTTAGGCAGCTGCATGTGCAGCTATGGATTGCTCTTCTGGAATTTTTCCTCTTGCAAAGTTATAAAAAGCTTTGAAAAAAAAATTAGTGAGCTGGTGATTTGTATTTTCCTGAGGTGGATTAATTAATTTGGTTTAAATTAGCCCTGAGCTAATCCCCTGGGTATTGTTTTCTCCTAAATACATAATATACAATTTATTTTGACAAGTGCAGTGGGTGAACAAGGAAACTGCTTTTTTTTGGGGGGGGGAGGTTGCTGCTTTTTGGCTTAAGCAGAAGAATATTTGGCTCATAGAGATGGAAACCTTCTCCCAGTCCCACCAGTTCCTTTCTCTCTGGAGGAATTCTTTTACTTTCATGTCTTTTCATGCAATATGGTGCATAGGAAACATTCCTTACACATGGAAATATTATGGTTTGCCATTAACAAAACAGCAACATGAATTAAAGGTGTCATCAACACTTTCCTCAGCCAAGGGAATAAATATTTTCCATTAGAACTGCAGCAGTTTAAAAAAAAAAAAATTACTTTGCTTCTAGAAGGTAAAACTGCTCTTTTCACTAACAAAAAGAAAACTCTTCCCTCTTAAGTTATTGATTTCCACCCACTAAATTCAAAGCTATCTTGTTATTCAAGTGGACTCTCTGCGATTTTGCTCCCAGGAACAATTAAAATATAAAATCCTGTGACACTCTCCAGCAAAACTCAGATCAAAAGCAGTGGTGGAAATAAAAATTACATCTTTTTATTGGGCTTTAGTTCTTCCAGGTTGTTCTGTGAGAAACTTTGACAGATTAAATTTAATTTTCTCCCAATTTTTTAATGACCACAGCTTGCCCTAATTTTGATAGCATGAGAAGAATTTCAGTTGATGTTGCTGTAGAAGAGGGTGAGGAGCAGAGGTCCATAAGGAAATGTTGGTGTCACAAGCTGTGCCACTCTTGGCATCATTCTGTTCTAGGGCATTTCCTCTCCAGCACAGAGAGAAATGAAATATTATTTTAAAATAACATACCAATCACTTAATATTGGCTTGGTTCTTGAGGAAAGTACATATCTTCACTGACACAATTTTTTTTTTTTTAACTGCAATAAAATGTATTTGAGAGCTAAAAAGAAAAGGGGGGGGGGAACATAATTTTTTTCTGGGTGGGGGAATAGTTTGTCTTGAATTTATAATAATGATGGATGGATGTTTTTCCTGAAGAAAATGAAGTTATTAGGGCAAAAATAGAAGCTAACAGCATACTTGAATTTGGTATAATGCAGAGGGAGGCTAAATTATTGCTAATAACATCTAACTTTTGCACAACAATTAAACCATCATTACTATTGAGTGTGGGGATGAGTAAGAATAAGAAATGTCTGAAAGGACCAGTATATTTAAGGGTGCTTTCTTTAGGTCCCCATGCACAAGGAAATCACTCCATGGGCAGAGCTACCTGAGGCACAGTTACTGCTGTGCCTCCAAACAAATCACAAAAACAGCTCCTACATATTTCTCCTTTTTTCCTTTATATTGCACCTCTTGAAAATGTTAAGAGAAGAAACTGATACTCTTTTTTGTCTTTTTTAAAAGTAAGGAGCTGTCATTGGGAGTGGTTCAAACTTCTTTTCACTGATTTAGTTTTTAATTAGATGAAAAGATGAAAAGCTGACAGAAAAACTGACAGAAAAACTATGGACTTCCTTCATGAAGGTTTGAGGTGGTTTTTTTGTTTTTTTTTTGTTTGTTTTTTTGTTTGTTTGTTTGTTTGTTTTGGGGTTTTTTTTGTTTTTTGGGGTTTTTTTTGTTTGGGTTTTTTTTTTTTTTTTTGGGTTTTTTGTTTTTTGGTTTTTTTTTTGTTTTGTTTTTTTGTTTGTTTTTTTTAAGAAGACAAAAGATAAAGTTATTAACCAAAGACAAGCTTTCCAAAAGCAGAAACTGAGTGTGTGGATGCTGTTGGGACACTCGTGGGGCTCTCCTGGGATGGGTGACTTTCCTCCAAGCAAACCATGGCACACCCCTCCAAATTTTTCCATGCAAAAAAAAACCCAGCAAAGAGTAAAATGAAATGTCATTGACTGGAGCAAATAATTTTATTTCATTTTTTTCACCCCAAAGCTGTCACAGACACAAATCCAGGTGTGTGAAAGCCACCAGCACCTCAGCTGCAGCTGGCCTGGCTCATGCTGGCTGATCACCCAGCCCATGGAATTCAGATATCACAGCTCCACCAAATTATTTTGGTTGTAGCATTTTCAGAGAGCTGGATTGCTTTTTCAGCCTGCCTGTCAGAAAGTCTGCATGCAGGAGTTGATAATTATGCAGCTATTATTCTCTATTGCTCGATAATTGCCATATGTTCCTAAATGGTGTTTTTTTCCCCAGCTATTGCAGATCTGGCTATGTTGGATTTTTCCACACAGACTGAAGTCCCCTGTGATTAACCCACTTCTCTCTAAAGATAATCTTTAAGCCTCTGAGGGACCCCAAGTGCCTGAGGGACATGGCTATCTTCAATAAGGTTTAATTTCATTTAATTTCATTTTTAAAGCATCTCTGACCTTTTCCAACACACAGACCATAAAAATACTTTCCCACATGGATATATCAAATGACATGTCCACCTAGGTTTGCTAATAAAGCTGCACTGCTCTGTTCCTGCTGGCCCCTGGCTATATTAGCTGTCTGCTTGCCTTATTTGTGAGTTATAAATAGCCAAGGACTGCATACTCACTGTCTGGTTACATTGAACAAACTGTGATTTTAATTCTCTCCAACAAGCCTGGCTCCTGACACAGGTCTGTCCTGAATGCTCAGTCTTACCTGTTTTCCTTTATTTCTGTGGTTCTTACATAGCTGGGAGATTCTTAAGTGAAATTCCCCCCTGTAAAATATCCCAACAATTACCAGAGCCACTGAGGGGCATTTTTCCAATGTTAACAAGCTGCAAAGAAATCCTCCACATCATTTGTTATTTTCTGATTTGGTGACATTTTATGTACTCAAACACTAATTCTATTTCTTTTTCTCTCTAATTTTATTTCTAACTTTGTTTTCCTTTCTAGCTTTAAAATAAAGAAGCAGCAGTAGAAATTTTCAGGCCCTCTGGGAATAAAAAAAAAAAACAAAAACCAACAACCTTTAAAATATTATTAAAATAAAAATATTTATTTCCCAGGAGCCTGAAACTTTCTAGTGTACCAGACATATACTTCTTTTCTTCTTTTTTATATATAATATATATAAATTTATATATATATATATACATATACATATATATATACATACACACTATAGCGTGTATATATATAATATATATATCAATTACATATAATTGATACTGCAGATGGGAGTAACTAATAATTACCTTGTTGAGCATTACATGCCTACTCCCATCTGGAGTACTAATTAAATGAGAATATTAACTAGTTATGCATCTAATTGGTTAATTGATAATTAATTAATTAGTTAATTAGCTAATTAACCTCACAGGAGGCTGGGGCGGGGCCACATGACAATGCAAGGGTCACGTGGTGGGGTCATGTGATAGTGTGAGGTCACGTGCCTTCAGGGGTGGGGCTATATGACATCACAGAGGTCACGTGGTAGTGGGGCAGGGTCATGTGACATGGCTGGGGTATCACATGGACATGGGGCGGGGCTACATGACATCCAGAGGTCACGTGACAGTGGGGGTGGGGCCATGTGACATCACAGGGGCATCACGTGGACATGGGGTGGGGCCACATGACATAGGGATCACGTGGTAGTGGGGGCGGGGCCATGTGTTTCTGTGGCAGGGGGTGGGGCTGCCTCCCCTGTACCCTCATTTCAGGAAATCAAGTTGAAATGGGTCAGTGTTGGCTCCTCCCACCAAAGAGAATGAGTTTCCCAAACTCTCTTTTCCTCTTAACCGGTTCCCACCTGGTCTCCACCAGCAAGAGGTACCCGAGTATTCATCATGGAGAGACTTCCTTGGGACAGCCGATCCAAAATGCAGCTGCAGTGCCTCCCACCCATCAGAGGATTCCAGTCTAGGGAGGTTCATAAAATCACAGAATGTCCTGAGCTGGAAGGGACACACAGGGATTATCCAGTGCCCTGCTACATTGGTTGCCTCCTGCTGGAATGAAGAAATGACACTTGTAGCAGGGTCAGAATATTGGGTTTTCAAAGTCTTTCCTTGCCTCAAGTCTTGCAAAAATTCTGCTTTCAGTTTGTTGAGTTCTTCTGCCAGGCTCTTCATCTCACTTGGGAGAATGTTTTTACCTAAAAGAAAATCAAAGCTGAACTTTTAACTTCATGTTTAAAAATCACAGAACTACAGAATATCCTAACTTGGAAGGGACCCACAGGGATCATCCAGGCCAGCTCCTGTCCCTGCACAGACACAACAATCCCACCCTGGGCATCCCTGGCAGTGCTGTCCCAACACTCCTGGAGCTCTGGGGCTGTGCCCATTCCCTGGGGAGCCTGGGCAGTGCCAGCACTTGGGGAAGAACCTTTCCCCAAAATCCAACCTGAACCTCCCCTGGCACAGCTCCAGCTGTCCCCTGGGTCCTGTCACTGGTCACCAGAGAGAAGCTGACCCTCCCAAGCCCCGTCCTGCTTTTGTCCAGCAGGTCCTGGGCTGGCTCAAGGTGCCCAGAGAGACACTTGGTGGGAGATGCCATCCCACAGGACCAGAAACAAACCAGAGAAGGGCAGGAATATTCAGAACAAATTACAGGCATGATTAGTGTGTGAAATGAGTTCCACTGAGCACGATCCTCGAAGAAATTACAGCCTCTGGGGAAAGAATTTAAATGTCCATGATGAGCAATATCTCACTCCGTGACTCCATTGACTTCCATCTTCCCTTCCCTACAGTGACAGGGAGGGTGAGAAAGAGCAGCTCAACATTTCCATGTGTTTATACTGGCAGGAACTAACTGCTCCCACTTCTATCAGTTTTATTAAGACTAGTGTGACATTTGTGTTTTGTTCAGCCACACTTGGAGCAGCCTCACTGAGAGGGTCTCCATGAAAGCTTTTCCATGTATTTGTGTGTTCAGCTGCAATCACAACTCATGAATATTTCCAAGGGAGGGCATATGCTGAGTGCAAGAGAGATTCTGCTGGGCTCCAAAATTGCTTCATACATGAATAAATGAGATTTTTGGCTGTGTAAAGAAGCTATCCACTGGGGGTTTTTTTGGTGTGAGAATTTGTAAGGATGGTGCTGTCTGCTAGTGCCTTTCCCTATCCTTGTGCCCTGTAACATCCAATGACACAGCAAATTACAGTTCTTACTAATGCAGGCTGCTCCTTCGTTTCAAGCATGCTGTTATGTCCCATGTTAACATGAAAATAGGATTTTTTTTTTTCTTCCTCAGAAGCTTTAATGGAAAAATTAAGTTTTTTGCTTCTTCCTGTTTCATAGAATCCCAGACTGGTTTGGGTTGGAAGGGACCTAAAAGATCACCTTGTTCCACCCCTTGCCATGGGCAGGGACACCTTCCACTGTTCCAGGTTGCTCTGGGCCACATCCAGCCTTTCCTTATTTTGCTTTATTTGTTTTAAGTTGTCAGTCTGTAATTTGATCCATTCCTCAGAAATAATGGGGTCAGATGTCATTTCTCATGACCAGCTTTTTCCATTTTCTTTGCAGTCAATTGTTGCAGAGTTTGCATTTATGCAGAAGTTTGATGAAGTAATTTCCATTTTCATAGCCTCTTTCACTTTATTAATTCATTTTGTTTCTCCAGTGCTTGTTTTCTTTATCTCTGAAAAGAAAGGAAGCAGAACTTCCATTAAGTTTGGGCCTTATGTGGATTTTCTCTGAGCTCTAAAATATCCTTCCTGCATGATAATCCAGCTTCTTTCCTTTTTGTGGTTACATGCTATAACAAGCTTTTGCTGTTTGTATTAAAATCTTTCCCAATGCCTTTTTAAAAAAATAACTTTTGTCACTTCTCATTTTATTCCCTCCCTTAATGACATGGAGCATACAGACATCTTCTGATTATTCTTTTGTTTTTCCATTCCTTATTAACGATGATTTTTTTCCCCAATACTTCTTTCTAACACAGTTAAACCCCTGGTTAGGCTTGATGCCTCACCAGGATGTTCTGACACTTTTTTTTTTTTAAATATTAATTTGTCTGTGGGCATTTGTGTACCTGTAATTGAAAAACTCATTAAAATCACCAGATTATTCTATTTAATTTCAGCAACTTGCTTATTGCAGCCTGCCCTTCAGAAAATGAAAACATTCAGACTCTCAGCTAAACTTTTTCACACGTGCTTAGAGGCATTTTGACCAAAATACATTATATTTTACATATTTATTATTTTTTAATTGTCTGCTCCAGGTTTCCCAAAGGACTTCTGGGCCTTGCACAACTGGGCACATATCAAAAAAGATGCCAATAGCTCAAAAAATTTCCCCTCCCAGCCATGCTGGAAGGTTGGGCCAGATTTCTCCAGTCACATCCAAAAAAGCCTCCTTGCCTTTAATCTCTCCAAGTGTCTTTTTATTATTATTATTGCTATTATTGTTATTATTACCATTCTCAACATCACAACTAGTAATTATTTCCCCTTCATTTTCAGATTTTCAGTTTGTTCATTAATGCCCACAAAGGCAGCTGTGTTGCTCCTGGAAATGCCATTTTCCATCTCTGTCAACACTGGGCTCCATATGGTGCCACTTCCCAAGGACTGTGCCAGGATCCTGGGTGATACAAATGAGCCTTGGCCTGCACAGAGGTTTTTTGGGTTTTGGTTTTTTTGGTTGGGTTTTTTTGGTTTTGTTTTTGTTTTTTTAAGTGCACTCTAAATTTAGGTAACTTGAAAAGCTTCATTAGAAGCTCTGCTTACATGGTCAATATGATCAGACAGAAGATTATGTACACTTTATAACACCTTTTATCTAAAGAGTTTTTTTACCTACTGGCATACCTAGGAACAGGTGAAAGGGAAAAAAAATGACAGTGCCCTGTTAGTGACACTGGAGGGGAACTCCCACAGGTATCTCCTCTGCAGGTTATTGCACACAAATATTTCATTTATAATTCTTTCCTGGCTCAAGTCTCCATTGCTGTGAGTTCCTCACCCAGGGATGTTCTCACAATAAAGTTTCCTGCCTCAAGACTCTATTCTTATCTCTCCTGATGTTTTTCTGTGAAGACCTAGACAAGTTTTCTTTTTGTTTTCCACCATTTGTCTGTACAGCTTTGGAAATGAAGCTGCTGCGTGGTCTTCACGTGGACCTGGAGGTGCTGCTGAAATCCTGCCTTGGTGGATATTTAAAGGGGTTGAAACTAAATGAGCTTTGAGATCCTTTCCAACCCAGGCCATTCAATAATTCTACAATAATTCTATAATTCTGTGATTGAGAAAGGGGGATCCTCTATAATAACCCCATATATTATCTGCTTATCACCCAGTTGTTGAGAAAAAAACACAATAGAAATCCATAATGGACATGGGAACTCAGGAACAGCTTCCCAGGGCTTGAAACTGCCTAATTAAGATCCATAATAGCAGAGAGTGCCTGCAAATGAAGAAGAAGATTTGGAAATGATACAGAGTAATAGTACCAGGGAGAAGAACAATCAGCACGTGACTATCTGGATTAATTGACATTCCCTTGAAAAACAGAGATGCCAGGACTGATTGCTCTGATCCCTTTTGTTTCAGCAAACTTGAAATTAAGGAGGACATACCTTGGGGAGCAAATCTCACCACCAGAGTTAAAACCTATGAGCTGCAGTGACTGGGGAGGCTCTGCCTCTCAGCACATCAGTTTGGGGCTTTGAAAGCTTCTCCATCCATCCATTTCCTGCTGCTGTGGGGTGGGCACAGCACAGCAGGTTAATGCATGGTGGCATCCATCCTGTTCAGTGTGGTTTTCACATGTCTGTGGCAAACATCACACTGGAGCAGGGGATGGACATTCCAAATTGGAAGAAAATCTCAGCACCCAGAAGGAAAAGTGAAATCATAACTCTTGCCTGTTACTTTTGGTTTGTAGCAGTTTCTCTTAGTGCACCTTTGCAGGATCTCAAGAATATTTTTTTTTTTTTTGTAAAAACAATCATTTTTTCCCACAGGTTTCCTGCAAAAAGAGACTTTATTTGATGTTCCAGGCATTGTTTTGGGTATTCTCTATTTTCTGCCCTCTAGAAAGTCACTGAAGGCACTGCCATGTCACCTGCTGGGGCTGGGGACACATCTGTGCAGCCAGAGGAGAAGGTGTCTCACACGTGTCTCAAACCTCCCAGCTGCTCTTGACAGCACATTGCTAATTTTCACAACTGATCTCATTAGGAAATTATAAATATGCAAAGTCCCAGTAAATTATTTAACCAGGAAGCTATTGGATACAAATAACTGCTCCAAGGAAAGATGCTGCCAGTGTGTTACAGGGGATTTCACTGACATCCTGTGTGGGTAAAGGAGAGGGATGCTCAGTTGCTTTGGTTTGTTATTGTTGGGGAAAAAATCCCAAAACATACACATGTAGCTCTTAAAAAATTAAAAAAAAAAAAAAAAAAAAAAAAAAAAAGAGGCCTGGTTTCCATGCATTTTCTTTATGAAGAAATGAGGTTTTTTTCACCTGGAAATTGTCAGCCCAAACTAGGACTCAGGACTCATAAGGAGAATCAAGGAGTAGACAAACGAGGTATGACTCGACTTCTGTGCATAAACAAGATAAAGTTTTGGATATTTGCTAGGGGGAAAAAATGTTATCAGCAAATCTGAATTAAGAAGAAAATTTTAAAAATTGTATGGCATCACATCCAGAGGGCTGGAAAGGAGGGATCCATTGTGTGTTTATGTACAGGGATGCTGGGACAGTTGTGAGCTGACACTGCAGCCCTCACCTCTGCCACCATCAGTTATTTGCCTCTGGGGCTGAATTCCCAAGAAAAGCCTCCAGTCTGCCACTGAATGTAGGATCTGGGTAATTTTAGCTGCTATTTCCCAGCTGTCTGACTCTTTAGATGGGTGTATATTTATGGCCTCAACCACTCAGTTCTAAAATATTTAAATTCCCTTCTCTTCGTTTCTGCTGGAATTTGCCAGAGAATTTGCAAATGGAAATCTTCCTCAGTGTGTTACAGGCATCACAAGTAATCAGAGGAACATTCATATGGTTATATCTCACTCAGTTATCCCCTTGTAACCGAGAAATAATTGCACAGAAGCAATAAAAACCAGACAAAAATCGGTGAGAGACTGGAACCCCAGGAGCACAGCAGTCCCTGGAGGGTGAATTGCTGTAAATCAAACACAAAATGAAAGCAGCTGGCATGAGATTTTTAGAAAGTCATGGTAAAGTACAAAAGACATTAAAAACAGGTATAATGCGGGTAATTTTGTAATCCCATTACATTTATGATGAATTCTTAAAGTATCTGCAATTCAAAGAGTTCTGCAAAGAGTTTTGCTTTTCTTGGGATGCAGGGAGAGCCGGGAGGAGATTCCATCCCACTTTTTGCAGACTGCAGGAGGGGTCGGGAAGTGATTCCATCCCGCTTTTCCCGGGATGGAGTGGTCAGAAGATTATTCCACTCCGCTTTTCCCGGGGGTTGGGTCGGGAGTTAATTCCATTCCACTTTTCCCGGGATGCTGCAGGGGTCTGGAGGTGATTCCATCCCGCTTTTCCCGGGATGAAGGGTCGGGAAGTGATTCCATCCCGCTTTTCCCGGGATGCAGAGGGGCCGGGAGTTAATTCCATCCCGCTTTTCCCGGGATGCAGGAGGGATTGGGAGGTGATTCCATCCCGCTTTTCCCGGGATGCAGAAGTTGCCGGGAGTTAATTCCACTCCGCTTTTCCCGGGATGAAGGGTCTGGAAGTGATTCCATCCCGCTTTTCCCGGGATGAAGGGTCGGGAGGTGATTCCATCCCGCTTTTCCCGGGATGACGGGTCGGGAGTTAATTCCATCCCGCTGTTCCCGGGATGCAGGAGGTGCCGGGAGTTAATTCCATCCCGCTTTTCCTGGGATGAAGGGTCTGGAAGTGATTCCATCCCGCTTTTCCCGGGATGAAGGGTCGGGAGTTAATTCCATCCCGCTTTTCCCGGGATGAAGGGTCGGGAGGTGATTCCATCCCGCTGTTCCCGGGATGCAGGAGTTGCCGGGAGTTAATTCCATCCCGCTGTTCCCGGGATGCAGGAGGTGCCGGGAGTTAATTCCATCCCGCTTTTCCCGGGATGCAGGAGGTGCCGGGAGTTAATTCCATCCCGCTTTTCCCGGGATGCAGGAGGTGCCGGGAGTTAATTCCATCCCGCTTTTCCCGGGATGCAGGAGGTTCCCCAGCGCAGCCCGAAGTCGCCCTCGCGTGGTGTTGGCCGGGCAGGCGAGGGGGGACACGAAAAAACTGGGAATGGGGAGATGCTGGAGGGGCTGGAACTGGAAAACCGGGGTGAAATGTCAACCAACCCTTTAAAAAGCGCTTGGGAGCTTTTGCAAACTCGGCTTTGAGGGGCGGCTCGGCGGCTGGACGGGCAAATTGGGGCAGAGCCCAGCAGTGAAGGCACAATTCCAAGATGCTCTGACAGAACTGGAGTCAACAGCAAATCCTGCATCTCTCCCAAAGCATCACCCTGCTCCGAGCAGCTCGTGTGTCCGTGGAGAGCAGGGGGGAGCAGGGCAGTGCCTGTCCCCTGTGCTGGCACTGCTGAGGGACCAGTCTGGGGACAGTTTGGGACACTCATGGCAAGGAATTGAGGGGCTGGAGCGTGTCCAGGGCAGGGAATGGAGATGGGGAAGGGGCTGGAGCACCAGGAGGGCTGAGGGAGCAGGGAAGGGGCTCAGCCTGGAGAAAAGGAGGAGCAGGGGGGACCTTGTGGTTCTGCACAGCTCCCTGACAGGAGGGGACAGCCAGGTGACAGTGGGTTTGTAACAGGTGACAGGAGAAGAGGAAATGGCCTCAATTTGTGACAGGAAAGGTTTAGTTTGGATATCAGGGAAAATTTCTTCACCAAAATATTTGCCAAGCATTGGAACAGGCCCAAGGCAGTGGTGGAGTCCCCATCCCTGGAGGGATGTGCAGATGTGACACTTGGGGACGTTGGTCAGTCCTGGGGGAACAGTTGAACTCATCTTTTCTTTTCCCTTACTCTTTTCCAACCTAAATCACTCCATAATTCTATAATTCCCTGTTCAGCAATGCAGCACAGGATCTTCAAAGCCTGTTTTCCAAATCCTAAAAAGACAGCCTCCTTATCAACATACCTCATTAAACATTACCAATTGCTAAGCAAACATTCCTAATTATCAAGTAAACACTGCTGACATATTTCACACAAATAAAGCTATCAAAACCCTGGAAGGAAATTTCTCCTCTGGCAGATGCCTGTGGGGTATCCAGGCACTGTCTGTGAACAGGTGCACCTGTTTTACCCCTTGAAAACCATCTGATAAAATGAATTACCAGTCTCCTGTAAGCCTGGCAGCTGCCAGCACAGCAGAAAACATGTTCAAATTAATACTGGAGCTACAGGAAATTCATCTTCAGGGCTTCCAAAGCACTGAATCAACCCAGGGCTAGGTAAGGAGTCATTAGAGTTCAAAATGAACCTTCCTTTATTCAGTTTGAATGGAAGCTGTTGAATATATTGTTTCAATATCTGTTTATACAGAACCTTGGGGACAGCTCAAACACTTTGGGGTTTGAAGATATATCTGAATTTTCTCACTGTTTTTGTAGCCAAAATTGTATTGACTTACTTATGTATTTTACCTAAAGGGGTATCTCTTCCCTCTATGAGGTTTATCTAGGTAGCAACAATTTATAAAGTAATTGTCTTTAGATAAGATAGTATATTTGCATTTTTAACATCAATTAATGGGTAAAATTCTGGCCTCACTGAAGTCAGCATGAATTTTACTAAAAAGTCTCTTTTCTAAGGCAGATCAATCATGTCTTTCATAATTATTCTCTCATTAAATCCTGTTACTCAGATAATGTTATTCTCAACTTATATAATATGGAACAGAAAATCATATTATTTGCCTTCATCCTGGAAATGCTCCAGGCCAGGGTGGCCAGGGTTTGGAGCAACCTGGTCTAGTGGAAGGTGTCCCTGTTGGAGTTTCATAACCTGGCTTTCATTTGTGCATATTATCTCATTACCTCCCTGCCTTCCATCCTCCTGCTGGAACTCTCCTAAAAAACACTTGGAAAACTTTAGGAACATGAATATGAGTAAATACAGCTCAGCCTAAAAGGGAGTTGCTGTCTCATTCAGGGCAAGGCTGATCCCTGCAGCAGCAGCAAGGAAAACAGAGAATTCCATGGGGCACAAGCAGGGGTGGCAGAACCCACCTAAAAACACTTTTCCACCACAAAGTCTATCCCAATTTTTCCCTCAGCTGTGGCATCCTCCCTCATTAGAGACAGGAATATTCCCCCAGTAATTTTACACTGTATTTCCTTTTGTTATGGCAATCTCTTCAAATTCTTAGCATTTGCTTTTCAGAATGTTCGTATCTTGAATAAAAAATGAAGCAACATCAATCAAACTAAAAATGCCATGCACTTTCCCTTTTTCAGATGCATCTGTCTGTTGTAAGTTTTGTGCTGCTGATCTGGTAGTTACTTTAACTGCTGCTTGGCTTCAGCCTTGTTGATATATTGGTTATTTTTATATATGGGAGGCCATTTGTGTGACTGATTTTGCAATTCATGCTGCCTGCTGGAGGACATCCCTAGAAACAGACCTCAGAGCTGTATTCTCAAGATGAAAGCAATTGGACAGAAGTACCTTGCTCAAAAGAGGGAACTCTATTACATTTATTTTTTTTTCCCCCTGAATTGCTTGCTCAAGCCAATTGGTTGGGTGATTGGAAGAAATGAAACAGGGAAAAATTGATGGGATTCACATGTCAGTGAGCAGCATTAAAGCCATTTCTTATCCTTAGCAAATGAGGAGTGTTGGATCAAATTCCAGCATATGGCCCAAATACAGTCCAAGGGAGAAAATGATTATGCTTATCATGCCAGCATGGGGTTGGGGGAGGTGAAAACAAGAGCATCAAAAAAGCACAAGGAAATTGCTCAGGGTTGTTATTTCAGGTTGCCAGTTGCTCAGGCTCCCTGCCCATGGAATAGAGATGCTGCAATAACTACAATTTCACAGATAACTTGCATTTTAGGGGTCAATATAAAAAAAATAAAAAATAAAATAAAAAAAAGAAGTCAGGAGCTAGGAAGGAAAATATCAAAGGCTGGCAAGAGAAAGGCTTTGGTAAGGAGGTTTGTGCAGCTTTAGTATTTCATACCCTCCTAAGGTATAAAGATATGCCCAAAGGGCACCCTGACTCAGTGAAATCATAGATTTAAACATTTATAATCTGCATGGTAAGAACTTAGAGTTACAATTCCTCAAGATACACATCCAAGTGCTTGCCAAAAATCCAGACATGAACACCCCTGGGGCTCGCACACCTTGCTGAACTTGGTCTGTCTGAAGTTTTGGGGTGACAGGAGCTGTTCCTCTGTGATGCTGAATATTTCTGGTCTTCCTCAGTGAATGTGAACTAGTGAACAGCTGCACTTCATCTGGACAACATTTATTGATAATATTACTTATTCTCTAGCAGAGAGTCACAGCAGAGGCTGAGGAGGATGAGAACATCTTACAGTGAAAGGTTTCTGAGCAATCCCTCATTTGCTGATCAGTGACTTGGAGATTTCTTGAGTCAGATGTAGAGATTATGTATTAAATGACTATTTTTATTTTTTTTTAACATGAATCTGCCCAAACACTTTGGGGTCCTGCTTCCAAACTGACCACCCACAGGAAAGAGTATCTCCTTTTTCTTAGTTTAATCTTGCCTTCTGTTTTCATCAGATGCTCCCTGGCTGCTTAGAGAGGTCAGAAATCACAGATTGCTCTGCTATCCCAGGTGACATGCAAATACTTCTGTTTTAATTTCTGTTCAGCTCAGTGACTGCAATTATTTCTGTCAGATGTGAACCAAAGTAAACAATCCTGCAACAATTTAGAAATTACATTTTCCAAATCATAAAAAAAAAAAAAAAGAGCCTGTGTTATGCCACCCATCTGGATGTACATGGTACAACATCTGCAGCTCCGAGGGAAGGGCATTGACTCTGAAAGGCACACACAAAATGCCACCCCAAAAACACTCTTTTATGTTGTTTTCCTAATTTTCAGACAGAGCTGGGTCCATAAAACAAGAGTGGGCTATTCAGGTTGGAGGATTTGCACTGGGAGGTGTCCAAGGAAGGACTGAAGGTGGCACTCAGTGCTCTGGGCTGGGTGACAAGGTGGGGATCAGACACAGCTTGAACTTGATGGTCTCAGAGGAATTTTCCACCCTGAGTGATTCTGTGATTTTATGAATATTCCAGTGTCCATCAAAGTGGATTACACCAAATGACCTGGTGCTCAGCAGTGCCTTGAATCTTCTTTTGAAAAGAAAAAGAGTGGCTGCTGGTAAAGAGAAAAAATAAACAGAAGTCACATAAAGAAACAACACACAAACTCTGCCATCAATTATAAAATTGGTTTCCTCCACCCTTCCCACTCTCCCAAAAAAAAAAAAAAAAGGGTCTGGGGGATGAATATTCAGCATCAGTTTCCTCTAAAATAAAGATTTATGTGATTCTCCCAGAAAACGGATTGATTTATCAAATACCTAGTTTAAGCAACAGGTATTGGGAGTCACTGTGTATTTTGACACTGTGCCATTTTGCTCAACAATCTACACTTCCTAAAAAGAAGAAGGCATTTTCCTTCAAAATTTCCTTCTTCCTAGCTTGAAGAGAACACACAAACGTACAAGGTTAAGTCACTTTGCATTTTATTGTGAAATCAAACAGATGTATGGATTATTCTGCTCTGGGGCAGGGAACAGAAGCCAGGATGGGCTGGTTCTTACTGAGCATTTCTGACATTTTGCTTGAAAACTGCTGATCACAAAAAAAAAAAAAAATTAGACCCAAGTTCCAGATCTAGCATTTGCACATTTTCTCAGTGCAGAACTTGCTTTCTCAGGGCAGGGAGCAGTTTGGAGTGGGCTGAGCCAGATGGGGAAATCTCCCGTGGCAGCTGCAGCAGATGGGAACTCAGGAGAGAGATCCCACAGAGACCCTCCATCTCAAACTTCCCTCACTTGCCAGGAGCTCTGGATTTTTGAGGCTGGAGCAGATGGTCTGGAAAGCTTCCAGACACAGCAGCTACAGGGGTTTGAGAAGAAGGTGGGCAGGTTAAATTTGGGGTGATGGAGATGTGTCCATTGCTGGGACACATCCCAGCCCCAAGAGCTCACCAGGTGCCAGAATCCCACGGGAAAATCTTCGTGTGCAAATTTTAATCTGGGTGCAGAATTAAACTAGTTTTAAATCTAACCCAAACTTGACTGAAATAATTTGGCATTCCTGTGTGTTTCCATCTGCTCTGGAGGGTTCATTCCCAGAGCTGCTGCCCTGTTCTCAGAGCAGCAATTCCCTTCCACCTGGGCAAAGCATCACCGTGCTGGAACTCCCCTTCTTTTACAGGTACCACACATTTCCCAGGATATTCAAAGTGCTGGGAGTGCTGTAAAAAAAACTCCAGTGTTTCTGGAATAAAAATATCTCAGAAACATAGAATGGTTTGGGTTAAAGGGAGATTAAAGCCCATCCAGTGCCACCCCCTGCCATGGCAGGGACACCTTCTACTGTCCCAGGCTGCTCCAAGCTCTGTCCAGCCTGGCCTTGGACACTGCCAGGGATCCAGGGGATCCACAGCTTCCCTGGGCACCCTGTGCCAGTGTCTCACCACCCTCACAGGGAAGAATTTTTTCCTAATATCCATCCAACTCTGCCTTCTGGCAGTGGGAGACTATTCCCATCACTACATTTGCAAAAATTTCATTTTTAAGTGGAGAATTCTTGCATTAAAAGAAAATGAAAGAAAATAACCACGAACAAACAAACAAAAATTAAGAAAAACACACACAGAAGAGCGCAAAAAAATAAAATAAAATGGAATAAAAACAAAGGCAAACAAACAAAACTGAAAAAAAAAATTATTTTTCCTTCCCGAGCTCAGCCCTCACTCGCAGTGTGGTCGCATTCCTGGCACTGCTCTCTCCTGTCTCTAGAGGGCTGCCTTAAACCACAGAAAATCCAAAAATCCGCTTTTCAGCGCTTTCCTTCCACCTCCCATCCCCATTTCTGCACCGTCATCAGCAGCTCCTCTGCATGAATTCCTGTCCCCATCCCGAGATGTCCTTTAGAAGGAGACTCGAGATTCAGCTCCGATCTTTGGGCTGCACAAATGCCCAGACCTCTGAAGGTTATAGCACATCTTGCACTGTGCATTTTGGCTCAAACTAGTGCAGAAGTGCAGGTTTATTATCTGCCTGGGCTTCATTCCACAGCCACCTCGCTGAGAAGGGTTAAATCAGGGATTCTGAGCAGTTTTAGCACTTCAGTGCAGCTCTGAATGTGTTTGTAATACTCAGAAATCAAGGAATGAACGCTCAGGAAGAGTTAAAATAAAGAACATTGCTATAAGTGTGTCTTTGTCTAAAAGGATGCTGCACTTTATACCATAAAACAGAAAGCAAATGAATTGCATGAAAGTGCATATTCCATTTCCAAATGCCACATCTTAAAAACTTGAAATGACAGATTGTATTCTTAATTGCTTTTTTTTTTTTTTTTTTTAATGCTTTTTTTTTTTTGGATAGTAGATCTCCCAAGGAATGTAAGTTTTGAGAGTTCAATGCTTAAAAAAACGGAGTATAAATGAAACTATGTCATTCAGTAACGTCCTTTACTCCTGAAGCAGTTTGTGTTGAAAAGAGTCTTGTTTTGTAAATGTGATGATCAAAAAGAACCTGCTCAGTTTTAAAATAAAACAGAGTCAGCACTTTCTCAATTATGGGGAAAGCATAGAGGAAGCTTTTTAATAATTTGCAGCAAACTCCAGGCTCTAAATATCAGACTAGTACCTGAGCTGATTCAAAGGGAAAGCAAAACAAACTGCTGCACTTGTATGGAAAACAAATAATGGATCCAAGCTTTGAAGACATTTGTAGGGCTCTTTTGAGGTAGTAACAGTGTTTAGTAGCAGGGAGGGGGTCAGAGCCCTTGTGCCCCTCAGCTTTGGCTCCTGCCCCAGGTAAGGTCATGTCTGGGTGTGTCCTGCAGTGTCCAGCCCATCCCTATTTACACCAGGAGCTCCTTCAGGAGAGCAGGACTGCAGGAAAATACAGATCCCATGAGACCAAGCAGGTACTAAATACACACAGAACAGGACTGAGGGAAGGTACAGATCCCATGGGATCCCAAACACACACAGAGCAGGACTGAGGGAAGGTACAGATCCCATGGGATCCTAAACACACACAGAGCAGGAGTGCAGGAGGATACAGATCCCATGGGATCCTAAACACACACAGAGCAGGAGTGCAGGAGGACACAGATCCCATGGGATCCCAAACACACACAGAGGTGCAGGACTGCAGGAGGGTACAGATCCCATGGGATCCCAAACACACACAGAGCAGGACTGCAGGAGGGTACAGATCCCATGGGATCCCAAACACACACAGAACAGGAGTGCAGGAGGACACAGATCCCATGGGATCCCAAACACACACAGAGCAGGAGTGCAGGAACATACAGATCCCATGGGATCCCAAACAGGTGCCCCCCACCCCTCCTGCAGCCAAACCCCACAGAGTGGGCTCAGCTCAGGTGGCCTGGCCAGAGCACAGACACCCTACAAGCTTGTGAGGAAGACAAACACCCTTGGGAGCCTTTGGCTGATGGCTGCATTCAGATTCCTTGAGGACAAACTCCCTTTTCCTCTTCTTTGCCCTCCTTCTTTTGACCATGCAGCATTGTTGTTTCTCCTGGGTCAAGCATTTCCCAGAAGAATATACTGAATTAAAGTTATTTTCTTTCTGTGGGTGTTCCCCACCCAACCTGAGCCAAGACCCTGAGACAGGATTATCCTCAGGGCCTGACTGTCCCCTCATCCCTGTGGGCCACATGTCAAGGATGGGTGAATCTCACCTGTGCTCCCTCCCCAGGGGTCAGGTTTAATCTCAGAGTCACCAGGCACAAGCAGTGCTGTGGAAACCCTTGAAGGACCTTCTTTTAAAAAAAACAGTTCTTGAACAATAAATTCATGCATGCAAGGTAAATATTTTATACACTAGAGATGCCAACAGATTAAATTAATTTACAGCTATTCCATTTATTACATAGCATTTCAGCAAGTACCAGGGATGGTTCACAAGGGGTAAAGAGGTTGCATTTACTAAGCTGCTGTGAAAATTGTGTAAGAGAATCAAATGCATTTCCTGGCTTAACTGAACATGGGATACGATTTCTCTAAGTACTGTCACCAGTGTTAAAAATATGTGATGGGATATATCAGTAAGAAGCATCTTCAAAGAGGATTAAAGGTTCAGATGGTTTTTTTCTTTTGTTTGAGGCAATAATATATTGAATTCTTTTGGACTAATTAAACTTGAAACTGATCCAGCTTGCTTTTTTTTTTTTTCTTTTTGGGTACAATGCTTCTTACAGTTTGTAGCTAATTGGCAGGTGAGCAAGATAAGTAGCACTGAACACCACTTGATGCTGTTACAGCCTAAGGGAGATGGGCAGCCTGTTGTACAGGAAGAGGCTGTTCCACACACACAGAAGATGAACATAATGAATTTCCACCTGAGGAGATAATGCAATGACTTAACCCCCCACAAGAAATAAGACCTTGGTGTTCCAGGAAATTTCTTATTGAGGAAGTGTTTCAGAGATGACAGCAAAGCTTCTTTGTGGCCACCTAAACACTAAAAAGCCTGTAGGTTGCTTTGCTTCTTGGTTGAAATTACAGAATCAGAGCACTTGACTTGCATTCAGGCTTTGCTAATCCCATGGAGCTTTATCCCCTGTTTGTCATTAGCTGGCTGCATTGACAGCCTCTCCTGCCCGCCCTCCCTAACCAAAACAGCAACAAAAACTCCTTTGCATCAAAGAGAATTCTCTTTCAACTTTGATCACATTTCTCTTGCTGCTCAAGCCTGTTGCTAAGAGAAACTGCGGTGGTGAGGAATGGGAGAGTCATTATTATAATTACTCTTGTTACACCCCAGTGAGAACAAGCCTCTCCCAGCACTCAGGGAATTATCCAGCAGTGCAGGATTTAATTGATAGAGTTACTGACAGCCCTGCTGGGCTGGGGCTGCAGGGGATCCCAGGCACAGCATCAGCACTGGGGCAGGAGCTGCTCCAGCCCCTCTGCCAGGTGAGGGGATGTGCAGGGCTCTGGCTGCCAGCACTGGGGGTTTATTCTGTCAGGAACACTTATTGCTGGGAGCTCAGCACCAGCACAAAACCTGTGATAAAATAAAATATCTGCTGTGCTGGTGCTGCTCAGCCTGACCTGTCTGCCCAGAGCTGATGGTCAAGGCAGGAACAGAAAATTCTCATCTCACAGAAAAGTGGGACCCAACTCTTCTGTCTGTCACTTGTTCCACTGACCCAGCTACATTCCCTGACTGACACTATTTATGAGTCTGGAATCTTTAATAAAATCTAAAATATGTAATAAAAACACTAATTAATGCTAAGCAGAGATGTGGTGCCTTACAGAGACAAGGTAGGCACTTCCACAGCAGCCAGGCATTGGACCAGGCTCTTATTTGGTTTAGTGTGGGATGAGGGGATCTGGAGCACCTTCAGTGTAGTTCTGCACATCACTTCTGCCACTTCATAAATTTTATTTAGTGGCTTTATAGAGTTTAGCTCTAAAGGAAAAAGACAAGATACATGCACACCAAAGAGATCTTTTCTTACATTCCCAAGCATATAAGGAGAACTGCAGCATGTTCTCTATCATCTGCTGGAGGTGTCATGAAAAATACAAATACATCAGCTCCTGAGACTGCAAGGCAAGAGCTGTAAAAAATACACATGCAGTGGTGTTGAGAGTATCTGCACCCATTTCAACATATGCTTCCCAAAATATTTCAGTATTTTAGCATTTCAGCCTCAGTATTTCAGAGCGGTGCTTGCTCTGAAGCAGCAGCGCTAAATAAAAGTGCTTTAATTTTTCAGGCAGCACAAACAGAGTGATTTATCTTTCAGGTGAAAGGAAGAAGGGAAAGGATTATCTTTTTCACCTCCTGTGCAAAAGGTAAAAGGGATCCCAGCAGGCTGCAGGTGACACGACGTTTACATGGATCACTGCTTAGTCATTCATCCAGCATGGCTGGAAAATGTCAAGTGCAGGGCAAATACCTGCATGTGTCGAGACAGAAGGGCTTGCACTTTGTCTTTGAGGCCTCAAAAGGATCAGAAGGGAAGGGTAAAACTGAAATAATTTTGACAAATATAGAGGATCTTCAATATAAAAAGGAAAAGGGGTATTGAGGAAATGTCCTCAAATTGCACCAGAGGAGGTTTAGATTAGATACCAGGTAAAATTTCTTCACAAAAAGCATTGGAACAGGTTTTTCAGGGAAATGGAGTCATCATGGCTGGAAGTGTTCAAAAAAGGTGTGGAACTCAAACACAAGGTTTGGTGGAACAGGGTGGTGAGGCTGGTGGACTAGATGACCTCAGAGGTCTTTTCCAGCCTCAGCATTCTACAATTCTGTGATTCCTTAATGTGGAATTCCAGCCTCAAATACTCAGGAATGACAGAGAAATTTTTGTAGGTGGCATCCATGGAGCAGTGCCTGCAGTACATTCCTTAGTTTGAGTTTTTCAGATCTGAAATTTGGTGGAATGGCAGGGAGGAGGAGAAGCAGCATCCTGCCCCAGGGAACAAAAAACAGGGTTTGGTTTTTTTTTCAATGTTGTGGTTTTTTGTTTGTTTGGTTGGTTTTGGTTTTGTTTGTTTGGAGGGATTTTTTTGTTTGTTTGTTTGTATTTGTTTTTTGTTTTGGTTTTGGTTTTTGGTTTTGCTTTTTTTTGAAGATGTAAAGGAACTCCAATGCTTTTCTTCCTTGGGTGTCCCTAACCCTTCAGAAATGCTGTCTGAGGGTTTTTCTTTCCTGTCTGGAATCAGTGATGGGAGAAGGGAATTGAAGCTGAGTGTTGTGTACACAGAGATGGGATGGGCTTGAGCCATTTCCCTCTGCCTGCCATCAGTCAGAGCCTGAGACATTAAACTCTATCCCCAGCTAAAAAAAACTCTTCTCTTTGCTTTGAAAGAGAAGGGTTGGCAGCTTTGTAGAACTGGGAGGCTTGGAGATCCTTTAAAGTATACTTTGCAGAAATTCTGCTTTGGCTTTACAGCACTTCTAGAGTCAATCAAAAACAGGGCAGGGAGGACTGGAAGTTTGAAGCCAGCTATTTTCTAGGAGTTACAGCTATTGATTACAATTGCATTGACTACCAGACCATTTAATCTAATGAAATTGTTCTTGAGTGACACTACTGCAATTGAGAAGGGAGTGTAGCCAACTTGGAAGGAAAATTTAAAAGTGTTACAAGAGGCAATAGTTAGATTTCTGAACACAAATTGGTTTGTTAGCACTTGTTATGCACTGATTATTTTGTGTTTAGTTGTATTCCTCTAGAAATTGTGGTATTTCACCAGGACTAATGCAGAATAATAGAGTATTAATTTTCCTACTATTTCTATGACTCATTTCCCATACAATGAATCTATAAAACTGTTAGATCCTAAATCTGAGTAAAAAACAAATTAATTATCAAGAGAGGCAAATATAGTTCTCAAAATATCTTATATAATTCTATTACTTACTTAATATGAAGAAGGAGAGTTAATTATTTATACCATGCATGGGGCTCACTAAATGAGAGCTGCAAGATGAGATGGAGTCATAAATTAAATGTCTTGTCAATATTGTTCTTTACTCAAAGCCAGAAGGAAAGGTGTTTGTGGGATGGAGCAGCACTGAAACCCAGCAGGTCAAACTCCTGGAGAGCTTCCCATCACTCAGAGCTGCTCATGGAAAGGGCTGCACTGGGTTTCCCCATGTCCTTGTCTGACCCTTCATGTAACACTATGTCTGGATTTTGTCTCAATTCCAAAAAAATAATTATTGGAGTTTGAGTTTGACTGCTGAAAGAACTCTGTATGTGTGAAGATTTTGGTCTGTCATGTCTGGTCCTGACACAAACCCAGAATTGCTGAATTAGTTCTGTGCTTTTACTCTTAAATTAATCTTGTAATTTCTTAACTCATTTTTTATCTGCCATTAGACCCCCAAAAGAGAAAAAGTACTTGTTTCCACAAGCTTATATTTAAGTTACCTTTTCAAATTAGATGATTTTGATTAATAGTTTCAGCTAGCAAGGGTCTTCAGAGGCAGCTTTAGAGAAGGAACCTTTCTAGTCAGGATAAAGCTGCAAGAGAGAATAGAATGGCTTGGGTTGGAAGGGACCTTAAAATCCATCAGTTCAACCCCCCTGCTGTGGTCAGGAGCATCTTCTGCTAGACCAGGCTGCTCATGGCTGTCCTCAGACAGCCCTTCCACGATTTTAAATTTTGCTGAAGTATTTCGCTGCATTTCCCAGTAAAGGATCTGTTTAGAAGAGGCTGAAGGTGGTTCTGAGGGCTACTGCACTCACCAGGCTCCCTCTGAGCCCTGGGAAACACCTGCAAACTCCTTCCCTGTGGACACAGCAGCTACAACTTCTACCTCTGTAACTTCTCAAATTTATTCCATCCTCTCCCCTATTTAAACGCTGAAATTCTGTCCCAGCCATCCTTTGTAACTGCAGCCACCAGGTCTTCCTTCGAAGATCTTGGGTTACCCATTGCCTCAGCCCTTCAAACACTTCACACTTTTGTTGCAGCCCTTAATTGTAAGTGTTAATTGATGGACTACAACTGGGGTGAGCGTGAGAGTTCTGCTATTGTGCCAGACAAAAGAATTCAGGTAACTGCTGCCTCCTCTCACTTTACATGCAAAGAGTGCCCGAGCTCTGGGAGACTCAGAGGTGAATTATTGATGGGGAAGGGGCACCTGCCTGGCTGGAGCAGGTCTTGGCATCCCAGCTCAGGCAGGAAACACCAGGAAATAAATCAGGGATGAACAAGCCTTTGAATAAACTGCAGACAAAAATCCCCTTGGCCAGCGCAAGGTTAAATCACAGGGATGAGTGAGTCACTCCATCCCCTGCCCTCCCCCCTGTCCCCACACTGCAAGTTTAATAAGCCAAAATCAAAACCATCTAGGCCTGGAGCTTTCTAAGATTTAAGGCTTTAAAATGTGAAGCACCTCATTATGTGTGCCTATTTTCAATAAAAAGGGGAGATAACTGGTGTCACGTCAATGTCTTATCAGTGATATTTGTTTGACTTCTATTTCCAAAGTGCACTGCTTGCTTTTTCTGGTGCTGGAATCAAACTCTTCTGAATTGTACAGTATAAGGAGAGATATCAGTTTTCACCTAAGAACTTTCAAAAGGAGACCAGTCTGTGCCTCACTCTGCAGAAATAAAGAACTATTGTACAGTAGAGCGTATAACACTTGCAACATGGCCAATTGACTTCCTTCCTATTAATCAACTACTCTGTTTACCTTCTTATACAAACCATTTCAAAACCATTAAAACTAAGAGGATTAGCATCACATTTCTGGCAAAAAGCACCTTAATTTCAGCAAATGCTACTTTCACTCTCTAAGGAGAGTTTTAAAAAAAAAAAAAAAAACAACCTTGAAAGAATTGGATTCTTTATTGTGGCAAATTCACTGAAACAGGAATAAATTATATCTCCCATGTAAAAAAAGGCAGAGGGAGAGGGGGGGAAATGAGGAGTACAATTCTCTCAATCCAGTGAGAGAGAACTGCAAAGGAATTAAATTACCAGGAATGAAAAAATTTCAAAGCAATCCTGAAACCTGAGTTAAGTCCTGACAATTTGAATCAATTGTTCTGTCCTGGCTGTGTATGAGCAGTTCCTACTTTTGCAGCCTTGATTTCAGAAACAGTTGGGAATGGTTCACTTGGCCTGCAAATAGTTCAGCCAAAAGTTCAAGGCCTAAATTCATATTTTCCTATGCTCTGGGAATTTGTCTGGCACAGACAAGGAAATGCCATTTATGCCAATTTGATTTTAATTAGCTTCCAGTCTTGATTGTAAAAGTTTTGCATGGAATTTAATGGGAACATATTGTTCCCAGTTAATTTCCATTCCCTGAACACCACACAGCATCAGTTTAAATGTTTGCAGCCATGCATTTTACTGTGTTAAATGGGAGGTTTAAGAGATGTAACAACTAAACACACACCTGAAAAACAAAATTAATCATATAAGCACATTAAGTTGATATATAGAAACTTAACACCTAAAGGGCACAAACACAAAAACACAATAAAATTATATGTAAGTTAATATTACAGAACAATTTACCTCTGAAAGGGAGAAAATTAGAAGAAAATGTAAATATTTCCAGGAACTTGTTATAGAGCATCCCATAGAATGAGAGTATCTGGGGAAGCCTTAATCTAATAATTCATATTAAATATCAGAAATTTCACACAGGGTAAATAATGATGCCAAGGATGCTGCAGAGATCTCTACACAGGGCTGAGATATGGGGTGCAGAAACATCATCAGGAGACACTCTGGGGTGTCCCAGAATGGCAAAAAGGTCAGACAAGGATGGATGCAGGCATCTAAATTGTCTGTGCAGAGGTACCACACCTTAGTCATATTAAGTTATTTTTATGTTCCTTCCTTAATATTTTCCAGCAACAGATTTGCTATTTGGGCAGTAAATGTCCAAAGAAAAACCCAAAATTACTCTTATAAATAAAATACTGATTTAGAGCCCTTTAGCTAATTCATGCCACTATTTTCTCAATACTGTTACTAAGTTGTACATTTCTGCCATTTGTTCACAGTGTTGAAAAATGCCTTTTCCCCCCACTTTTATCCCATAGTTTGAGCCTGCTGAGCAGAGCAGAGAGCAAGAGGCACTATTTTGCTTTCTTCATGCCTTCCCTGAAAAAAATTACATTGGTGAATAAGGGGAAGAATCCACATAATTTTATTTTTTTTTTCTACTACAGTGCTTGAGTATTTTTAAAGCAACACTTTTTCAGGATAGGAAGTGTATTGAAAACTAAATTTTTAAATAAGTATTTTCATGTTGCTTTTTTTTTTTTTTTTTTTTTTCCAGCTAGATCTCTATAACTCATGCTGAGAAATAAGACAACAGTGACTGCAAAGGGAAGTTGCAGCTTGATGATAGAGGACACCAGTTAAAATTCCACTGAATTTCAAAGCCTGTCCTTCTGGTTATATTCCAGTGATGCCTCCAGTGCAGCTCCAAGAGTTAATATATGGGTATTGCTCTGAGATTGCTGGTTTGGGATCAGGCTTTTTGAGGCACATAATTCTTCAGGCAGAGCTTGATGATCAGTCTCTGGGGTCTGATGCTGATGGTCCTTTCTCTCTGACAAGACAAATGGTCCTTTATAACTCTTGTCACATCGTTGAGCTGGCATCAGGAAATTAAGATAAAACTTTTTTGCTGGCATTGCAGTGTTATAGGGCTGCAGGACTAAACTCCTCACTTCAGGAAAAAGTCTAAGTTTGCCAGTTTTGAGCACAAACCTCACCAAATGAGAGCTTGGAGGAGCGATCTTGGTGGTTCTGTACCTTGGGGAAAGTCATTTAAAATGAACTGCTTGTCTCCTATTGCTACAAGAAAAAAAAATCAATCTCATAGGCTTGTTGATAAAAAAAAAAAAAAAATATATATATATATATATAAACATAGAATCTTAATTCCAATTGACTCTGAAGAGTTTAAATAAAGTAGAAAAGTCCCATGCTAGAATTTCTTCATTTTAAAAAGTCATACAAAATACAGTGTCTAGGTCTGCTAGAGAAAAAGCTTCTGATAAGACATGGGTTTGGTTCACAGAATTATAGAAAGGCTTGGAAGGACCTATAAAGGTCATCAAGTCCAACGCTGGTTATTGCTTTCCTGAGCAGTGATGCACAAAACACTTGCATGGAGGGCATGGAAATAACATTTTCCCACTGAGCAGGTCTCTTCTCATCACCAGGTTGCAACAAACAGTCCTTGAATATTGTTTTCCCATTGCAATGAGAGCTATAGAAATTCTAGAAATACAATTGAAGAAAATAATTGCACACTCAGGAGCATGATAAGCAAAAAACCAATTCTGCAGTGATGATCCATGCCCTAGTCCATGGCTCCAATCCATCCTGTAGCTTCCTCTGGAATAAAAATACGGAGGATTTTACAAGCAACATCTTTCCAAAGCATCTTCTAAATTTCTTTTTAGAAACACAAATTGGAGCAAGAGTTTCTCCTTTCTGCCCAACCACAAAGGAAAAAAAAAAAAAAAGGGAATTCCAGTGCTCTGGGAATGCCATCCCATAGGCCTTTCCATAGATGTATCTGTTTTTCTCCTACAACAAAAGATAAGCTCCAGTTACACAAAGCTGGGCTTCAAGCACTGACCATAACACAGATAATGCTGCCTAAACTGGGGGTTTAGCCCTGATAAAGAGAATTATGGAATGGTCTGAGTTGGAAGAACCATAAAGCCCATCCAGGGCTACCTCCTGTGTGAGCAGGGACACCTTGCACTGTCCCAGGCTCTAAGCAAGGTTTTTACAGCAAAGCTGCAAGGTGGATAAGAAGGAATAAACAAGCCCAGATTAAACCCTTGGTTTTGTCAGAGGAGTTAAAGGCCATTAAGCTCAGTCTTTTAAGCTGGCTAAGAGAAAGCCAGGGTAGATTCTGTGAGATATACTGTATATTAAGAGGTTCCTGATTTTTTCCAAATGATAACCTGCTGAAGGAAATGATGTCCTCTGCCACAGTAGCTGCTTGTCTAATTGCAAACCATGCAACCTTATCCCCCCAGAGATTTACAGATAAAAAACCTCACTGTCATCACCTCCACCCTCCCTGTCTCTGCTCTCTCTGCACAGCAGGTAAGACAAGAAACAGGGGCTGGAGGATTTAAATAGAGGGAGTGCATTTGAGAAACAGGACAATTACAGACAGCAGCACGGACACGTGTGCAGCAGCAATGCTACAAGTTAGTGACAGCAGCCTTTTCAACTGAGCACCAGGAAAATAAATAACAAATGTGGCTCTGGAGGAACATGGTAGCCCTGAGTACTTCAATTGAAGCAATCAATTAAAGTACCTGTCTGGATAAAGTTTTGAAGGTGACTTGTTTAGAAGAAAATAGTAATAAGCAAGGTCCAAAATTCAATGTTTGCCTGGCAGTTTGGATGAGAGTGTGAGAAGAAGGACATGCATAACCATGGGTAAAGGCTCCCTTGTTTATAGATTTCTCCTGACACTGCAAGAGGTTATTTTGATCCCTGAGAAGGCTGAGTCAAACCCTGTCCTGGTGCTGACTCCTCTGTGCAAAGCAGATGCAGGGAGTGAACCTGTGCAGCTTTCCTGAGGGGAATGCAAACCTCAGAAAAGGGTCTGGAAATGATGTCCACTAATGGGGGAGCTGTGACCTGTGGGAAGCTGCACTGGAGCAGTCTGCTCCCAAAGGACTGACCCCACAGAAGGGACCCACACTGGAGCAGATCCTGGAAAACTTCCCATAAAAATTCACAGGGGAGAAGTCCATGGAGAACTGTTCTCCATTTCTCATTACCCTACTCTGATCAGATTGGCAATAAATTAAATTAATTTCTCCAAGCAGAGTCCTGAGGAGTGTTTTGCCCATGACAATAATTGGTGAATGATCTTTTCCTGCCTTTATCTCAACCCATGAGCCTCTCACTATTTTTTCTCCCCTGTCCAGCTGAGGAGGGGAGGGATGGAGCAGTTTTGGTGGGATCCTGGTGCCCAGCCAGGGTCAGCCCCTGCCATGAGCACAGACTGCTCTGCCTCCCATCCCTGCACCATCACATCCCTGCTACCAGAAGAGGGATGCAGGAGCTCTAATAGGGGGTGAAGATCTTGCAGTCTCGTGCAAGGGTGCATTAATTGAGCAAATTTTTATGGATGTGGAAGTCTAAATGACTTTTCTGCCTCTAGGCTTTCTGCACAGGACTGTATATTCAGGTGAATGAAATATATGTGTTAGGCTGGGTGAGCATTTAGCAAAACTAAAATCTTTAGCTAAATTTGCCACCTCTGACCTCTACATGTACTTATTTGGTCTCATTTTAGAAAACCATCACTTTGCAGGGTCTAGCATCAAGTTAGAATGAGACAGGGTAAAGAAAACTGGACAAGGAGGAAAAAGACAGATATTTTTTGTGCTTCCTCTTGGTCTCCTCCCTTTTACTGTAAAACACTTTTTCTTGGGTGATGAGCAAGGCAATCAAGGACTTGCCAGGGCTGGGTAAATGTATTTTCCTAGGAATCAGCTATGCAGCAACAAAGACCCAAACTTTCCTCCAAGCACAGACAGACCCCAAGGAAGCTAATTCCAGACACAGACAGTGGGAAGTGTCTGACAGGGTCATGGGTTAGTGCTGGACCTGCCAGTGCTGGATTTATGGCTGCACTTGATGGTCTAAGAGGTTCTTTCCAACCTTAATTATTTGGGGATTCCATGATATGTGACTTCACACAATTAAATTCATCCCTTTTTCTATCTCTTCTCAGTTGTTTTAAATAAAATGCAGTTTGGGACTGAGGATTTCTTTGGCCCTGGGGCTGTAACAAGTGTGGTCTTGCCCCCAGACATGCAACCAACACACAACTTATGAGCATTTCTTCTTTAGATTTACCTGAGAAATGAACCCTCCTAATTCTGAAAGCTTTATCAGCTCATTTCAGCTTCCCCTATATCAAAAAGAAATCAGTAGCAGCACCCTGTAGGTGCTACTCTGACAGAAAAAAAAAAAATACATCTGATCTGACCCCTTCTCTGGAGAAAAAGAGAAATATAGACAATTTCTCAGGGTGTTGCCCCAAGCCCTGACTTCCCAAGCAAAAGGCTTGGAGGGTGAGATATTAACATTTGCAGATGTGCACCTCCCTCATTATCTTACAGCCAGGCTCTCACAGTCTATTTGGTATCATTGCAGAGTCCACTGAGATGAAAATAATGACAAAAAATACTGTGACAAGATAAAGTACAGTGCTATAAAAATTCTCTACAGTGCTATAAAAATTAGATTCTTAGCAGAAAAGAGAATGAAGAGGTAATTTAGTAAAAGTGATGGATGAACCTCGGAAGGTTCAGAATTTTAGTTCAGTGCAGTTGCTTATTCAAACCTGGGAAATTCAGAATTGTCACCCACTGTGACAGCTGGTCCCCTCTGGTTCTCACCACATTACAGCTGATGAAAAGAACACAAGACACAAGATGTGATAACAGTCTTTAATCTATCTGGATTCCTGGTGGTAGTTAATCAACTCTTACTTGACCTAAGCTGGCTCTCACTTTTCCTGCAGTACAAAGATTTCCACCAGGACAAACAGAACCAGGTGCTGCAATGTGTACCAGGACCTGCACAGCATCTAAGATGGCCAAAGTATCACTTTTTGTCTGTGTCTCATTTTATACAAAGCTATAATCCTATCATTTATATGATGAAAAAACCCTTTTTGACTGGTTAGCAGCTTAGTAGTTAAAAAAAGCAGAATACTTTGGTAGTGATAAGATTGTCTGGCATTTGGTAGAAAAAAGCAATTCCTTTTGATCCTCAAAGTGCTAAGAACTAAATATCTTTATGGCCACTTTGTAACTGGGGAAAAATTAATCCTAGAGAAATGAAATAATGAACTAGGGTCAACATAAGAATGGATGTTACAAACAGGAATAAAACTCAGATCTACCAAACCCAGGATTTCATTTCCCTGAGGGATGTTGAACCTATTTGATTTCATGATTGGCAATGTTTCCCACATGTGACCATATTTTCCCCAGGCACTTTGTATCAGCAGAAGGGTTTGGAGTACAGACCTTGGAGCCACACAAGCACTCACATCAATTGGCTGAACAGCTCAAGCCAAAAGTTACACAAATGCTGTGAAATAAAACTAGTTCAGTACTTCACTGAGCTTTTGCCTGACTGAGGACTTTTGCCTCTAAGCAACTAAAACCTGACATTTATCTCCACAGGGCCAAATTTCCAGTGGTACTGTTGCTCATAATTTCTTAATACCTTAAAAAAAAAAAAAAAAAAAAATTATATATATATATATACACACACACATATATATATATATATATATATATACAACCACATATTTCTATTTCTATAGAGATAGTCACTCTGCTCATATAGTATTTTGGGTATTTCTTGTGCTCACCTGGCCACTGAGAGGCTTTCCACCTACCCAGTGAAGGTAAAAGTTTGGGTTTGTTTAGATATTGCATGTAACAGATGTGAAACTACAGGCTGAACCCAAAACCTCAACACTCTTCACGTGGGAAGGTTGTGGTTTGCTGGGAGCACCCAGCAGCACCCATGAAAAGCCTTTTTTCTTTATGCAAAAAGAAAAGCTGAGCTGCTGTGCTCAGCTGGCTGACCATGCTAAATAACACCTTCCTGTTTCTCAGAGGAGCAGTAAACCTGGCTGTAATGAGCTTTATTTGCTGTGGTCTTTAAAGCCTAACCCTTGATAATTCTCATTAACTGTATTTTAGTTTAGCATGATTGAAGAAACCTTGCATACATTACCCACTGATGGATGTGCAGTGAGATTATCATTTTTTGGAGCAGATTAAGAACAGGGGGTGTCAGTGGCCTTCCCTCTCTCCACCCTGGGATTTGCTCAGGAGTTTTTCAAGCCAGCCCTGCTCACCCCACCTCCTCACTGCCCCTTCAGAGAATGTTCTCTCCTTTTGTCATTTTCCCCTCACACTTTTCTGATTGGACACCTTATTTATGGGCTGTGATCTACTGTGTTTTTGAATTGATTTTGTGTTCAGCTATTGTAAAGCATTTTTGTGGACCAGCACCTCAGGGTGATATATTTTTTTTCTTTGCAGATCTTCTGACTTACCTTTCCCTCCCTGAGTTTCCTATTCTTTGCCTCTTTTCCTATTTGTTCCATAGTGGAGTGGAACATTCAGCCAAACTCCTCAGGAAATAAAACCTCATTAGAAAATGATAAGAAGCAAAGTGCATTCATTTTAATAAGACAATTACATTAATTTGCTTATGGCTAGTAATAAAGAATGAGAAAACCTTTTCATTTTGTGCTTTTTTTTTTTTTTTTTTTCTTTTCTTCCTTGTGGTGCCACTGGCCTGCAATTTCATTCCAAAGTCCCCTGATGAGAGCTCACAGGATTTCTGGGGACATGCTGCTGGTAACCACCAGGAAAGTGGAGATGGATGATTCTCCATCTGCACTTTCACTGTTCTCCTCAGAAAAAAAATTCCCATGGCAAGGAGGTGTGGATGAGTTGGATGCTGATATAATGTCCCACAGATTACAAATAATGCAGAAAACATCAATTTTAGGACCTATAATGTAAAAATCAGATGATATAACACGTTTGAGAAATTATCTTGATCCATTTTTTTTGGTCAGAACTGCCACTGACCAGTTGCTCACAATCTGGAAAGCACTTATTAAGGGTTTTAGGCAAACAGATAGGGATTTCAGCTGTTGGTGGAATGAGAAAACAGAATTTATACTTCAGGAAACTCCATCTGCTTTAAGAAACACGAACACAGAAGCAACAGGAGGTGAGGCTGCTTCTACAGGGCTGTTTGAACACCAGCATTAGCTCCTCCTCACACCTTGCATGTCTCATTCAAAGCATTATGAAAGACAATCAAACTGTACACTTTGCATTCAGACTGTACATTTTGCTCTAGCCAAGAGGCAAAACCTTGGAGATTTGCTGTTAATGCCTTTAATTAATGAGGAATGGTGATGCTGAGTGGCCTGTTCAGCAAGATGAGGATGGGTCACTGCTGTCCCTGCCTCATCACAAGGACTTCTGGAAGGCAGTGGCTGCTCCACTCCAAGGAAGATGAGGAAAATAAAAGAAAGAAAGGTGCAAACAGCCTTGTAGAAGGATCAAATATTTGAGAAACAGAATTTACACACATCCTGATGCTCCCCAGAGAGAGAAACCTCTCTGCATGGTTGCAGCATGGTTATTTTTCAGATCTTTGTTCTGCCTGACCCAGAGCTGCTTGAGGGGACTCTCCACAGCCCCGCTTGGACCTAAGCATAAAAAGAAAAAATAGAAACAGCAAATTTGTAGGTCACTTCTCTTTGGGTGCCTCAAGACTCTTGGATCCTCAATTAGAGCCTCTAACAGGTGTGTGTCTCATGCAGGAGCTGAGCTCTGAGGCTGGCCTGGCTGCTGGAATCCTTCTCTCCAGGATCCACGAGGATGATGGAGCTCCTGTAGCAAAGCTTCTCTGCTGAAGATGAAGATCTGCAGTTAATCTGGACTGACAACGTGGATTTTCTTGCTCTTGTGGCTGCATGTTGATGTTACTGGGTTCAGTACAAGCCTTTGAGTTGTGTATCAGCTCCTCAGGTTTGGCCTGGGCACACAGCAGGCGCTGAGAACAGAGGCCACACTCTTTACCCCAGGATTTTTATCATTTTATCAGGTCCTATTTATTTTCAAGCATCTGTTCAACCTTTCATGCAAGATGAAAACAATAGCTTCAGCTGCTTTCTACCTGGGCACTGGAGGAGTTCAAGCTGATACTCACATCAAAGCGCTCGGCATATTTATCATTCCTGGTTCCGTAATAAGCAGCGGTGTCTGACAGATGCACAAAAGCACCACAGTTTCCACTTGGACCTTACAATGGCAGCAATGACTTCAAACCAGGATTAAAGACTGGCTCAGGAAGTGCTGGGCATTTTCCTTGCTGAATAATTCCCATCTCCTCACGGCTTGGATTGCTGGCAGTGCCACGCTGCACCCGGAGCTTTGGGAGCTGCTGCAGAGCTCAGCTTGGCTTTAGTGGCAGCAGGAGCACACCTATAATTCTTCCCCAGCACTTTATCAAGTGACACATAATCAGTTTGGTTTAGAATTTTTCAGAAGTGATTAAGATGTATTTCCTTGCGGGCCTGCCCCAGTCTTTTCTAAGGAATAAGTCACTTTTTTCATTTACCCGAAAGCAAATCTTGCTCTGCAGTTAAAGCTTATGTTTAAGAGAAAAAAACATACCATAAATAAAACAAAAAAAAAAAAATTCTGAATTCGTCTATGGGGGTGCAATTCCTCCATAGTTTGTCTCAGGAATAACTTGTATCAGTGACAGCCCCAAAAGTAAGGAAGTGAGAATATGGAACAACTTGACATTATTTAATACATGGAAAAAGCTGTTAGAAGAAAATTATTCAGCTTGCTGAGAGAGACACCTAATCACCCTTACAAGTGTGTCAGACACCATTATTTTTTTTCTTACCATTTTTGAACCATCACATAAATTTTTAATTGAAAGTACTGCCTTATGCTATGAGAAATCAAGAGCATTGGCCATAAAACTCCAAACACAGCCAGTAACAAGAAAATTCAGTGCTTGCTGAGAAATTGCAATTCCATTATGGAAGATTTGCATGTAGGCAAAGAAATTATGTTTTTCCTCAAAGTAAAAGAGTATAGGCACATACTGATTTTAAAAGACAGTTAAAACCACTTTAATTAGCATTAAATAAGAAAATTTTTTTGTGGTTTTAGTAAGCAATAATCTCATTTTGGCTTATCAGATTTAGGGAGAGATGCTTCATAAAGAAACTGGTTTGCTTAAAATATGTTTTTGACATGATTATGGGAATTGGCTAGAATAAAATACTTGGCAAAATTTAAAACATCTTTATTAATGAGCAGTAATCTCTCCACCAGTATGGAGTAGATGCTTGCTTTGGATTGTAGTTTGGAAGCATCTACAAATCAGTAAAATGATAGAATAGAGTCTCTAAATTGATCCTTTTAAGACATAATTTCCATTATGGGCTCACGCCTGGCAAAATTTCTCTCAAACAATAGCATATCAGCATTAGCATGCTCAATTATAGATCTTCCTACAGCACCACAGCTACTATGAGTCCCCAAGGGCTAAAATGGTTCTTTTCCAGAAAGCTGTATATTTTTATGTTTAAATAATCCATAAAGACTGTCCCTGTTGAGAAGCTCAAAAAGCCTGTTCTGAATGCTCCATTGCAGGGCTTGGGGCTGTAGGATAGAATGCAAATCCTGGCTGTAGGTCCCTGTTTCAGCTCTGGGTGACTTTTTTGGGCTTCACTTTGACTGTCAGGATGTGGCTCTGATTTACCTGTCATTTTATAACATGGCCTTGAGTCCCTTAGTGCAGCTTTAGCAAAGGACTTGAACTTCCTCAAGGGGCCATGCTCAGGAGACCTGGAGATCCAAGGGTGCTGTGCTGGTGGCAGAGCTGGGACAAGCAGTGCCATCTCCACCTGAGACCAGCTCACATTTCAGTGGTGGTTTGGGGAGTTACTGGTCATGCTCTGCCCTGTGAAAAACGGGATATTGATAAAGAAGTGCCCTGCTTTGGGGCAGGAATGTGACACATGGACAGCATATGGACACGAGTTTACCCACAGAAATACTTCTGTGTGTGCTTAAAATTCAAGCACATGCATGTGAAAATCATAGAATTACAGAGTGGTTTGGGCTGGAAGGGACCATAAATTCATCTCATTCCATCCTTGCCATGGGCAGGGACACCTTCCACTATTCCAGGTTGCTCCAAGCCCCATCCAACCTGGCTTTGGACACTTCCAGGGGCAGCCACAACTTCTCTGGACACCCTCTGCCAGGGCCTCACCCCCCTCCCAGGGAACAATTCCTTCCTGATATCCCATCCAGCTCTTATCTAACTCTCTAATCTATCTGTATCCAATTCCCTGGCAGTGGAAGCCATTCCCTATGTCCTGTCCCTCCATCCCTTGTCCCAAATCCCTCTCCAGCTCTCCTGGAGCTCCTTTAGGTACTGGAAGGGGCCTTGAGGTCTCTCCAGAGCCTTTTCTTCTCCAGGTGAGCACTCCCTGCTCTCCCAGCCTGGCTCCAGAGCAGAGGGGCTCCAGCCCTTGGAGCATCTTCATGGTCTCCTCTGGACCACTCTAATAGATCCTTGTCCTGATGTTGGAAGCCAAGAGATGGACACAGCAGGAGGGGAAAATCCCCTCCCTTGACCTGCTGGTTCCCTTGCTCCTGATACAGCCCAGGACATGGTACAAAATAAATTAAACACACACATTATAAAACTTCTATGGAGCAACCTGTGCCCATGTGCTTAAAATTAAGCACACACTGAAGTTTTTGCTGGCTTGGGTCATCCTGAGTTGCTCAAGGTTAAAGAACAATTGGATCCCAGGATTCCATAGGACCAGCAGCAGTCCCCAGTCCCATGGTCACACTTTGCCTCCAACATGAGGCAACTGGAAGCAGATATGCTGCATTTGGTAAATATTCTCTCCAGGTTTGGGGTTAAACAATAACAGAAGAACTCATCCTGATGGGTGCTGCTTGTTTTCTATAAGTTCTTCCTAACTTGCTTAAATTTGCAATTCTAAACAATTCTCTATCATGCTTCCAAATTCCAACCTGATATTAAATTATTAAGGAGGTGTTTTTGAAATATCTTATCTTGACATGTATCTCCTGAGCCAAATGACCTCAGGCACTGTTCCTAATTAATTTCTTAAAGGGAAAAAAAAAAAAAGAAAAGCTGGCAAGAGGTACAGGCAGTGACCCTTCTCAAAGTCCTCCAGACTGTGCTGGGCTGCTCCTGCTTAGGGCTGGAGGAGAGGGAGAACAGGTCTGACATTTCCCCAAGGTTTCATCTCCTCCTGCCACCACTCACTGTGCCAGTGGCAGAGCATGGACACTTCACCCATCTGATGCCAGGAGCAAAGGCAACACTCCCAAACACCCACTGGAGCAATAACCAAACATGAAATTTAAAGCTCCTTTTTTAACATTAAAAACCACTGAAACAAAGACTCTTTTTTTTTTTTTTTTTTTTAACAATATATTCTGAGAGAATGAGAGATTAAGTTTGAGGAGTCACTTCCAATCAGAAAGCCACCATTTAATTACAACACACAGGAAATTACAGAGTGAATGGCCGGGACAGTGATAAGAGACTGACACCGGAGGATGACAGGTACTGAAATCCGACCACTTCATCACAAAGCTACTTATCACAAGAGCCTGTCTGGAAGGCTGACAATCTGATTGTACTGTCAACTCAATTCATAATTAATATATTTATCAAATTAATTACTGAAAAAATCTCACTGGTGCTCGCCATAAAACAGTGGCTAAATTCATTGCCTGTTGGCTTCGTTTACTGCTAATAACTGTGCTGTCAGTTTAATGAGGGCAGTGAGTGGGCCCTGTTTTAGCTGCATGACAGACAAATTGCCCTCTTATATAGAATGATACAGAGAATTTAAGAGAAGAAAAGAAATATGTCATTGTTTGGTGACAGCCACAATCGGAGCCTTGTCTCGGAAACTTAGCATCAACTCAAACGTACATGAAAGGGAGGTTGGGAATTCCTTTGTCAGCTAAATAAATGCTTTATGAAATCCTGACTGATCCCTTCATCTGAAATGACCTCGCGGCACCGCGTGGAGCTCTCAATGATTCCCTGTTGATTCCAAAGACCTGACAGGAGTTTGTTGTTGGACAGGAGGCAGGAATTCTGGTGCACATGAGAACAGCATTGGTTCCTGGCTGGCTGGGCAAGCAGGAGACCCCAGGAATGGCAGGGATGGAGCTGGGACCTTGTACAGGCTGGTGATGCATGGAAGGGGCACGACCCAACACTCAGGGACACCACACTGCCATAAATGGGACAGAGAACCCATTGTGCTTCATTAACTGCACATGAGGTACCCAGCTCCAGTGAACAGCTGAGCTGCTCCATCCCATTGCCAAATAGGACTTTGATGACAGCAGAGTGGTCCATGCCTCCTAAAAAGGTGCTGCTTCCTTGGCTAAGAAGTGTTGGGGCTCAGCAGTGAAATTTCCAGTTGTCAAATCAGGATTGAGCACTGGTTATAATGGGATTTCACGCACATCATTGCAATTTGTTCAGCTCAGCTGTGCTGCAGTGTAGCAGGGCAAATCCACCAAGAAATGAATATTTAATCGCAAAAGTCAGAAGAAAGTTGGGGACATTTTTCTCTAATGGCCGTTAAATCATGCTGTCAGTTCTGCAAGGTCAGAAAACACAGCTTAATCTGGGATGATCCTCTCTACAGAGTGAAAAAAGGCACCACCATAGAATTGTTTTTACTCCCTATATCAAAATCCTGTGCCCTGAAAAGCATTTTGTTGACCCAGCAGTTTGATAAAAAGTTGGGTTTGTTGTTTTTTATTTTACAGCATATAAGCACAACTCAGCTAAAGACCAGATCATTTAGACAGTGTTTAGTTGGGTTTTAAAGGCCTTGTGTTTCTTGTTTAAGGGATAAAATGTGGACCAATGGTAACTCAGTGTGATTCTACTGCACAGAGGTTAAGTGATAAAGTTAATGCTGTGAAAAATTCCTGTGGCAAGAATTCACATTAAAATCTATTATGTGTTATAAAGAACATCAACAGCAGTGATCATTATGGGGAAAATGTTTGAGGATGGTGATGCTCTCATTATACTGGGTATTTTCAAATCTGTTCATCTGATGCTTGTAAAATAATTAAGACTTAAATCTAAAGAGAAGAAGATGAGATGACTGAAGGGTTACTTTATAAGGGGGAGGGGGGATTTTCATATTATTTCCTAGAAGTACCCTAATTCTGTATGATTGGCTCAACTATAGCAATAAAACCGTGAAAATAGTTGGCAATGGCAGCTAAAAAAAATAAATATTCAGCATTGCAGGCATGCTCACTTTGTGCATGTGCGTGCACAGATATGTATATAAATATATTTTGTCCTTATGTTATTTTCATGAGTCACCTGCCCATTCTGCAGCACTCTCCTTGCTGTTGCCACCAGGATTTTGTATTTTCTACCTGGCTCCTGCCCACCTTTGGCTCCAGAGATTCCAAGGAGGACCCTGCTGTGAGCACACAACAGCAGAACCACTCGGTTTGAGCCACACTGTGACAAATATTCCAATATAAAACCCACACCTGCTATTTTTCTTTCATCTGGGCCATAGCTAGATCCCAGACTGAGATTACCCCTGCTGGCTGCTGGCTGCCCCCCTTCCCACTGCTCTGGTTTTTAATCTGGTGTCTCTTCCCCCACCCTGGACATCACCTTGCCCAGCTGCCTCAATGCTCTCCCTTGTGCTCCAGTGCCAGCAGCAGCAGCAGCAGCAGGGCACAAACACAGCCAGAAATTACACAGATACTCCCTGCTCTGCCTGGCAGAAGGAGGATTCCATGCCCCAGCTCCAGGAGAGGATGGCACTGCTGGCTGGGAGCTCCAGCTCTGGAGACACAACCCCAACCCCTTGTCCCTGGCCACATCTGGAACAATCCTCACCTTGTTGTGCCCACAGAATGAAAATCCCCCTCTTTCCCAGCCTGGGAGATGATACTCTTGATGCCTTGGGTTTAAGCTTTTATATTTTTCTGAAACTTCATATTAGGTGTTAGTAAGGTGGCTGCACTAAACAATTCTTTTCTAGCTACAGAAAGGACAACTGGTACCCAAAAAGCAGAAACAACTGTGAGGGAAAGGGGACAAGCCAGGGGCTGAGACTTCATAGCCTGGGGCTATGGTTGGATAATTGACCCAAATATATGGATGAACCAAAACTTATAAAAGTGTAAAACTAGTGATCAAGATCTATCTTGGATTTGATTTGGGTGTAGCCCCTTCCAGGCTCTTGCACTGCCCAAGGTGAATCCTTTTAATAAACACCTGTTTTATCCCTTTTGCTCTGCCTAGTCTCTGTTCCAGGTCAGCCTTTGCAGGCAGCATTTTTCCAGGCAACACTCTGTGCTTGGATGAATGTTTGCAGAGCTGTAGGAAGCACTGCCTGACCTGCAGGAATGGGCTTTTTCCATCTCATTTCAGCCCCTGATTTATCAGGGTAACTGCCCACCCTCTGAATTAATAAAGATAAAAGTGCAATTGTATCAGCACCGGGCAACGCTTGAAAAATAAAAGGAAAGGCTCAGTTTGCAACATTCATCCCTGAGGGATAAGAGTCTGTCTGCAGAGAATGAACTCAGCTAGGAAGGCTGTCCACAAATAATAAAAATGATCAACTCCTTGGAGTTATCTTATCCAGTCATCTCCTGTGAAACATTTGGATCAGATATCCCTTACCTGAGTTATTTTATTTGGCATATAGCACTTTAGGCAAGATTTTCAGGAGGCAAATAGGAAATGAGAGTTGGAAAACATTAATTAAATGTGAATACAACAGCTTAATGGGTTTTATCTTCAGATGAACTGGAGATGACTCTTTGCCATTCACTTCTTAAAACTGCAAGCAGAGATAAAGGAAATGTAGCAAGAAAAGGCAACCAGGGAAAAGATGAAAGATTTGGTAGATTGACAAGACCAAAGTAATTTGATTTGTATTCAGCTTGGACCATTTCACAAATTTCACATATTGCTGCTGTATGGCTGCATATCAAAGGCAAGTTAAAGGATACTTGGTTCTTGCAACAGGCACTTTTAAAACTAAAATTGTTCTTTTAAAACATTTTTTTAGAAATAATTTTTACACTTAGTTATATGGAGTCCTCTCTTCATACATAAGGTTTCTTTGTGTCCCATTGAAATCATCATCTTTGGATTATACTAATGCTAGTTTGGAGTAGTTTATTCTGAAATTTTCCAGGTAATAGCCAGAAGGCAAAGAGAGTTTTTCTGAAAAGTTCTAATTGGCTAGAAGTAAAGTCACTTATTTTTTAGTACCAGATCATTCAAAATATATTGCATTTTAAATGTACTTTTTTTTTTTTTTTTTTTTCTCTCTCTCTTTCTATAGTTCAAGCTGTTCCTGCCACTCCCAGCCATCTTTTCTAGAACTCAGTGTCCTGGAGAAAATCTTTTACTTGCCAATACTTGCAGAAAATATTTCCACTTTATACAGGCAGATGGCCAAGCAAATACTGATTTTAAGCCATAATGTATTTTTTAAATGGCAAATAGTTTTTGTCTGGGTGTATGTACAAAAGCTCAATTTTTTTGTGGATTTAACTCTATTGCTTCCTTTTTCTTTTCATGGTTTTCATGGAACAACTTATAACATTGGAACAGTTATTTCTGTCTGAGGATTACACCTGCAGATCAGCTGAGACACAGTGACATCCTACCTGTTCAGCTTTTTGCTCTCTAAACTGGCCAAGGCTCAGAAATGCCATGGATTTATTTGTTTTCTTTTAGTTGTTTTTCTTCTCATTGTCTGCACAAGAATAGAACACAAATAAATGGAAAGGAATTTCAGAGCATGTTTGCAATTACTTAAAATATTCCTGGAGTGGCAACAATTATTGTCAGTGGTTTTGCATAACTAATTAAAAAAAAAAAAAAATTATCCATTTCCACGTTTAAGCTGCCACTTTTGTCCAGTGAATTAGCATTATTGGCACAAGCTGTGTTCCCAGGAGGGCACAGCACATGTCCCCCTCCCCCTGACACCCCAGGCCAGCCCTCCCAGCTGACACAGGGACGTGCAGTTGGGGACAATTATCTATAGGTGGCAATCTTCTTCTGGGCACAGAGCTGAGGTGAAACCAGCTCTTCTTCCAGAACAAAAATAAAACACATCCCTATGCACATATTTACAAGTACTGAAAAGAAGTTTTTTATCCTGGGCTGGGATCTTACTGGATGATTTGAAAAAGGGCTTCAGGTTTGGTTTTGGCCCAGAGGGACTGTTTTACCAGTAACTAATTTTATACAACAACAGAAAATTGTTCATGTCTGCTAAACTGCTCAGTTAGAGCACCTTGTGAAAAGCTGGGCTGAATTGGGCAAGGCACTGTTGTTTGCACAGTGGCCATGTGCATTACAGAGAGTGTTGGGCCTCACATTAAACACATTTTTAAAATATTGCAGCATTTTTCCTATTGGTTTTACTAGAAAAAAAAAAAAAAAAAAGTGGTACCATTTCTCTGGAAGGTGTGTGAGGAATTGAAGGCATTCATTCTAATCCACTGGAGTTAAAGCTCTCCAACAGAGATGGAGAGCAGGACACAGAACTTGCCCTTCCCCAAAAGAGGAGAGGATTTGCACTTGTCTCTGGAGGAGAACACCATGGGATGGATGCTGAGCATCCCTCACCTTCCCCAAAGACTTGAGGAGAGTCTCTGAATGCAGGAAGCTGTCTACATAAGAGAATTAAGAGTCTATTAATAATGAGAGTGGGATTCACAGCAGAAAATGTGGTTGCCTCTAAATCCCAAGCATCTTTCCACAGGTGGCTCTCAGGTACCTGAGAAGACACAGAGCCAGCCACTCCAGGTATCCAAAGGCTGGCTTTTCAAACTGAAATTAATTTTATTTCAAAGAGCATGGTGCTGATGTGCTTAACAGACATGTCATACACACCTGAAAGAGATTTTGATGCTGTTTGAGATTGTTATGGCCTCCATGTAGCTGTGGACCTGGGATAATCCTGATGGGAATGAAATAAAACCAGCATGGACAGTAGCACTAAGTTATTGCTGGAAGTGCTCTTAGATGAACCCCCTTCAGCTGGTGGGGTGGGGGTACAAAACCCTGATACACCAAATTACCCCAAAACTGGGTAATTAAATGCACAGAGTATCATTGCATACATGAAGCCCTCACACAATTAAAAAAGTTGAAGCTGATAGTGGCAATATTCTCAAAGAACAACAAGAAAAAAGCACATTTGAAATGACCCTGCAGAGAATTTTAGACTCATTTAACAGAGACTAAGGAGCTGCTGTGCTGTCTTTTGAAACAAGCCCCAGAGTAGCCCATTTATTTAGAATTCACGAGCTAACACTTTCAGAGCCCACTTCTGATAACTTGCAAAATCTAAAACTCCTCATTAAATGCCAGATAAATTGACTGGCCTGAGGGCAGGATGGGTGAATGGGATATGTGAGCATGAGTCCAGTTTCCTGTAATTAATGAGATCTGAATAAGCAGAACCAATCCAGCCTGAGTGAGAAGAAAATTACTTCACCTAGCAAAGTTCAAATAAGAAATATGGGAACTTTGAAGCAGCTGAACACAAATCAAGACGTTGAGTTTTTATAAAAACCTTTATGAGCTCCAAAATCTGATGTAAAATATGTCTCTTTTTTTTTTTTTTTTCCTGTGAACTGACAATTTAATATTAAGAGGATTCTTTTAGGGGCCTCAATGCAGAAGGGTTTTTGAAATGCTTCCTTTTAGTTACATAAATACCTCTATCACTGTTCAACAGATACTTAAACACAAACTCTTGCCCCACTCTATTAAGCCAGATGGAAGAATGCCTTTCAGTTTAACTCTATTCACTGTGATATTTCATTGTCTAGAATGGCAGAGAAACATTCCTCTGCTGTACTTCAACCCAAACTATTCTGTGATTCTGCCATTCCCTGGCATGGCCCTTATGGGTCTGAAGCATCTGTGCCAAGCTCCAGGTCCAGGCAGTGGAGTAAAATTGTTCTGAAGTCAAAAACTGAGCTCATCCAGGAGCTTCCTGTTTGCTTTCCTGAATGTAATTTCCAGAATTTTCTATGATGTCTCTACCTTTAATAAAACTCATTAAAATTTGCATTTGCTGGAATGAGCACATGAGGAATTCATTCTCTGAAAAAGGGAGATTAGTGGCCTTATGTCATAAAATACCAAAAACAAGGACAGAGGTGTTTCTTGCAACTGTTTGTTAAAATGCTTTAGCTTTCCCAGTGACCTTAGGAACAGCAAATGAACCTGAAGTTCAGATAGGAGCTATTACATCACATTCTTCATCTTTAAAGTAACAACTGCAATAAATATCTGTGTCCATAGCAGGGAAAGGGGGATTTTTTAAATATAAAATCGGGGAAACTGTTCAAAATACTGCATCACTTACATAGTTGGATGAAACACAACCATTTCAGGTAAAAATACCTGGTGCTTATATTTTTTATATACTGGTCAAGTTATTTCACTCCTTGCAGCACCTTAGTTATGTTCTTTCTCATACTTAAGCACTGACATAAAGTATAAATGTAGTTCAGAAAAAGTTATGGAGTGGAATAGAGGATTCAAAAGAATTTTCTTAGAAGTTTTTCTTTTAAATGTAGCAATGAAATTCATGTGTTGGAGGAGAACAGAAATATTGTCCGAGGCTTTGCTCAGGGGAAAACCCAAAAGTAACCTCAATACAACTTTAAAGAAATCACATTTTCTCTGAAATGCACTTTCTCAAGAGACTGTGGTCAACTTCAAGGGTGCCTTTATCAGACATTCCAGGGGGAAAAAACAGGAAGAAGAGCTGCCTGCCCCAGGTAACACAATAGGAGTCTGCAGCAGTCACAGGAGTATCAGTTACCATAAACCAAGCTGTGCAACAAGGAGATTAAGATGTGGATTACCCACCACTTACTATGTGTCATAAAGAAAAGAATAGTTTCAGATGCCAGCTTGACTTAATCTGGTACCTGTGGCCTTTCCTTGAGAGGATTAATGGGCACTTCTTTCTACCCAGGCATTTTTAAAGGGTTTGTCATAATAAAGATTGAGGGGAGCAACAAGTAATGACAGAAACTTCAGCATGAACTATTAAAGGATTTGATAACAAATTATCCATTTCTGAGTCCAACCAAATCACCATTAGCTGTATGCCTTGCTTCATTAAGGCACCATTGTATTCCAATGAAATCTGCTGTGGCTGTGATTGAAGGGGCCCTTCAATCAGGCTCTGTAAACATGAAATCAGCTCAAAATGGGCATTGATTTGGAGTGCAAATCTAAGAGATTTGTTTCTTTAACAAGAGCTTGTGATGCCATCACCCCTTTTTTGGCATCCCTCTAGTTCCTTCCAAACTTTCCCTACGACACAATCTTGCTGCAGGTGCAATGAACAACCAAAACATGGCAAAATTCTCTCCTGCTTTCCTTGCTGTGTTGTTTTCCAGTTTGTATTTGTGGTATAATTTGAAGGAAGGCCTATCCTATCCAGAAATTAGAGTGAAAAAATGGATATTCAATGCAATGAAGGAAATGCTCCTGAGGAAAAAGGAGGGTGGGTGCTACAGATGATATTTTCCAGAAGGGACCAAAGAGCACAAGGAGTCTGTGTTTAGGTGAAAGAAAGAGAGGAGAGTCTCACAGGGATACATTGAAAATGTAAAATACCCTTCAGAGCAGTTTGCTATAGAGCTGATATCCAAGGAGGCACCTCCAGACATGGATCAGAGCCCTAAGAGCATTGGGAATACCTGTCCTTTGGAAAACGTCCCGGTCCCATGTGTCTTCCTTCTTTAGTGATTTAACTGCTTTCTCTTCACAGAATTAAAAATGTTCTGCTATTAAGTGTTTGTTTCTCCCTCACATTGATCTACTTAACATGGTCCTGCACCCTTCCAGGTCACATTCCCAGAAAAACCAAAATTTAAGAGTGCTGTCTATCCTTTTTGTATGCCCATTATGCCAGAAAGATCCAAAGGCTCCCTGCCCCATTTCGTGCTGGTGATTAACATATCCTATTGCAACAGACCAGAAATTCCAGAATTACAATATTACAATCCAGGATGATTTGTGGATTCTTTTTTTTAATGTGTCTGTAATTCACAGAAACACAAATATGAAAAAATAATAAATTGTCCAGCTTTTGTTGACAAGCCAAAGGAAGAAATGCCAAAAGAAATGCCAGAGGAAGAAAGCTTTCCTCTGTTTTTAAAACAGCAATAATAACTAAACCTTGTAAATCTTAACAAAAAGCTTGGTTTAGATTAATCTTAAATTGTGCAAGACATTTGAATGGATCTATACTCTATCTTCTTTATGCACATGGAGGTAATTTACTAATATAACTTTTACAGATTAAATTTTTGAAGTTTTCCAGATTTAAAATGTGCATAACATATTCTTTTTTCCTCCAAAATAGTATAGAATATGTTTAAAGAAATATATTTTTAATGCTTTGTTTTGTAACCCACATGCTGTTGGGAGTGGTTTTGTTAGTTGTGACATCAGATATTTGACTGGCAATTTCTTACTTGGTCCATTTACACAGCAACAGCTAGATAAGAATCCAGGCAACATTTAAAGAGCACCAGAAAATTAATGTATATATGTACATATGTCATGTGTATGTATGTACACACATTCATAAACTCTCTACAGCATGTGTACAACAAAATAGATGAACTTCTTGTGTGCTGACAACTGAGTTTCACCTGATGGGAGCTGATGGAGCAGCTATTGCTGAACCTGGGAAATTGGTATTGCTATAGCTGGAATGGTTTTTGTACTGAAAGAGATCTGCCACCCATAGCCATGTCCCTGTAAGATTAGAGAATGACACAAATAAACACTGGATTTATTTTTTTATCATTTAGGCTGCTGGTTGGATCTTCTCCAGCCCATTTATGACCAAAATTAAAACCTTTTATTTGGTCAGTTCATAAATATGCTCTAACACACTCCACTCCGACCTTTGGAAATGCTAATGCTACCTGGAGCACTCGGGGACATCTGAAGGAGATTTCTTTTCATGGGTTGACTTGCAAAAGAGCCAGCCTTGGTTTTTAGCAGTTTTCCCAATATACACATGCAAACCAGCCCAGATCTCATCGCATGTCATTTCAAATGTACAGTTTTGTCCTTCCATGCTGAGGGGAACAAGCAAAACAACAAGCTGCTATTCAGAGGTAATTCCGAAGGCAGTGTCTCGCTGGCTGCTCCATAACAAGCCTTTCATTCATTGCTGCTCCATGCAGCTGAGCTGTTTCTACCTGAGCCAGTGTTACAGACCTTTAATCAAACAAATGTACAAGGAAGCTCAACTACTTAACTGCCCTGCTTGTTCTGTGGGCTGAGATAGTCAAATGCAACAAAAAGAATTTCATTCCGCTCAGGACGAGTACATTTCCTTGCCGTTGTTCCCAACAAAGGGCAGCAGGTACAAATGGCCCCACTATCTGTGTCAGGGAGAAGTGGAGAGCAATTTGTTTCTATTAAACAGGATGGTTCTATTTTTTATTTTGTTGGCTTGGCCTCTCCGCAGCCTGTGCCAATCATGATCTTTAATCTGAACTGCCCTTGACCATTCCTGCTGTGCCACAGAAGAATTCTCCCTTTTTTCCTTTTTTTTTCTCCCCCCCCTTTCTTCTCGCACAGGTAATTGTGAGAAAGCAAGTGAAAGCCCCGGGGTATTGGATTCAAAACACAATCCCGCCATTCTCAGAACCGTACAAAGAATAAACTTGAATGCGACATTGAGTCCTCCCCTGCACCTGCTGGAGATCCCCCATCCCCTGCAGTTCATGGTGGGGTCACAGCAGGCTCTGCTCTGCTCTGGTGGCAGCAGAGCTCCTCTGTTTTCAGTTCACAGCGAGATTAGATCGACAATGTTTGACCCGCCTAATTTCGTTTTTGTTTGGTGAAGCAAGGAGAGCCGGGCACTCGGTTCAGTGCCTACCAAGCTGCTGCCCTGGAGAACCTGCTGGGCTCTGTCAGGGACCATTGGCCTGGTGGCATTTTGAAAGGCTGCAGATTGGGCTTGCTATAACTTAATGTGACCTCAGAAAACAAGACAAAACTTTTCAGTGTGTTCGTACACTTCCCTGGGTGCTCCCTTCTCAGGGGTCTGAGAGGAAAACACAGCATAACCTGTCCCATGTGCAAGGTCTGAATTTTGTTTGAGTTTTTTAAAATTTTCTTTTCTTTTCTTTTCTTTTCTTTTCTTTTCTTTTCTTTTCTTTTCTTTTCTTTTCTTTTCTTTTCTTTTCTTTTCTTTTCTTTTCTTTTCTTTTCGAGGTTCCTTTGGGTTTGAAACATGTCCTGGAAGCACAGCTCAGAGTCGTTTTTCTCACTCTCTGAATTTCACTGCCTCATTCCCCTCCTTTGACATGTAGAGTTAAAATTGCCTGGTTGTGTAAAGTCAGAAGATCCCAAACTGGCTCTTGATGCACCAGCCTTCCTCCATGAAATAATCCTGAACAGTGAGCCATGTCATCCTGCCAGGATTCATCCTGGATTGCCGGGGCAACATCACATGAATTTCATATTTCTGCACGTTTTTGATACACCAGTACATGCCTTGGTTTTACAACATCTGCCTACATCTGGGAAGATCCTGTATTCCTTTTTTGTCCAGTTTTGACTTTTCCTGAATATTTTTTCTTTTTCTTATTTTACAGCAGATGGTTTGGGTCAATACAGAGTAGAAAAGCCTTTTTTTATGCTCCTGATATTGCTACCAGGAATTACATGTGCTGATGTCCCTCTAATGAGGAACTTTTGTTCTCTTCCAGTCCAAGCCATTCCAGGATTCTCTGATTCCAATGAATTTATTTTCTGAATGCAAATCTTGAAAATCCATTAGATACTCACTAATTTGGTGTAAAAACTTTGCAGCTGCATCTACTGCTCTTTCTTGACCATATTGTCTCTGATTGTGAGATAAAAACCAGAGACTTCTGACAAAAAAATACAGTTTCTGTGGAGAGGGAATAAAAGCTGGAATTGAGCAAGTCTCTTACCCTTAAAAATACTGCAAAAGGAGATGTCCTAGCTTAAATTTTTTAGATAAAAATTCAGGTTAGTGATAATTTTTTCTGAGTATTTTTATCTACCCCTAAGGCAAGAGATAAATGAAGTGTGATAGTACTTTGGAGAGCTTAGGAACTATTTGTAGTGAATAATTTATTCGACAAATTTTGCCCTTATTTCAGTTCATGAATTATCTGTGAACTGACTGGTACTTTTACGAATTTATTCATAATTCAGAATTATTCCAGAAATGCTTCTGTCCAAACACATTTTGCTGCAGAGTTTGCCTATGAGCAGATTATTGATTTAGCTATTTGTTATCTGCAATGTATTACTTGGGGGGTGGGGGGGAATATTCCTTTTCAAAGGCCCAGAAACTCATCCTTAAACTGCATTTCAAAGATTTCAGCAGAGCTAATCATGCTGTTTGCTGCCTTCCTGGGGTCTGAATTAATTTCTGTTTGCTTTTGCCATAGCTCTTTATTTGTATGTCTGAAATTGACTTAAACAAACTGGCTTTAGTATCTAATTTGTGACTTTAATCAAAACAAGCATTAAATTTGTTAAAGAAAAGCAAGTATTGTGTTCTATGGATAAGACAACCCACAGAGTAGGTGTAGTCCTCTGTCTGGCTATGATTTACATATGATTTCCATATCTACAAAAGTCTGTTATAATTTCTTATTAACCTGTAGCAATGTCCATGTATTTGGGCTTGTTTTATGGAGAAAAATGCATTAAAAGGAAAATAGAAAGAAATTTAGTGCAACTCCCCTCCTATAACTTCAACTTAGTTTTCTGTGGTTCTAATGTCCTGATTTAATTTGATACAATTGCAATAAAAGCTGCAATCTAAGGCGAGTAAATGAATTTTGTGTCAAGAGTGAAATACAATCTGTTAAAATTGGTTTGAAAATACAATTTTAGGTCTAGTACAGCAAGTCCTGACATTTCAGATTAATCTGTCCTATAACAAAATTAATGACACTCAAAGTTGTTTAAGAATGGCTGTTAACTATACTTACCCTATTCATCACTGGCTCGATCAGTCTAATCCAAGAAGTCACCAGGCTATTAAGTACAGTACAGCAGTTCACTTTAAGGACATTTGGATTGGGATTGTTGGAGGGATCAAATGCCTGCTCAAAGAAATAAAAGGTAAATAACCAGAGAAATAATTATCCCTATAATTGTTGACATGATACATGTAGGTCTGTTTGTCACTGTAGCAGAAATCTCTGCTGAAAAATATTGTGAAATTAAAAATTAGAGACACATCTGGATGGATTTATTGGGGTGATCCAAACTTTTAGGACTTCCCATGGGGCAGTATGGAGCAGTGTGGCTCCTCCTGCCTCTCCCCATGCAAAATCCATGTCACAGTGAGGTTCCCCCTGCTCCTGTCCCACTCCTGTCCCAGCTGGAGCCTGGAGGGAGACAGGCTCTGGTTTCATACTGCACATAGATGGGAGGGTCAGAGTGCTGTCCATTACTCTCTGCTTTGTTCCTCGTGGTAGCCTCAAGCCTGCAACAGTAATTGCAATTTGGGGTCCAAACTGGCCATAAAAAGCTTTGCAAGCAATTAAGGCAGTGGAGAAAGCAGATGGGTTTGGGCTGATTTGCAGAACTAGAGCTGAGAGCCACAGCAGGTATTGTTCTCTCCATCCCACTCTTAATTTTTTTCCCACTTAAAAGTAAGATTAAAAAATATATTTTCTGGTTTTATGCAAGGTGGAAAAGTTTTCTTGAACCATGATGATTTTGATATGCCTTTATTATAGGGTTTTTTAAAGAAAAACGTAAAATCAGAGTTTTTCCACTGAAGATGCAGAGCTTACTATCCTCCTTTGAGCAAATATTTTAGATCTGTGAGACCAAGACAAAGTTTTCCCTCTACTTCATTGAATTTGAACCCTAACAGAGAGACCTGAACTGGGTGGTTCAGTGCATGCCTGAATAATGCCATGCAGAAAGAAACAGCTCCAATGTTTTGCTCAGTGCAGATTCACTAGTACATGTCTGTGAAAGGTGAAAGATGTTTCAAAGACTAGAATAGAAATTTTCCCTCTTCAGGGAAAACTAGAGGCAGCTTCTCTGCTTTTCCCAGGAGGGCCTTGGGATTAAAAAAACAGATGTTGTTCTTACTCCACCCATTTAGTGACCTTATTTGAGAAACCAACCTGAACCTGTTAATTGTGTAGATTAATTGTGTAAATTAATTGTGTACATTAATTGTGTAAAATAATTGTGTAGAATAATTGAACCTGTTTTCTTCAGAAAGTGAGGTGTTCACTTTACCTGAAAGAGACACCCAGTACTACAATTCTTATTTTCAATCTAAGGAACTGGCTCGTTGTGAAACACATTCCACATGGTGATGAAAATGCTGCTGGTCTTGCATTTGGATTTGTACCTCTTTTGATCAGAATTACTTGGGTTAGCATAAAATATGGATTCTCTTTCCCTGCTGTTTGGAATGTGGAATAACTTCCACAGTATGGCTGGAAACAATGGATTTGGCTGTCTCTGAACATGTATTTTGTGCTTAGCACAGGCTCATACTGGAGTGAGACCATTCCAGGATTTCCTGCTGCAAACTTTCACAGCTCACAGAACTGAATTGATTCTCCTTTACTTTTGACACCGAAGGTGATCTCTGCTCCTCCAGGATAAAGTGCTACATTTGCTCACCTAATAGCCATACTTTTTGCCCAAATGTTGCCATTAAAAACTCAGGTCTGGCCATTAGGCTCTTCCTAGAGTAAGGCAGAAGAAAATTCAGGACTAAACCTGAGCGGTAATTACCTCACTGAATGTTCATCCACTCACACATTTTTCATCCACTTTGAAATTGCATTCCCCTATACATTTCCTGTATTCTAATGCCTCTCCTGCAGCTTTTAGCTGGAATCACCAGAGTAATCGGTGTCCTTTGTTACAGCCCAGGCAAGACTAAATGCAGAGCTAACACCCCACACCCAAGTGATATGAATCACATCACCACAAAAAGCCTGACATCTGGGTTTTACCACATACACGGGAAAAATTGCTTTTGATGCTTCACTTTCTCTGTTATTTTTATTTAAAAAAAAAAAAAAAAAAAAAAAAAAAAAAGAAAAAAAAAAAAAAAAAAAAAAATGAGGGTATGACCATTACACAGAGATTTTCTTGTAAAATCTAAAGGGGGAAATGCCAGCCTGGTACCTGCCTGGGTCTGACACACAGAAGCAAATGCAAGCTTTCAAAGGGCAAGTGTGAATTTTGATGCTATGGAAAACGTGGAGGAATTATAACAGCTCTTCTCTAAGTGAAAAGAGTGTAATTACCTTTGGAAGAGCATGTGAGTATCCAGCTGAAATGTTTGCCTTCTGTTTTAATAAGAAGTACAGAATAGAAATGTGCATCTTTTATTCAGGCACAAAAAAAAGGAATCATTGCTTGCTCAAATCCATTTTGTGCCGTGCCAGGATGTAAGAAAGGAGCAGGAGAAGCCCAAAGCTGCACCACTGAAGGGTTTACTGGCAGGAATTTGTCTTTACAAGCAATAATTGTGAGAATTGCCTCTTTTACTGAGGAGTCTTTCCTTACTGTACTGATTTCTGTCCCCTGCAGAACAAGCAGGAGCTTGGCACTGATGTTTCCATGATGTTCATGTTCCTTTACAAGCTTGAGTTCACTTCTGGATCTAAACACCTTTTATAAACACAAACCAACCCATTACAAATGAGTTTTTGTTTCCATTTCAGATAATCTATCCATCAACAGTTTTAGGACAACAGCAGTGGTGATTTAAATGGCAGAAAATAAATAAATCCCATTTATTAGCAGCTGAATTTTTCATGGCTATGTTGGTATTAAATATTAACTGTATGGAATGTTTCTGTATCAGCTTCTAAAAGAGCGTGGAAATTGGTTTGCAAGAAAATTGGTCTTAGTTACACACACTCCTAAGACACAGAGGATCTTTTATTACCATTTTAAAGTGAAGATGCATGGAGATAAATTTACCTGAAAGGCAAGCATGCACCAAAGGAAAGGGCAAACAATAATATTTATTGGCATAGCAAAATCCGATTTTTTGTTAGGTCTGTGTCAAACTAAATAGGCATTTGCAATTTGAGGTTTTTTAAATGTTATTTATCATTTTAAATTAAGTAAACATGATTAGCAGTCAAGGCAATTCCTGTTGCTTTTCCCAGTGAGTGCACACACCAAGCAACATTCAGCATCAAGATTAAGATCCAGCCTCCAGGGGAGCTTCTCAAACCTCTCTAACTGCTGATCTACTGAAAATGTGGCACTGAGTTATGCAGAAGGTGAGGGCTGTATCACATTAAACAAAACATTCTGATCCAAAAGAGGCCCAGAGGTCACAAAGCCCCTGCTATCAGCCTTTGGTGCCAGCCACCATCAGGACATCTCTGGGCCAAAGGAGCTCTCTCCATTCCTTGCAGAAATGTGAATAATTTGGTTCCATGTTCTCCTGCAAGTTCCCACGGAGATTTTTCATTAGACAGCACATGAACCTTGTGAGCTGTAAATTAAACATGAGAACAGCTTGGCTGGCAACATGCAGTGATCTCAGGACAGCCAGGGCCAGGGCTGTGCCCTCAGATCCAACCAGAAATAATTTCTCTGCTGTCACTTCTGCTGTTGTTTTCCTCCCAGTGTAAATCCCACCTGCCTGCTTGCTCATCCTTTTGCAGTCCTCAGCCAGATTTGCATTTTTATCTGTCAACAGAAGAGACAAATAAAGCTGCTGATTTAAGTTTTGGTAACTCCCTCTGCTTTAATGCTCCCACAATAATTTCCATTAGGCAAATGCACTCCCCAAAGAATGAAAAGAGTAGAAATGTGTTGCTGGATCAGTGCATCACAACTGAATGTGACTTTTTATTTCTGACTGGATGACACTGGTGGCTGTGAGTGTGACAAGTGCCCTGGTGGCATCCACAGGAGATTATTGATGCTGAGGAGCTCTGCTGCCAAACACCACCTCAGGAAGAAGCCTTTGGACTTAATTAATGATCCATTCCTCTGAATTCCTGCCAGTCTGATGCACCCATGCAAGTCTGCCAGTGCCAGGGGACAGAAAATCACCCTTCAAGGCAGGCCTTGGCTGCTGAGTGTTGTGCCATGACATGAAATTCCATCTTGCTCTATCCTTAATGTCAAATTTATGGCTTTAGCTGTTCGTGGTAAACTTTGAGATTTGGGGTTCTCTCTGGACAGGAGCCAGGCTGAATTCTTTAACTGGTAAAAGTGGACAAGCATAAAATATTTTGTCTGGCTGTAACTCGGACACAGCTGCAGTCCTGGATTTCCTGCTGCATCTCAGGTGAGGAGATAATGGAAAGACAGCTAAAATCCATTCCACTAAAATCTTAAATGGTTCCAATGATACCTTTAAAAATGGCATATGCTAATTTAAACAGCTGTCAGGATGGTCAGAAGAAGCTGACCCCAATATCAGAAGAAATGGGAGCTCAATGGAAATCCATCTTCAGGAGAGCTCATAGAAATGTAGTGAACATTGAAAACATTGGAAATGCTGCTTTGTGATCACCTTGGTGACAGGAACCTTCTCCCAGTAATTCAAATCAGGTATCAATTTGAAAACACAAAATCACATAAACACACAACAGAAAATCCCCAAATTAACTCGAGGAATCACAGTCACAGTGCCTGAGCCCAGATTTTAAACTGCAATAGTGATGTAAACCACAAAGGAATGGCACTGGGCTATTGCTAACACATAAGAACAATACCATTTAAGCCAGGCTTAAACCAGCCTGGTTTGAACAGTGTTCTTATTCCAGTGTCAGGTTTCACAGGCAGTGACTTTGATGTGTCATTTTTCTTACTCCACAGAGATGTTGTGTTCCTTGAGAATTAAACAAAGGCCTTTGCTTTGCCAAGTTATCCACGTCAAAAATATCGAAACTTCATAAAACATCTGGTTCTCTCTGTTTCCAGGATTCTTATTTGGTCACTGACTGAACTCTTATGGTCCAATTAATTAAATTAATGGCTATCTCATAAATTTAAAAAATATATACCCCACGTCCTTAAACCTCTGAATCCCAGCTGGGAACCTGAAAGGCGTGAAATACAAAGTAATCATCTCACATCAACAGAAACTGATCTTAAAGCTGTAATTACATGATAAATGTCTTTATGACACATGGCCACTATTTGGTCATGCCCTAGAGACAAATGCTGAGAGCCAAGAGGATGGGGAGGGGGGAGGAAAGGTACCTGGTAACCAATCCCTTCCTCCTGTTTGCAATTTCATTGGCTTTCTTTCAATGACCTGAGACTTCCAAGAGCATGATAGATATTTCCTAAATATTTTACATTCAGGTAATTACAGTAGTATATGGATTTGCTAGTCAGCTTAGAGGAGACCAATTAATTGCTGCAAATCATGGGGTAAGAGATGAGCTTGCAGCAGGAGAAGGGTCACATCTCAATAAAATAGGCAGAGCTGGCTGCATTTGACTAAAGTCTGTCTCATGCAAGTTTCTCACAGACTGGACACTTCTACAGTGTTTGCTTAGGTAAAAACTTTGTACATTTGGGTGTTTACCTGAGTTAGAGCCTTAAATTAGGCCTTAAATTTCTGCAGTTTGCTGCTGGCCAAGCACCAGAGTAGAACAATTTTACATCATATTTTATTTCAGTACAACATCCTTTATTTCATTATTTTTTCCCAGTATTTCAACAGCACAATACTCAATTTTGAGTTTAATTTTTTTATCTGGTCTGCTCTGGATATTTTCTCTCCCAAGATACTCAATGACACATCCCTATAAAAATAATAACCAAGGCAGTTTGGGGCCACATTCTCTGTCTTAAATGATGCAGAACTCCCCACGAAAGCCAGTTTTTTACTGCCCAAAAAGTACAAAAAGGACTCATTCAAAAATACTCAAATTAATGGTGTTTTACCTACTGAAGAAGTAACATCTCTAGTTTTAATCACTGATGAGGGCATGGGCAGCTGAAGTTCCCAAGGCTTGCAAATTCCTTTCATCCCAAAAAGTGGGATGGAAATCTCTTTCAAAGTATGTTTTTATATCTCCCACGCCCACAGAAAATATATTTTTATTATTTCCAGTCAGGGTGTAAACATAAGGTCACATTTTCAAACATACCTGAGTTACAGAGGAGCTAAAGTGAATAATGCAGAATTAAAATAATCCTGTTAGAGCATCAGCATTGCACTGACATGCCTCTCTACTTCTATTAATTTCTGCATCATAGGTAGATGCTAATTTTGATTGGAAAACAAGGCAATGTGGAGACTTTTCCCTTCTTTATCATCCCAGTAAATCTAGCTGAACTGCATCAAAAAGCAATTTTCATTTAGCTGTACCAAATCATATCAATGCCATATTTTTTGTAGCTTCATCTACCTCATTTTCAAATATGCCTTGGAAATCGTTTTTGAAGCAGTTGTTTCTCTGAAGCCATTAGATCTTACTTAGTGCCAGTAATTGATAGTGCTTCTCAAGGTTAATGACAAAGATAACTTCTGATTTTTGGCGTTCACATGACTTCTCCTATTGACTTCAGAGTGAGTCTGTCTCAGGACTGGAGCTGGCATTCAGAAAGGAAAAACAAAGAACCAGGTTAATCATTAATCAGCATAGCAATGTAATTATTTGGATGTGAAATGCTATTCCATATACAACTCCATCAAGATGTCACACCTCCCACATTTCTTGAATTCTAGCTCTTCCTTTAACTTGTCTCACTTAAAAGTAAATCTGCTAATTGTTTAAAAGAAATATATGCTTCTGCAGCATTTAAAGCAATTTCAAAACAGGTTTGAAAAACAATTGGCTTTTGCAACATTCTTATTCACAGAGACCAGACATAAAAAAGGAGGGATCACATTTTATGGTTTTACAGTGGGACAAATACAGAATATATAATATATATGCATAGTGTATACATATATTATCTATAGAAATGTATTTATTATACATATACATTATTATACATAAATATATTATATATAGAAATGTATATATATATATATACATATATAGAGAGAGAGAGAAAGGCAAAGTATCCTGGATAACCACCCTGGTTTTCAATGATCCCCTGGGTATTTGCATTCTGTCACAGAAGGGAAGCAAGGACACAACAATTGTGAGAGGCTCTGGCTGCCCTGTGCCCTTCTTGCCTCTGGTGGGAGCATCCCCAGTGCAAAATGTGTTTGGGGGAGTTATTGCCCAGAGTGTCCTTACAAAAGCTAAAAGCATGAGTTTCAAAGCAAAGAAAGAAGTTTTGGATGGTATTTTAGGAAGTAATTCCTCCCGGGGAGGGTGGCAGGCCCTGGCACAGGTGCCCAGATTTGCTGTGGCTGCCCCTGGATCCCTGGGAGTATCCAAAACCAGGTTGGACACTGGGGCTGGAGCAGCCTGGGACAGTGGGAGGTGTCCCTGCCATGGCAGGGGTGACACTGGATGGGATTTAAGGTCTCTTCCAACCCAACCCATTCTGTGATTCCATGACGACAGCGAGTTTAACAGACTTCAGCAAATAAAAACTTATTCAATGTAAAATACAGATTTTTTTCGTTTCTAAAAGGAATCTCATTACATTAAGGACAACAACAAAAAGGTTTTTTGCAGAGCCAAAGATCAGGGAGGGCACTGGAGATAATGCAAAACAGCTTCAGGTAGTGAGGCAGCACTGCCTGGATGCATTAAATGTCTCTTCACGTAAGCTCTTGCTTAATTTTAAGCCTGGGAGGAGTTTTGCATGCTCAAGGTTAAAATAAGTGACAAATAGCTTTGTGGAATAGCAGCTGGAATTCAGGAAAGAAACCAAGTGTGACAATAGGATCTATAATACAGTTATAAAAATACAGAGGTGCAATAAAATGCAAATTTGAGGTGTACAACAAACGGAGCACCCGAACCGTTCATCTCAGCTTCGTGTTCTTTGTGGAGAGACAAGGATGTGGAGAGGAACCAGCTTTTATAGAACCTTAATCTCAAAGAGCCTTCCTAATATTAAATGCATAAATTAGGGTGGTTTTCTTTCACTAACGGTCTCTGGGAAAGCTGCAGTTTTAATGCAAATGAGTCCCAAAGAGACAAAGAGAAAATAAATATTTGTTTTTCATTCAATGATCCTGTTAGGTGTTATCTGCTGTGACCCTCCCCTAGCCTTACCATCAGATATCCATGCAAACAGGGCCATTAGAAATGAGCAGCTTTTCTTTGAAATTAAATATAGATTTGCCTGAAAATTTCCTTATCTCTTTACATTTACATTTCTAACAATGCCCGTGTGTTATTGCTGGGCTCACCAGTAAAATTCAAAAAGGTCATTAATGAAAGCTTGTTCTTCTATAAAGGATTTTAGTGAATTGTTTTGTGAAGAAAATTCTGCTGGTTTAATACACACTGTAATTGCTTCCTTTGGCCATCTGCTAAGCAGGGGGAAACCTGGAGTTCACAAAGGTATTTTTTTACTTACAAACTATTGGAAGCACTAAAGGAAAAGTGTTCACATCTTGTCTATATTGTCTGTGCTTTCCTCAGAGGTGAAGATGCAATATGTGCTTATCTGCATTTTACTGGCATTACATTAAGTACTGAGCCTCCTTCTCTCCTGCTCCTGCTGATGTTTTGTGTGACCACAGATCTCTGCACCTGCTTTGCTGCACAGCCCCTTTGGGACTGGGAAATTACAAACTCCCCTCCTGCCTTCCTGCCAATCCTCTCAGAGCATTTGGGGTGTCTGGAGGATGAGGAATGGGTCCTAGAAGCAAAGAAGAAATTGGATGCCACCTCCAAGTAACATGCAAACTTGTATTTATTTTTCAACATTTATGGATGTTTAATTACCAATGTGTTCAAGATCAGGTATGAAGTCCCATTAATAGAGCTTTTGTCAGGGAGTGTGTGCATGAATGTGAGTTAAAGGTGTTCTTGTGACTTTGAATACTAATGAACAGTAGGTAGGTGGTGAAAACCTTTCAAGGGATGTTGCAAGCAGTCCAAATGCCTGAAATGCAGAACCTGGGTTAAAAGAAACAAATATTAAAAAAATAGAGACTACAAAGTGGTTGAGTATCAGCTAGTAATTTTCTGTGAGACACTTTAATAGTCCATAGGACAGTTTTTTGTCACCTGTGAACAAGATTCCAGTGAGCTGGAAATTTAGACACATAGTGATTGGAAGAGTGAGTTGATGGAGGGGCTAGAAAGACCTGACAAACATGCACAGAAATTGCTTAAGATCCAGTTTTAAGCTGGGTGGTGAGCTAATTAACTGACACCCATTGAAGTTCCCATGTATTCCTTTTAGGCCCAAGGAGAATGTGTCCTTTCAGGTGGAGTGGCTGCATCCCATCCTCCCACCAAGGGACAAAGCCCTGGAGATTTCCCCAGTGCTCAGGGGCCGCCTGCCAGAGCCTCCTCTGCTCCTGGGGGCTCTGCCATGCTCTGCACTTTCCCACTGGGAGCCTGACAGCATTAAAGGGAAGATTGCCATTTTTTCAGTGGCTTTTTGGAGGGCCCACAGAAGTGACAAAACGTTTCCAAAGCGCCGCCAAGGTTGAGCAGTGTCCTTGGCGAAAGGGCTGCGCGCTATTCCGGGATCTGACCTTTCCCTGCCTGCAGAAACTTGGCTGCTGCAGCAAAGGCAGAAGCATCTCTTGTGCTGAGCACTACACAGGCTGCCTGTGTGCCTGCCACCAGGTTTTCACAAGGAAAGCATCCCTCGGGTTTATATCCAGCTGCTGGGATGTTAAGGAAGGAGAGGCTGCTCCTGCCCCTATGGAAGCAGGGAAAGAAACTCCTTGACTGGATTGGGAAAGCATTCAAGTAATGAATCAGGTGGTTTTGGTGGAAATTTGCAATTCAAAGGCTGCCATTAGAAAAGTAGCATTCAAAACTGTGTTGCTGTGTTATGCCTCATGTAGATCAGTATCAAATTAAATTTCCCTATTGTACCTCTTATGTTGTTAATACAAAGCAGGGAGTGTTGTTTGCCTCATCTCCATCCTTCTAACTGCAACATCCTTTTCAGTTTAAACTATACAGAAGTGAATCATTATTGAGGCCTTCTGTTTACCATCTTTAGAAGATTTAATTTATCCCAATAAACATTGTGAAGCAGACCTTTTGCATTTGCAATGACATATAATTTACTTGGAACAAATGCTTTGGGTTCAGTATAAAGACCATTCATCAGGCAAATCTGAATCAGAGGCAGCTTAGAAAAAGAATCCTTTGTCTAATTGTTTTCCATCACAAACAACATGTGGGAGGGAGATTTAGGCAATATTTTCAAACATTATAAGCTACATAATTATTGTCCTCGGCAAACCTGGTGATAGTTTTTGCAATCACAATTGCACTTTATCTGTCTAATCACCTATTCACTGTGACCAATTACAGACTTGGCATTGATGAGGAGGCGTTTAATAATATTAAATACAAAACCCGAGATTTGAATAATGTTGAGTTTATGACACAAACTAACAAAAGCCAGGAAATTCAAAGGCGAGGTTTACTCCATCCTTAATTCATGGCATTCTGCCGAGGCATAAGAGCACATATGAGCACTGCAGAGCCCTCCTCTACACAAAGATCATTGCAGTGCTGAGTTACAAAGGAATAATAAAGTCTTGAGATTAATTTTTAATGTTTAAGTCTTTTGCGGATTTACCACGTAGCTGCAATGATCTTCTTGTAATGTGTTATGCTTGCAGAGCTTTTTTCACTCCGTGAACTTTTTTGTGGGAAAGGAGATGAAGCCTGGTGTTTTCCACATCCATTTAATACCACTGTCCTGGCATGAAAGAAAAGGTCAATAAAAATGGGGGTTCCCCCTTATTTTGCCCCCAATTGCTTCTACTGATGCAAGTTTCTGTCTGCAAAAGTGCAGTTCTCTGTCAGAGAAAAGAATTAAGCTGATACACAGAAATTAGAGGCCATAAATTAGAGGAATTTTGAGACTGCTCAGAATTTAACCAAGCTGAAGTTAATTTCTGGGTACCTTGAGTGAATAAATTGAAGGAGAGGGTACAGTAGCATCTCCTCTACATCCTCTGGTCACAGCTTCAATCCAGTTTGCCTACACCTGGAAATAGGTCACACAATTTCCCTAGGTCTTTGCTGAGCATACCATGTCAAAATAATGTAAAAAGTATATTTTTATCTCTGTTATTCTCAATAAAGGTGAGTCTTATTCATAGCTCATAGTGTACAGAGTCTGCCTTGTTCTAAGTTTTCATTTTCACTGTAGGAAATACAATAGATCTCAGAGAGTTATTTTGTGATATCAGGGAAATAGCCTTTTGTGATCCTGTTAAGGTCCTTTTACTAATTTTATGCCATTTATTTGTTTTGCTGTAAACTAAAATGGCATCCTGAAAGGCAGCAAGACCTGCACATCACCATAGTTTTAAAGCCAGATCCTGCCTTGATAAAATGGCTCCAAAGCAGCTGTTATGGTCTATCATGTAAATCCTTCTTAGTTTGTGGATTATTGACCCACTGGATTCTAATGGGGGTTCTCTGGAGATGTTCAATCTATTGTATCCATCCAGCTGCATCTCATGTGCCTCTTGTTTGCTCTTTGCAGCTTTAGGGCTATTACATGAGTCCAGTGGCTGACAATAAATGCAAAGAATTCTTATAAATTATCAGATGCATAAATAGGAGAGTTAACCCCTAGTCTGCTTTCAGATCTGCATTTTTGTGATTTTTTTTTTCTCTCTGGCCGTGATCATGATCGTTTTTGACAGACACTTTGGTAGAAAGTTATTGATTTTTGTGAGCCTCCAGCTCCCATGAAATGGGAGGCAGCTCCAGAAGGAAGGAGGTGAAGGAAGCCACAAAGAAGCCACAAAGAAGCCACAAAGAAGCCACAAAGAAGCCAATCCTTGTCTCCCTCCTGCAGCTCTTCTGGGGATGGCAGCAAAGGGGAATCATTTTGTGCTCCTTGGCATTACAAAAGTGGATAAGTTATCTCAGAAACAGAGATAGATGGGTCAGCAGAGAGGCAGGGAAAAGAAATTCTGGGGATGAAGTTGCTGGCCCACACCAAAGGAGTTGGAGGCTTCTGAGCCCCCAGAGAAGCAGCCAACCTTGTCCTGTCCCCTGGGTGTCCCCAGCTCCAGTGCTCAAAGGAATGATGAGCCTCCTGTGCTTGCTTTGGTCCTAAAGTGGAGGGAAAAGGGGGAATCACTAAAAAAAAAAAAGAGGTTTGGGTCATGAAATCATTGAAAGCTGCATAAAGTAAAAAACTTCCCAAGTAGCTTCTCAACAATCAAGGCACCTCTGGGTTCATGGTGTGAAGTGAACATTTTCATACTCAGAAAGAAAATCTAATTATATTTCTAAGTATAATTGTTGGGAATTGCTCTAGCTAATTTTTTTTTTTTTCTTGAGGCTTATTTATAGAGCATCCTCTCTGGCAGATGCAGCCTGAATTCTAGATGTCAACAGAGCTGGAATGTCACAAATATGCATAAATTGGAATGGTTCATATTTATGCCAATATATGTTAAAGAAGCCTTTATTTTCTTCTGAATATTACTCTCATTTTAAAGACAGACAAAAAAAACCCCAGAGAAATCACAGATGACTTCTCATTCATGAGGCATGATTTACCATGGCTGTAATTCTTGACCTACAATTTCTGCAGGACATTTTAGAGCTATCAAACAACAGGAAAAAAAGCAGTCCTGCACTTCTAGGGAATCAGTAGCAAAAGGGGTTTCCTCTAGAAATAAAGATCAAAACACAAATCACCTCTCTGCATAAGAAATACAATTAAATTAACAATTATAATCTATCTTTAAAAAATACATTCAAACATTTAATTTGCATAGAAACAGGCAGTGCTATTCATTTTGAAACAAGAAAATCAAAAGTCATAGCTAGCAGCCACTCTTCTAAACCAGATTTTGAGCACAACCCCCCCAGGGCTGTTTCTACCAATTTTCCAATAAATCATGTAATGACTTTTAGAAAAGACAGATATTTAATTCTTGAATTAGAACTATAGGACCATAACCAAAGACTGACAGCTCTCTTATTCTGCTACACTCCCATACAAACCCTTTCAGCCAACTGGCTGTGAAATAATGCAATAATTAGGCAATTAGATATTTGGGAGAATGTGGAATGAAGCACTGAGAGCTGACCTATATTACATAGATCAAAGTACACTGGAGGAATTGCCAAATATATCTTGTTTACAAGCCCTTCTCAGTTTTTTTCAGCATTTCAAAATTAAGACTTAAGGGCCATGCCTCCAGAGCCACACATATATTTGCAGTTGATGTTAGATACAAAGGAGAAAAATCACATTTTTTGTGCATGGAAAGCAGCAGTTGTTTAATTGCTGGTTCTTTACTTGCACATATTGATTTAAACCTATAACATATATTGTGTAGCAACGTGATAAACATTATAAACCAAATGTTCTCAAATAACTTTTCCATTATGGTTAATGGTGCTATTTGGAATAGTAAGGGAAAAATTAAAATTAATTATAGATGAAATCAGCAGGTGCAGGCAGAGGGGATTCCCCACTCAGTAGAGGGGAGTATCTCTGGACACTCAGATTTAGAAAGGAGTTTTGGGGGTGTTTTTACTCTTAATGGTGAAAATGTAGGCATTACACAAGGCTGCTGAGGTGGGTTTGGCCCTCCAAGTGAAAGGTGTCCCTGCTCATGACAGGTTGGGAGGAAATGATCTTTAAGGCCTCTTCTAACCCAAACCATTCTGGGAAAGCCTACTCTTTGTATTAAAATAATAATAAAATAAAGCCTATTCTTTGAATAAAATCCAAATAAAATACTCTGAAATAAAGCTGCAAGAACTTTCAGGAAGAAGGAACAGCTAAACAGGTAAATTAACTAAAATTCATGTATTTCCACCATGGGAGAGCTGAGGACTCACTCTGTTGACCACAGCCTCAACCATATCCCAGGGAAAGGTTTTTTAGGAGAATTCAGGTGTGTATTTGATGGCAGATTGATGCTTCTGGAGCATCTGCTGGGGTCCATGGACCACACAATGGATGGCTCACATTTGTGTGACCATATTTGGGATTTGGAGCACGTGGAGGATGAGTTTGGGCACATTTCCATGGATTTTATGTCAGCATAAAGCCAGGGAAGGCAGCAGGCACAGGATCTAAACAAGTTAGGGAAATCTCCAGAGAATGGTGATGTCAGCTGTCAAAGGAGGAAAGAAAAAACTGCAAAATTTGCTTTCTTGACTTCTGCAGTGTTTGGCATTTATGTATTTAACTTTGGCCCTGAGTGGAGGAAGAAGAGTTGGTACATTTTTCGGTCGGCTGGTGAGAAGTTCCAAATTGTCCCCGTTGGTGGCATTACTCTTCTCCTCATGGACAAAGGCTAATTAGAAGGTGTCAGGCAGAGTTTGCTCTTTAGTGACAGCTCCCTCAAACGACTGAATCTGTGGAGAAAGTCCTTCTTAGTCCGTAAAAGTTACAGTGTAAAATTTTTATGTCTTGCACAGCTGGAATCTGCGAACGTGGAAGTTCCCTCTGAGCAAAGAGTAGTGAGATACAAAGTCTCTTTAATGCATAATTTGTGAGTGAAGCCAATTTTCTACTTTAAGTTGCATACTGTCTCTTTGGGGTTTTAAAAGAATATTCTGGTTCTAAAAGGAAGGAATGTTATTATCTGTGCATAACCCTCTGGAAGACAAAGGGAAAGGCTGGAAGGAGCAGATGCAACTTCAAATAAAACTATTTAAAATATAAACCTGGCATCAGGAATCCCTCACAGCCCTTTCCATCCCCTTCCTCCACCCCTAAATAAAAATACAATTACATTTGCAATTAAGGAACATCCTCCTCCTTGAAGGTGATGCTACTGGAGCCTCCGTGGTGCTACAGCAGATTGGAAAATTCATCTCCTTTTGCAGAGGCCAATTTATAGGCTTGCATTAGTTAGAGATAGCTGGGATGTAAATAACAATATTCAGATATAATTTCTTCTAATTTATATCATATGTTTTTTTTTTATAATATTCAACAAGTAGCTGAAAGTAGCTAGTGGCATTCACGTGGCCAATTACAATTTAAGAATTTCATTTAGAAATATCACATCCTACCATTTTGTCCTTCAAGACTTTTAAAATTACCATACTCCAGTGTTTAAACTGTTAAGAATATACATACATATGTGTCTACATATTTTTAGAGGTTAGGATTTGTATTAATATATTACAAACATATTTTATGTATTATATAAATCTCAACTCGAAGCAGACATATCCATTGTCTTCCCCCTGATCCCAAGATTCTAAAGCCAGGAGGATCTTGATGGTACTTGAATTTGGATTTAAAACTTTCTTGAGAAGAGGAAAAATATGAACTGCTCTGTACGAAAACCAAAATATTTTAAAATGAAACTTTTCTTCTTTCATGCTTGTCTGAGCTGCACCACTCTTCCCTGGGTGTTTAGCTCATTTGGATGTCAAAGGACTTGAAAGTCTCTCATCTTTTTGTAGCATGGATGTGAGTTTCAAAAAGCATAATCCTCCAGAGAACCCATTTGAAGATAATGCATAGATCAGTTTGAGCTGTTTTGCTCACTTAAATTCACATTACTCAAAATGAGTGAAAACCAGATGCAAACATATTCACTTTAAAAAATTTTTCCCTTGTTGACCTTCTAGGAATAAAACCATGGCCCTACAACATTGTGCTGTCACCAGATGTATTGGTTAAGAGTAAATTCCAGTTGTTGATGAAATATGCACAGAGTCTTCTTGTTTTGATATCTGGTCAAGGACCTTTTTAAACAAACTGAATAGTAGAGAAATACTCACAATCCCCTTTTTGTTTGTTTGTTTCTGGGGGCAGATAGAATGGAAACCTCCAGGTATGCTCTATAGGGAGAAGTTTCCATGGAGTTTTATGGGTAAAGATTTGGGATTTATGCCCAAATGTGAATGTAGTGCAAACTTAAGAAGGTGAATTAAAAAGTTAATCCACCATATCTCTGTACCCTGTGTAGGCAGAGGTTAACTACCAAAAATACTTTCATTTTAAATTAGTATCAGGATCACTATAAAATTGAATAAATCAAGTGAATAAGTCAGGAGAATGTTTTGCCCAGTTTAGGCTAAACCTGCCATAAAAGCCCTTTTCCAGAATAGTACAAACAGCAAAATTATTGATTAACTTGTATTGCTCCATAAGAAGAACAAATTATTGCTGATTAAAGCCATGCAGGTGATAAAGGAACTTAACCAACAAAAGCTGGCAGCTTTAGGTTAGGAAACAGCTGTGTCCCTAATTATGCAGTCTGATTTATACTCTATTAAATCAGTATATAAGTAACCCATTTCTCTGAAAGCATTTAAACCTCTTATATTCCACCAAACACGGCAATTTTATTTGAAATAAATGTATCCAGCTCTTTTGGGAACATATGGTATATTTCTCTCTTATTAATAATTCAGTTCAAATGAGCAAAAATTAGTTGGTGCAGTTACAGCTGATTTTGTCCTGAAAAGATCTGCATTAATTTTAGACGTTTTGTAAATTGGGCTATTAAATAAAAGCATTATATGTGAATTACCCTTTAAATTTTAAGCAAGTTGGTAGTTTAATGGTATTTTCTAGTCAGATTCATTTTCGATCTCTAAAAAATTATGGTCATTACAGTAAGACAAATTTTTGAAACCTGCTACTTCAATCCAATTACATATAGTGCTAATAAGTAAACTAGAAAACTTTTATGCCTCATTCTCTCTATTTTATCTTTTCTGTCAGGTGGCAATTTCTGTCTTTGCTTTCTCTTGGGTAAATAAGAAGCTGACCTCCAGCTTCCTCACAGATAAGCTCCACTTCTAAATAACTGTGATTTCTGCTTCTCATCACTGCAAGTTCTGTCAGTTGCTGTTCCCACACATCATTCCTGGCCCGTGGGTGTGAGTTTCTGGGCTGGCAGGGATATGCATCAGGGAATTAGGAGGAAAGTGAGTTCATCTTTTGCATGAGGGAAACTTCAGCATGCTGCTGTGTGAGTCTGAGATGGTCTCCAGCTCTCTCTGATGGATTCTCCTCTCTGTGCCAGTGCATAGCTTCTGTCAGCATCAATGGGAGTTCTGTTCATGAATCAGGAGGATGTGCCCCCACAGCTCCCAGTTCCACTTCCATGGCCAGGCTGCTTTAAATGTGCACAGGTAGAGTGGGATATGATGATGTGTTGTAGTCAGTGAATTCTTCAGAGAGAAATCAGAGTGCAGGGGTTGAATTAAAGCCTGTGGATGGATTGAAGTATATTAAGCCACTAACACATAAAGTAGAGGTTTGTGTTTAAGTTTTAGTATGAGCTCTAATGCTTTTAGTAAGTAAAAGGTTTAGATACCAAAGTAGAAGTGCGAGTTCTAGTGAAGGTTGAAAAACACACTAATGTTTTCAGTAGAGGCTCCAGGACTGTAGTTTTAGACAGTGCTTAGATATAATAGAGCTATAGAAAGAATGTTGCTTATATTTTTCAGATAGAACAAGACAGGTCATATGCATAGTTGATACGTTACCTGCCATGTTGGGAAACTGGAATTCTAATAGGTTAAGGAGAGGTATCTGAGTTTGTGTCTTAGTTTGTTGGGAAGATCCTATATAAGAGCATGTATTGGGGAGAGTTAGTGCCTTTTCTTCTTTTCCTGCATTTCTTTTCTTTTTGCTTTTGCTCACCATCATCATCAACACCCAAGAAGAAGACAGGAGCTGCAACAGCAACATCAGCTTCCCAGGACCCTGACAAGAGCAGCTTCACTTCTGTTTTAGGGCTTTGTACCAAAACTTAGCACGGGCTGTGATGTTTGTGACTGTGCCTTTTGACACTGATGTGCTTCTGCAATAAATAACTTTTCAGCAACTATTAGCTGCTTTGCTCATTTTAGAAGACAACCCGATGAAGTTGGAGCACTGGAGGTTTTAACTCACAATGATGCAATGATATTCCCAGCTAACCACTCCCTGAGCAGAAAGTCTCTGCCTTTTCAAAGGACATCAGAACCACTAACACAGGTAGAGGATACAAATTAAGCCAGCAGAGTGAAACCTGGGTTGATTTCTTGGCAGCTTTTGTTAGTGGAGCCTTTTGATCCCCTCAGAAGGTCTGTGGTGTCTGACATGCTGCACAAATGAGCTCATTGCCAAACATTCCTGTATTCCTGTTTTGCATGTGAGTCTAGGACAAGGAAGCTTAACCTTTTGATTTTATTATCAAATTTGGTCCCATGGCATCTTCCAGCATACTGTGGAGTAACAAAGAGCAGCCTTTTCTTTCCTGTTGCTCTGTGTTTATTTGGGTTAGTTTACCTACTAATTACCCCCCAATTAGAGCTGCATATGCATATTAAAGGAACAGCCACTTAGGTCTCCACATGTAGGATACCTCAGAATATTGTAGCATCAATCATTCTAATTTTAATAACTGCTTTGCTCACATATCTTCATCCACGTCTGCACCATTTTTGTTATATTATCTACCATTTTAGAAAGCTATCTAGCTTACTTAGAGAGTTAAATTCAAATAGTCTAAAGGTTAATGTGAAACACTGGCAAGCCATTATGAGCACAGCAGTATGTTTTAAAGGCATTCAGCTGTTGGAATTACTGAGAGCCAATGCTCAGTGTAAGTCCCCACCTCTGCACCCACAAAATTTACCAAAAAATCCCTTCTCCTTCTTGACCATGATGTTCTCTGTCTCACTGGCCCTGAGGCTGTGAGATATGAGGGTCACCTGTCTCAAACACAAATCTCTGGGATTCTTTGCTTCATATAAACCCAACTTAAATCAGATTCACATCTTGTTTGGCCTCCAAGGTCATGCTGGTGATTCCTCAGAGCTCTCACTTAGGTACAGAGCTCAGAGTTGGGAGTTCAGGCACTCACAGGTGGCCCATAAAACCTGGATTATCAATAAGGGAGAGCCAGTGAAGAGACTGAGCCTGATGTCCTGTGTGGTTTCTGCTGTTTTATCTAAACTTTACAGCATTCTGAATATAACAATAAAAATTGTCTTTGTTGGATGTTTCCATTCAGTAAGCAGCTGATTAAAAAAATATTCAGAAGTTTTTTGAGTACAATGAAGAAAATCTTTGTCTTGGGCAAGAACATCTCTGCCTCTACTGCCAAGTTCACAGATCAAGGGGAATAATTCCAAGCTCCAATTTAGGAGTGATATTTTTTCTTGAAAAAAAAATAAAGCAGGAAGATTTCCATAAAATGCAGGTAGAACATACATATTTATCTTATTTTGGAAAACTTACAACCTTTGAATGAAAGAAAGACATCTGGTATGCAATTCCACCCAAACCAGCTGCACTGTTGAAATCCACTGATGTGTACTTTTCCTTTTTTTTTTTCCTTAAGCTAAAGAGGCAGTATTTTTCCATTATGCACTGAAAGCTCCTTGCAGTGCTGCAGACTTATTTTCCATCCAGAGTCCCTCCTCACAGTGCAAAGCAAAGGCAAGTGGACAGATACCATCAGCCTGTGCTGTTTTATTCTCTCCCAGGTCACAGCCAATGCAGATCCCACTGTTTGCTGGTTTTCTCCAGGAGGACTTTCTGCTCTGTGTGACTTTTATCAGGATATTTATATGAGCACCTGGAATGTGTGGGGGTGAAAGGGAAGAACATATCACCTTATCTCCTCCACACCTTAGCTGTCCTCCTCCTCCCACTGCTTCCCCCTGATATCCCCTGCTACAGCCCACTCAGACAGAAATCCTCAGGTTAATAATGGCAAGTGCTGATAAGATGAAAAAGGCAATAAACTCTGTTCAAAGGGGCACTCTTTGATCTTTCAGCAATATTCCACTTCCACTGATCCTCAGCACTGTCAATACTTTAATGGCACAAACAACCTGGCCCAGAGGGTGCAAAGCTGGTAGAGCTCCATCACTTTAGCCTGACCATTGCAAAACAAAACCCAAATAAATGTGGGGTTTTCACCTCTGCTGAGTTTGCTGAGCAATAGATCAAGATCCACCCTCTTTTCAGTAAAGTGGATTATTTGGTTCAAGTCAAATATCCTCAGTGTCTTCCTAGTCCTTCAGTACAAAAACTATGTTTAAACTGTATTTTGAATTCTCTTGTATTTTAACCTTTATTGAGTTGGGAAAACAATCAATTTAAGAATGAAACATATTATTGCAAGTATTTAATAGACAATATATTCTTGTAAATAAGGAATATTTGGAAGATACATAAGGAAGATAAGTAGGTCATGTTGGCTGGGCATGTGTATCTGGGCAATTCTTTCTTTTGTTAGGTTGTTTCTCCAGGATCTTTCCAGGTCTGGGGGGTGTGGGATGAGTCTGACCCCACAGAAGGAGAGGTCACAGCACCACTGGTGAGAACTTTACACAAGACCTTCCAATTCCCCTTCTTTTTTACTTTCCAAGGGAAGAATTTTCTTGTAATTTCACATTTTCCATTGTGAGAATGTGTCAGGTCTGGTTAGAGTCTAATTGCCTCATTCTTAATTACCCTATATTCACTCTTTTCTCTGCCAGTTTCTCTCAGAAGAACAAACCCAGCTGAAGTGGGTGAGCAGGAGGAGAGTAGGATTTTCCCCAGAAAAAGAGATTTTTCTTCTGAAATAAAGATATCAGGCCCTCGCTTTTATAGGAGTTAGATTATTAAGACCATTAAATCATTAAGACTTTGAAATAATAAATCCTCAAGAATGTTAAGATATGCATGAGAAAAAGTAACCTTCCTCATATTCCCCATCATACCCTGAAATTAGCTATATTATTTCCTTATAAGGGAATATTATATATTATTTCTTTACTTTTTTCTATAGTCTTTTCACCATTTATTTTGTAAGACCTCACATTTCTTTTATCTGATTCACTGTCCCGTCTATGAGAGTTCATTGTGGAAATGGAAATAAATCTATAACCACTCCAAGACTGTCTCTGGCAAAGAAAATTCCATTTTTACAGTCATGGCATCACCATAACTTGTGCCAAGTTTCAGTGTAATAATTGAGAAAATAGAAGATATATTAACACATTTTAAAATTGAATAAATACTTAAAAATATAAAATATTGCTCATGGTACCTAACTGCTGTGTATGTCCCCAATGTTTTGCATCTACCAACAAATTGCCCTAAATATAACTTAAGCTAATTGACAATGAGAAATCCAAAATATTTTTTAGAAAGATTTAAAAGGAAGTGATAAGAATATCAGTAAACAATTAAACTGCAGTTTTACCATGAGGCAGAATTTAGCAATGAGGATTCATATTTGTCTCCAACACGCAATAGATTTGAAATAAACCCCATTCCATGTCAGGAAAAAAGCAAAGCCTGAATTGACAGTGCAGCAGAGAATTTATTTTTTGCCTTTTCTCCTTAGCTGAAGTTATTATCACAACTGCTAGAGAATTTGTGAGATTGGGAGATAAGAATCATTATGATCCATTGGGGACTCGTCAATCACAGCAAACTGCTACCAGAATCGAAATTGCATCTGCATTTGAATTAGCAACATTACTCGCCAATTTAGTTCAGAGTGAACATTTTTCCATTGAAGATGGAATTAAATTAGAAAATGAGTGAGTCTTTAATTTCCAGATTATAAATCACTGAAAATAATTCAACTCCTGTACCTTAAGGCCAATTACATTATCCTAAGCGACATTTTATCTCACAACCTTCCAAGTGATTTCATGATGGGGAACCATCACACAAATCAGTTTTGCTCTGGTAGCAAGAAATATATCTACCCACAGAGTTACACATAAAATACCAGGAACAGTTTTAATGCTGGAGCTTATTTTACATGAAATTTGATTGTCTGTTTGATAGCATATTTTTCTGTATTAATGAACTGATGCACACACCAGAAATGGTCAGCTTAGGTGTCCAAATTAGATAGAAGATGTTAAAAGTTAGTAGTATATTTAAGTTTTGCTGCTACAGTGTCTCAAATAACCGTAAAATGGTGTACAGTTGTACTTTGAGTACAAATAACAAAAATTTAAAGTCACAGGGTTAAAAAAGCATTTTATTTTTCTTCCTAAGAACTCAAAGATATCAATACAGAGAGAATTTAATGAAAAGAAGGATTATTTAATTGTGGCAAAAATAGAGAGCTTGTACATTTTTACAGGAGAAATAAATTGTTCTATATTGAGCTCTATTTTTCTCTTTTTTTTTTTTTTTTTTTTTTGTCCCTTGATAAAAGCAGAAGGCAGGACAGAGCCTGCCACTTTCACTGTCCTGGTGGTGCCTGGTTTCCATTAAAAAGGGTGCAGCATTAAATCAGTGTCTGAATGAAACTGGGCACCTCTGCACGTGTGTGTTTGCTGAGCCCACACCCACTGTGAGCTCCCACTCCCCACATTTTCAGCTCAGCCCTGTCAAGACAACAAATTAATTTTCAAAAGGTGAAGATCTTGGTCTTGAGACATCCAGAATTTCCTGATGGGGTCGTGGTGTCTTCCCACTGCTACTCAGCAGCTTGAGGGTGGTGAACCCAAACTCGAGCACAGCTTATTTCCTTCACCATTCCAGGGTTCTTTTCTGCTCCCAAAGCAGGAGGATTTCACCTGGTTTAACCAGCTGCCATTCAGGGCTGCTCACAGTGAACAGGATTGTGAATGAGCAATTTCTCTTTCTATCCCCTGCTAGAACACAATTTCAATTGCATTGATTCCTAGACAGACACCTACTGGCAGGTGATGCCCCTTCAAAAACAGATTATTTTTGGCTACTGAACACTTTAGACTCCCAGAAAAAATGTCTTGTGCACCCACAGAGGCAACAGCTGCTTTTGGAGGTGTTGTGTGGGCCAAAGGAAAACCCAGTCATGACATTGCTCAGAGAAATGTCCCTTTTCTCTGAAGACTCTGATGACAAAAACTTAATTTTTCTCACCACTCTTTGATCTTGTTCCTACTTGCTCTCCTCAAAGACTTTTGCAACTTGTCCTTGGCTGGATTTTGCCATGCTGGTCACTGGCCATGCTCCTCTTTCATTTGCTCTTCTGCATTCTCTTCAATGGACTGTTTCATCTCTTGCTGCCATAACTGGCCATTTTCTTCTGCCCTTCCTTTTCTGTATTCACATTTTTCCCATGATGCCAGAGAGAAGCAGCTTAAATAATAATCTGTGAACAGTCATGAATAAAAAATATGATACTCATTTTTCGAAATGTAAAATACACTTTAAAGAGACCTAAATTAAATATAAAAAATAGCAAATTAACTTTTTGCTAATTAGCCATCGGAGTGAAATTTAGCTTATTCTCATTGATGATTGCTAACTCTTAATTAGTTTTATTCATTCCATCTAATTGTTCATTTCATTGAGTTGTTGCATTTTATTAACCTCTGTTCCAAATATATGAATCTGCCATTAAATTTCTTAAAATATAAAAACATGATGTGTATGCCCTACCACAAAATGGATTAAAATATACCATAAAATACAAAAAAAAATATATATATCCTGTGCTTATATTTAATAATATATTTTTTTCTTGCTGGATGTTTCCTGGCCATACTTTGACCAGTTAAGGACACCTATTGAAAATCTGTATTTTCAAATCACCATCATGCAATACAGAAATGCTGCTCTGTTTTTCCTGTAAATGACTTTTATGACCCTTTTTTCTATGTTCTGGAAAAAAACAGAGGAAAATAAAGGGAGGCCCCTATTTAGGACCTCTGAATTAACCCTTTAATTAGTAAAGTTGGATATTTAGCCAGCTGGACTTAGTCTGTGAAAGGTGATAAATTGCAGGTGACAGATTGCACTGTCCATTTGATCTTGGTTAGGTAGCATCAGTATCAGACTTTGTGATATTAAATGGATGAATATCCCACATTTCTCATTTTTCAATGCATGTCAGCTATCCCCAGGTCACTATTGATGTCCCAAGTATTCAAAGCAGAGCCCATCTGCAAACTGCTCCTGACACCCTGCCAGAGCTGGCACGAGGCACCAGGCAGGCTTTCTGCACAAATGGGAATGTTCCTCTGGCTGGAACCCTCCTGCAGGAGGGTTCACTGGCCAGCAGGACACACAGATTCATTCCTTATCCACCCTCTGAACTTCAATTCCTTCCCCTGTTCCTTCCACATCCATGGGCTTTGTCCTGCAGTCAGGCTCCTGTGCAAGGTGCTTCCCATGAGGCCAGGAAGGAAAGGGATTTCCTGGGCATCCTGACTCAGGCACACCCTAAAACAACTCAAACTCCTGCCTCACTTCCAACACCTCTCCCTCAACATCAGCATTTGCATTTAAGTCTTCCTAAGTGTCTCTATGGATGAATAAAATCCCTTTATTCAGGGAGACACAGGCTGGTGTCTCCCCAGCAATGGGATCTTTTCACATCAGTGGGAGTGAACATGTCACCACCATCACCACTTTGGAGCCAGGATGGTGAAAATTTTGGGGTTTCACATTATGTCCTACCTCTCCCCTTTCAGCCTGGAGCCTTCCATGACCATTTCAAGCCTTTCCTGATGCACTGAGAAGTGGAGCCCTGCAATCTGAACCCCAGAGTCCCCTGAAAAGCAAAGTCCATCCATGTGATGGATTAAACTTTTTCCTTGAAAATGAAGATATAGTCCCTTGGACAGATAATTTTCTGACAAAATGAATTGAACCATCTTTCTGTTATATTTAGCCTCTAATCCCCTATAAATGCATTTTGACCAATCTTTTCCTTTTGTCATGGTCTACAGATTGTGCTCAGAATTTAGCAATGCTACAGTAATTGAAAACTGAATAAAATTTCCCATCTGGATTTATTTGAGTTCTGTCCTGCAATACCTTTCTATTATTCTAATCATTTAACTTCTGCAAGGTAGCAAAATAACAATAAATATGGAATTGTTGCATTTAATTGAACATATAACAAAAAGTTGCTGTTTCTCAAGGCATTTTGTACCCTTTGCTTCCAGCACATTTAATTATGTATGAACTCTTCAAAAAAACCCTCTCAAATAATGTGAGTCATCTTCTAGGAGAGAAGATTTAAAGATGATAAATGTTATTTAGAGTCACTATGATATGATTCATATTGTGATGCGATTGGGAACAATATTAAAACCCACCAAGGCTATTATACCTAAATTTTTGTTTCAATTCATGCAATATTGCTGCTGCTTAATATGATTTCTATTTACTTCTTTCCATTGTTAGTGTTTTATTGAGGTTGTGTTGGCTTTATCAGGCTAATCTCTGCTGCAAATGGAGGTCAGCAGAGCCAAAGCACTGGCAAAAAACCTGTCTCCATTATATTCTACTTGGTATGAATTCACTCAAAAATCCTCCCTCTAATATAAACTCTTTCTTTGCCATTCTTTGATTATAATATTTCTACCTGCACAAGCCCTGACAGCTTGATATTTAAAAGCTATATAAACTCTCATAATCTAATTTTATATCCTTTTTTTTATAAAGAGGGACTGTGCCTCATTTAAAGTAACAGTGAATGTATTCATCAGAAGATTTGAAATGGAGCAATCTTGGCCATCAATAAAAGCTTGGATTTCAGGTGTTTTAAATTGTAACTTAAAAAAATGCAGGGCTACTCTTAATGACAGAGATAATGAGACATTAATTTGTGTTCCTCTGGTGTCAAGGGTGAGGACTGAATAATCCTGTCATGCCCTTGCTAGAATACAATTTGGCAAAACAGGATATTGTAGAAGCTTTATAAATCTTATATCTCTATTTCTCCTTGTACTGGTCTGGGGAATAATGAAAAAGAGCGACACATAAATTTACCTACCAAATGGGGTGTGCTCTCTCTGCTGAATAGCCACACATAACTCCCATTAACATTAGTATAAAATATACATGCACAGCAGGAGGAAGGATAGACAACCAGATTTCCAGAGGTCTGGAACAGGAACTGAACTATATTGCCTTTAGTAGCTGCCAATCCATCCCAAATCACAAGGATTCTTTTTTTTTTTTTTTTTTTTTTTTTCAGTTTGAGTTAAACATTCAATCTAAAACATTTGCATAAAAATAAATGCAACCAAACTGAAAATAAACTGGTCTTCAGAGATAGTCTGAAATATTTTTTTCTTTAAGATGTTAAGTTTACTTAGTTCCAGCTGCAGTTTAGAAGAGAAGAAATCAAATAAAAGAGACCAAAAAAAAAAAAAACCTCAAAGATATTTTTTGTAGTAAGTTTCTAAATATGTTATTGGAGAGGTGATTGAAATCTGACAAAAACCACAACGTTTTATAATAATGTCCTGCAGCAAAAGTATGGCACCAATAACTAAACAATACTTTATCACCTTTGCCACTCTCAACAGCTCCCATTAATACCAAGATCATAGTGTTAGGCCTTCTATTCCCCAGCTGACCATGTAAGTGACAGCCAGGGCTTAGGCAATGACATTGAAAAATATTTGCAGTGACACAGCCACAAATCACTGCGGGACGAGTTTAAAACTCAATATTCACTAAACTTGCATCTGTTCTTTTCTTGTTAGAGCATCTACTACACATTTGTTATAGGCTGGATTCCTCAAAGAATCCAAACATTGATGGAAAGTGATAAAAAATATTGGTTGAGAAAATTCGATGGGCAGAGGGGCTTTTGTCAAGTCATTTATTCATATGAGGTTATTTTCTGAGATGGAATCACCTGGGACACCTGAGGAGGAGATGTCCTAAGATCAGTGGGTTTTTACATAAAATGCACCTAGTCAAGGAGCACAAGTACCTTTAAGCCAAATTTTCTGAACAGTCTCATCATACACATATTGATTTTTATTTTCATCTCTCCCAGGGAACCTAAGGAGACATTTGGCCACTTAATGATTGCCACAGGACATTGTCTGTCCCATGTGGTTCAGATCCCCTCCAAATGAGCTTTTTCCAGGGTATGGGGACTGGCAGATGGCCCAGATGCACATCCATTCCCATATTTCAGCTTCAAACATCTTCCTTTTTCCTGAGACCATGCAGGACACATTTTTCCTGTCTTTATTTTCACAGACCTGTGTCACTAAATTCCTTCAGCAGGACACAGAAGCTCCTGAGAATAGCAGTGGACATCTGCACATCTTTAAACTGGTAGATCTGTTAGGATTAAATACAAACTGGTGGCCTGCAGTTGGTGGTGACCTTCTGGCATTCCTCCCTGCAGAAAGCTGTGAAGAAGGAGAGGACCAGCATGGTCAGGAAGGCAGCAGGCAAAAAAAAAAAAATCATGAAAAAAGACTAAGAAAAGTTGCTTGTGGTGTGCCTTGTGATATTCCTAAGCCAGTGGGTATAAAACAGGGAAATAGGAGAGCTCTGGGCTGCAGAAACTGTCCCAGCCTCCACACTCTGCCTTGAAGAGCATCTCCTAATGCTGCCATAGGAATTCCAGGCAAAATGGAGCCCTGGTAGAAGTCTTTGTAGTCATCAAGTGGAAAAAGTTGTTTCTAAACTCTGTTGTTGCTAAACTCTGTATTAAAATCCCGTAATTCGTCTTCTTCTGACCCACATCTCACAAGAGTAGATGATTTTCCTGGCTGGGAATATGTTCAGAAATGGCAAATTTTTGGATGCATTGAAGAGGCTGCTCGAGGAGGAGAATGATTAATTCTTAATAGCAAGTTTTGCAGCATATTGAATGGCACATTCTTACATTATATATTGATATATAACACACTGGTCCTCTGCCATGCTGACTAGAAGTTCATTTCCAACAAGGAGTAGTTTATAGATAATGCAGTAGGTGAAGGACAGAGCCATAAAACTCAGGCTTTTTCAGTTGTACCAAAATCTTTTGGAAGTTCATTTTGGTTTGAGTGATGACTGGATGTTGATATTAAGCAGCAGCACAATAAAGGTGTGCAATGCCAATTCTGTCCCTGCTACCCTGAGGCAGGAGGCTCAGCCCAACAGACCTAAACTTAGAGGAACCACAGGAAGTCAGGCACTTGTCTGAGGGTTAATTAAACTTCTTTGTCCAGAACTTTCTTGCTGCTTCATGTGCCTCGCTTTTATTTCGATTTCTAGTGTGTTACAAGTATGTTAGTGGATTTTGCATTTACCAATCCTTATAACTGTAGTCATATGTACTTTTTTATAATACTCATAATTAAAGATCAAAAATCCAAATGTTGCTGTTTCCTTACTTTATACCCAAACCTGTAAAGCCACTTCAAAAACACACTTTCACAAAGAAAGGATTTTGTTCCATTTTGTGCCAAAAGACCCCCCCTGTAGGTTCCACAACCACCAGTGAGTTGCAGCAGCTTGCTGGGCATTTATATATGGATATGTAAAGTTAATTCTGTGCTTCTCAATCCCTACACTAAGATCAAGTTCAGTGGCATTTCCCAACTGGAAACCACATCTTTCCTTGCCTGCAGGTTGAGCCAGATATCTAATTGGCATTTCCACCAATTTTATAAATGCCCTGAGCTCTTCCAAGCCTTTGTAAAATTTCTATAGGAACTATCTGAAAAGTTCAGCCTTCTGTTAGCTTTACAATGAAACAGCCCAAATATTTTCAGCTGCCTGTTTTGAAGAACAAATCTTCAGGTTTTCTCAGCTAGGTAATAAAGCATTTGTTCCTTTGGCTTTCATCTAAAATCAAGACAAAATACACATTTTTAGAGATGATATGAAATGAAATTGAAATGAGTGAGTACTTTTGGGAAAGAAGACCTTTAGTGCTTGAAATGCTTTGTTACAACTGAATAAACTAAATATGCTTAATATGAAAGGTAATGATGTGACTGATTGAATAGTTTGACATTACTGCACATGAAATATCATTAACACGTTCACGGTGGTTTTATATCAGTACCAAATCTCAGACTAAAATAAATGGAAATATGAAACTACAACGATTTGTCACTGGAGCCTTTCAGTGTCATTTAAGAAAATATTTTCAGTGAAAGTCTACTCAGCATGAGCTGGTGCAGCATAAGGAATTGCAGCCTTGTGTAAATTTGAGATTAAGCCCAGTTAAATAGTTTGGGATGTCTGCAGCTCCTCTGTACCTGTGAGAGGACATATCCATATCAGCTCAGGCACCTTTGACATCTCTGGGCATCACCCATTCATACCTGCAGTGGCCATTGCTGCCACATTTCAGGGTGTGAGTTCTTAATACAACTCAAGCAAGGGATGGCTGTGAGCCATCTGAGACTCCTTTTCTGCAGGCTCAGCCCTCCCTCAGCTGCTCCTGGTGCTCCAGACCCTTCCCCAGCTCTGCTACCCTTCCTTGGATCTCATGGCCAAGCAGTCCATGGACAGTCACCATGAGGATTGGCCAACAGGATGAAAACCCTTTGGGACTGGGATGGGTTGGTCGTGACCTTCGCCTCACAGAGATGGCAAAGGCAAAACTTCTGTTTTCACCAGACACAGAATGTTCAAACCATGTCCACCAGCACACTGACTGCATGGCACCACACAATATTGAAGGTCAGCAAGTTGTCAATCCATTTAATTCCACTTCCTCTCAGGAAATCTCCTTCTGACAGCTCTGTGTCAGACTGTGAGCACTCACATACCCAAGATCTAACTTCCAGCTCCTTTACACCTCATCCTCTACAGGGATTTGGTCTCAAAGTGGAACCAAACACAGGAACATGCTATAAAGTATTATTAGTCATCCAAGTCAATCACCTCCATCTTTTGTTTAAAATTGGTGGCCAGGTGCAGGTGTGCCTTCCATGGCTTCATTGCCTATCACAGTTTTCTTGCCATCTTCAAACTTAGGCTGTTAGTAAATCACTACTGAAACACAATGTTTTTCTGATTGAAGAAACTACTGATAAAATCTGAGGCTGGTAAGAAGACAGAGAATGTGTAGATAACACTCCCAGCTTCTTGTGTTTTAATTTAGGGAGGTATTTGATTGAATCTCATTATAACTGAAGAATATTCTCATTTATACACATGATTTTGAAGTGGTCACCATTTGAAGCATTACAAGCTTTCAGTTGCTCTTTTTAGAAATCAAAATCAAAAATAAAAAGGAAAACACCATAACATAAATAAATGTAAGTAAATGTACTATTTAACAATGTAAGCCTTGTTTTGCAAACACTGGGGAAAAGTATACCCTGCTTATTTTTATTTTTTATAAAATTTCAATACATAGGACTTACTGCCTTCTGTATTCATATTTTTTGTGTTTTCAAGGATGAAATAGAACAAGAACTAGGACCAACATCTTAAAATTCCAATAGTCTACACATTCTTAAACTTTTTTGTGAGTTTTCAAATGGAAGGGCAGATTTTTTTTTTCATATTTTAAAGTAACATCACAAATTTACATGAAAATAAAAAAGGGTAGAGAAAAAGCTATGAATGTTCATAATAGTGTATTTAATACAGATACACATTGTCAAGTGTATTTGACAGCCAAGGCTTCTCTTTGGTAGGAAGTTGAACAACATTGAGCAAAATGTTATTGCTGAGCCATAATATGTGTATGAAAACATCAGGATTTGAGGGGACAAAAAAAATCATCAAGATTTTTTTTAATTTCAACCTCTCTCCCCAGGTGACAGATTTTAAAAAGAAAAATCATTTTCATGGTTTCCAAATTGAAGGGTTTGGTTTCAAAATGGCATATTTCTTAATTAAAGTTATAGTGTGACAGAGATGTAAAATAAAAAACTAAATTGTTTGGATGGCTCTTATTTGGTTTTTTATTGTTTGTCTTACTGAAAACCTGAGGACCAAAGACTTTGTCTTTTCTTCTTCCAGAGCAAAATATCTGTTTTTCTCAGCTATTTTCATGCATATATTATTTTGATGCACTTTAAAAGTGCTTCTTTTAGCTAAATTATGAGAAGTTCCAGGTTTTGTTTAATTAAAACTCAGAAGCCCTAATGTCATTCCACTGGGGAAAAAAATGTAACAAGTTGTCACACGTGCACAGGATTAATGTGGAAAAGTGGTTGAGCCTGTGTGTATTTTTTTTTTACTATTGTTACCGCTTTTCTCCAGCTTCTTTGGTAATTCTTAAAACTTTATAAGCTGCATTTACGTTAAGCTGTTCCTGATATGCTCCAATAAGTGTGCTTTAGACACATTGTTAACATAAGGCCAAATCTGTAATACAGCATGGACAATTAAGTGCACAATTTTTGTATAAATGCAAAATCCCTCACTGTGAATTATTTAATTAATGCTCTACAGTTCATTTAATAGCGCTCTTTCAAAGGCCATTTCACTCACAGAAAACTAATTTCATTCTTGGGGTTGATTTAATTAGATTGTATGATATATGGTATTGCTAATTCAGTGGCTCTCTTTGCAGTGTCTAGCCCGTTGCTCCTATTGTCGGCAATCTGTCAGCCCCATTTTTAACAGTATTGAAAAATTCAAGCTTTATTATTGCTCGCTCACTCTTTCTCTCCCATCAGGAGGAAAGTAATGAGCTTTTCTTCTTATGAGAGCAAGCAGAGAGTGTGGTGCCCTTAGCGCTTCAGGCAGCGAGCAGTATTAACAGCCTGATTCATGAGTTAAGTTTCTAACTGCCCGTGGCTATTAGCACTCAGTCCTTTGGCTGTCATTTAGTTAAAAAGACTCTTCGGTTAATTCACTCTTTTAATGAGACTGTGCTATTCAACTAATGTATTTTACTGTATGAAAGGTCACACCAGGAAGCAAAACAGATTGGAGGGAATGTAGCGGGAAGCCTGGCTGTCAAGAAACAGTTCAAGCCTCGCAGGCATTTCGCCGCCGCGGCGCCCGTAATAGGCCACGGAACTGATGGGCCAGCGCTCACCTCAACAGTTGAGCACCATAAATCACAGCTAAATAGAAAGCAGATTAATCAGAGCCACAGACAAAAAGAGCACGTGTTTCATTACCCATATAATCACTAACATGATTGCCAGACAAGCCAGGGGAACCGCGTGCGGGGCTGACAAAACGCGGCGCGGTGGCGGGCGAGGCACTGGGATCCACGGGGCTGTGGCCACTAAATCTTCTCATTAAGGGCCTTCTTGGCCAAGGGCTGCTTGCTGGGAGGGTGGTGTGGGGGGAGTGGGAGAGAGGCAGGAATATAAAGGGTTGTGTCTGAATGAGCAGGGTCAGGGGAGATGGTGCAGGATTCCCCATCATAACTCAGTTTCCACCTTGTTCCCTGTGTCACCAGGGCTGGGAGAAGCACATGGCAGATGGGATGACCCTCTCCTCTTCCTCCCATCTTTATATAAACCCAAACCCAGTCTGCTCCCCACATTTTCTACTCCCCACATTTTCTGCTCCCCACCCTTTTATCTGTATGGCACACGCCAAGTCCCAACGGATGAGGGAACACCTCATTCTAATTTATTCCGAGTTGCTCCAATGTCATTTCCTCACTGAACTCCCCCTCCTTGCTCGCACCCTTTACGTCATTGGGATTCGTGTGCAAGCCACGTGTCCACATCCCACAGCTTCTCCCAGCTGGGCTCCAGTAGGAAGGCATGCTTGGAAATCTGGTTTGCTTCAGCGTCTCTGCTTGGGACATCCAATTGAAAATGTTTTTCTGAATAGTGCTCGTTAATTTACAGGAGGAGGAAACGAGAAGAAGCTCTGATTTAATGGCTTTGCATCTGTCGGCCAAGGCGTTAAGCATCTGAATTATTGGGAGGGTATGTGTATGTTTTGCTCATTTTTAATTAGTGTCGTTGTGGGGAAAACTCCAGCACTTTAGGGGCAAAAGTATATTATTTTTTCAGAAACTGTAATTCCCTCAAACTACGGTAAACAAATCATTCTGATTTAAATTTCCCAGGCAACTTCCAAACAGGGAAACCGTATGTTTAATTACTAAACATCTGTTGCAAAGAATACCCCTCGCTTTTGCAGCACTAATATCACTGTATGAATTTTAAAATCTGTCAGCAAGGGATCACGAAAGCTTTGGGAGCAAAGAGCTGCTCACTTTAACCCCTGAACCAGATAATCTAACAGTAATCCATTCAAAACTAATCAAACATTTACAGAAACGCACCAGCACTGAGGAAAACAATTCATCATCTTCATATGCTCATTACACTTCCAACATCTCAATCTACCTATGTAAATGAGACCAGGGATCTGACATCAGGTCCATGTACAGAAATTATAAACAAATATTCATCCATTATGCTGCTGAAATTTAACAGCTGGAGCACTAACAGTAGCTGAACTCCAAGCCCCGAGTATCAATTATTTATGAACCTAAAACTGACAAGACTGTCTAGGTGAATTAGCTGCATATGTCAAGCTTTGTTATAAATCCCAGCCTACTGTAAAACTCATTTTCATAGAATGTATGTACAAGGCTGACAATATATCAACAGTACGGCATTAATAATTTAGAAGAATGGTACCATAAGGGAGCACCTAGAAACTCTGCTCTGCAATATAGTTGATATTACAAATAAAAAAGTCAAATAAAATGAATTTCCCATAAACAGAGAATCAAATAAAGCATTTTTCTATGATTTTATATTCAATTTTCAAAAAACTTACCAGTTGATACTTGCATTTTTAGGAACCATAAGCATCACCTGAAGTTATTCAATTTTTTTTTTTTTTGCCATTGCTAAAAATGCCTTTGAATTTCTAGGCCTGTTGATGTTGGTTGCATTGCATTTATTTTGTTCTTACAGAGTGAGACCTAAAAGCAAGGTGAGGGTAAGAGAAGGAAGGAAAGAACTGCTGGCAGCAAGAGCTGTGTCCCATCATCCCAGGTGGCTCCAAGGTCCATCCAACCTGGCCTTGGACATTTCCAGGGATCCAGGGGCAGCCACAGCTTCTCTGGGCAACCTCTGCCAGGGCCTCACCTCCCTCACAGGGAAGAATTTCTAATATCCAAAAATCTGCCCTCTATCAATCTAAAACCATTCCCATTTTTTCTGTCATGGCATAGGGAAAACTAAAGGACAAGGTCTAAACCAGGATGTCGACAGTGAGACCTGAAAAAAGAAAATATCAAAGTTTTGCCCAGTGTCTCTGAAATTCAAGACAGGTCTGGATTTTGCTGCTGTCTCTCATCTCCACTGAAGAACAACCAGCCACTGCTTTGATGGAGCAACAGACACAATCACTCAAAATCTGAATTACTGGATTACTCCTATGTATAATTTAACCTGTGCCCATGAAGACCAGGATGGTTGCTGCAGCTTTTTTCTATTTAGAAAGGATGCCCACAAAAAAATGAATACATGCACATATGAGTATCTGTGCCTATCAAATAAACAAGATTTTATCTTATTTACAGAAGTAGCCCTGGTTTTGATCAACTGTGAACATCAGCTGTCCTTGTCTCCACAACATAACTTTAAGATTATGAAGAAAAATGGAAGGGGAGGGTAAAAAGGGAGAACCAGTCCTGGTCTTGAGTGCAGATAGACACCAAAACTGAGGGATGATTAAACAGAATATCTAATGCTAAATTTATGACCCACAAAAATTGCTCCTACACTTAAACTCAGCATTAGTTTTGGATACCCTTTATCTAGGATTCACATTGAAAACATACAAAAAGCCCATGAAGACATCTTCTAAGGCAGAAAATATATCCCTAGACTCTAAAACTAAAGAGCACTGCATTTCTAGAGGTATTTTATCTGTACAAGAGGCAAAAGCACACACGCATTTTGAAAGATACAGTAATGGTTCACAAGAGCTTGGCAAGGAAGTTAACAGAGCATTTTTTAATTAGGAGAAAGAATTCAGAGGAGGAGACATCCTTGGTGATACACACTTATACAACAAAGCAGAAAAGAGTAGATGACTTTATGAGTGAGGTGTGGAAAATGCTACAATGCCATCTCCTCACCAGCAGGATTTTCCCACCGCTGACACAGGAAACACTCAAAAGAGAACGGGACAATTTAATAAATAGACAGCCCTAGATAAAAGGAAAACAGAGGTAAACATACCTGGTTAATGCCTGATGTCTGGTAAATCAGGGATTTATGAAAGTTTATTCAGGAAGGTGCTGGTGGTGGGATCAGGGAGGACCTCTGGGCCATGCAGTGCATCCTTCTGTAGTGCAGATTGAGGGTTTGTACAGCCACTCCTATGTAACTCTTCAGGCTCTTAGGACTTCCCATTTCTCATTGCTTTAGTATTACCTGCATGGGTTGCTTCCTTTGGCTTTCCTAAAGTAGACTTTAATAACAACAATAATAATAACAATGATGATTTCATGGAGTGTAAAATTCACTCTCTAGCAGAAAGTCCTTTGCACCACTCAGGTCATGTTAAAGTCATTAAAAGAAGACTTCATTTGGATTTAAATGGCACAGAGATCTTCTGCTGGCTCTCTAGATAGGAATGAGCTCCACCTTGAATGCCTCTAGATGTCAAAGTATGAAAACATGTTTTCTATTGAAATCCCTAAGAATTTTCCACAGACTTCAAATGCAGAATGAAGATTGTGCTGTCTGCTCAAAACAATGAGCAAAACATTATAGGATTCCCACAGAAGAGTTACCAAGGCTTAATTTCTGGACCTAATTAACTGACTTGGTGTCTGGTGACATGCCTTAGGCTACAGGTGGCTCTTCTTGCAAACTGGTACTTTATTAATATTTCCAGTGTCTTGCTCCCATGTGTGCCACCTATGGAATCTTTCCATTATCTCTGCAGTTAATATTCTAAATCCTGCTTGGATACCTTCCCTTTCCCAAAAGCCATTCCTTTCCAGTGTTGTTTTGCAGGGGAGCTGCAGGCTGGCACTCCTGTTCTTGCTGCTCCATGGCAGGGCTAGAGTTACCTGAGCTTGCCCAGCCTTGGCAGAGCTCCCTGTGCTCCACACCTGCCACAGGCACTGCTCAGGGGCACAGTGCCCAGCAGGAGCCCTTTGGGATCTCCCTGCCTTCCCCTGCAACCCAGGAGCCAGGCCCTTTCCTCTCTAAAGCTGGGTTCAAGTTCCCTTTTCTAAGTCCATCAGCCACTGGTGCTATTCAGAGTCATTATTGTGTCTTGAAATTACTTTACAACTACTCTAGTTATTGATTATAAAACATTACAGCAATTATGTAAATCTGTTTTACCTGGCTAAGAAAACATTTAACAAAATCCTGCCTCTTCAGAGTGCTCTGCAGCTGTGTCCCAAAATCATCCAAACCATCCTTCACCACTGAGGCAGAGAGATGAGCAAATCCACCTGGCCAATCTTCCAAGCCTTGTGAAATAAAGTCATCATTTTCTATTGCACAATGATCTCTATTTACTGAAAGGGAAAGTTGTCCAGTCATCCCTATTTGAAGACTTTTTTTGTTGATTTAGGGTAGAAAGGTACATGAACAACCAGAGTCCAAATACAACTCCTCTGGGCTTTTGCAAGTGTGGGTTAAGCTTAAAAGATACAGGTCAGCAACAAACAAAGAGTGATTTGAGTATTTGTGTGAGTTTGAGCTAACATTTCATGTGAGACCCGTTTTATGAGGGCTACAAGGTGCATTTCCAAGGCATCAGTTCAACAGCTGTATGTTTTCCTTTAATTTCTGAAAGGGTTTTCAACACAATAGTTCTATGATTTCTTGAAAATTTTTAGTTAGAACTCAGCCTAGAGCTGGGAGTCTCATAACTGTAACTCAGAAACTGGATTTGGAGCTGAAAAATAATTCAAGGCCAAAAAAAATTTTTTTTTTTTTTTGAATTGGCTATACTTGGTGATAACTCTTGACTTATTCTTCTGTGCTGCTGCAATAAGCTATATTCTGGGGACCTGCTTTTGTGACTAAAAAGATAAGTCTCTTGTTGGGAAGAAAATTGCCTCTCTGACATAAATCTTTGGAATAGGAGTTTACAGGAAAGTGGTAAATACATAAAACGAAAAAAAAATCAAATACCCCAAGCAAAACAAGCACAAGAGAAGATGAGAAAAGATTTGCATTGCATCAAGCAGAGAGATTATACAACAATAGCAGACCTTATTTCTGGCTGCCATTTTGGGTTTTAGACTTTGCAATGCATAACTTCCAAATTTTTTTTGCCAGCAGAAAGTCCCTAGCTTAATACCACTCCACACTGTGAACAGAGCAAAGAATGAATTTAAAAAAAATCTGAAATCACAGAGTTTTTTCTCTTCCTCTTCTAATTCCTGCCTATATTTAAGGAATCCTATATAAATACCTGTGGATTAAAGTGATCTAATTATAAGACTTGAGGTGCACTAAATGTCATGTATGGATTGTAGTGCTATATAACATCATTTAACAAGCCAGGTAAGTTACAACACCCATGTGTTGGGTTGATGTGGCCAGAAATGTGTATTCTGTCACCATCTGTTAAAGCCAGGTGGGGCAGTGATTCCTTATCCCCATGACACACATTATCTGCTAATGGGCCAGCTTTAAACCAGCTAGGGCAATCATCTTTATCTTTCCACAGCCCATCCTCCCTCCAGGTAGACATCATCTGCTGCTGGGCCATTGAGTCCCAGGGCATGGCTGATAAAATTCCATCATCCCATGGGAGATGCTCCAGCCAGGGGAGGAGCCAAGCCTTTCCTACCCTGATAAAATCTGAGATTTTGGACACCAAGGCACCTTCTTTCCACTGGATTCCAGAGGAAAGCCAGACCTTTCCACATCATCCCTGCACCTTCAGAGGGAACTGCCCCTTCTCCAGGAGCACTGCTCCAGCTGAGCCACATCTGCCACTGCAGGAGGATGCAGCCACCATGGAATGGGACTGTGCCAACACCCTGACTGACTGACGGGTGTCAGCTTGGATTCTGACTCTGGCAGGGTTGGGATTGTTTTTGTATTACTGTATTTCTATTTTAATCTTTCCATTAAAAACCTGTTATTCCTAGCTCCCATATCTTGGCCTGAGAGCCCCTTAATTTCAAATTTATAAAAATTTGGAGGGAGGGGGTTTACATTCTCCATCTCAAAGAGAAGCTTCTGCCTTCATTAGCAGATAACTGTCCTTAAAACCAGGACAACCCACAAAGTATAAAAGAAGCTTCAGCAGAATATTCTAAGCCTTGATTTGTAGCATTACCTAACCACCAACAGCAAATATCTCAGGATTCTCCTTTTCCCTCTCCTGGAGCACTGAGGTACCAACAACAGGTACCTCACTTAGGTAATTTCTGCCCAAAGTTTAACTGGTGTGACTGACAGCCCTAAAGTACTTCAATTTCTGACTCACCCAAAACACATTCCCTGCAGTGAGTCTCATCCTACCTGGCTGCTATGTTTTAAATGCCTCAGGGTGTCTTTTGCTTCCAATAAAGCACATTAGACCTGCTTAGCTAAGAAATGGAGCTGCTAATCTTGGCAACGCTGCTGATTGTGCACGGCCCGTGCACACTCCATACATGGTCAATTAAATTTACAAACCATCTCAAAATTACCCCCAGCCAGCAACAAAAACGAGCTTGGCAACATCTGGATGGCTGAACTTGATGCCTGATAAATCCATCCTTTCTGCTTTCTTTCCAGCTCGTTCAGAGGGTGCAATGCATATTTCAGAAGAGAGAAGTTCACTTATCACGTTTTATGTGCTTGAAAATTGGAAGGTCCTTGCAGTTGTAGTGATGCTGATTTTTTTTTTTTTTTAATGATGGCATTGCAGATGGTGCTTAAACAGGCAAAGCTTCTGCATTACTCTCATTACTGGTCTTTCTTAGGAATTAAAGCAGAGAAATAACAGACTGGTTCAAGTAAACAAAACAAAATAAAACAAAACAAAACAAAAGCCCACAAACAAACAAAAAAGAAAATAATTAAAACAACCAAAAAACCTCAAAACCCACAGAAAATGAGGACCATGTTTGTGCTTGGCTGCTAAATCAAGACATGAATTTTAAAGTTATTTATGATCTACTGAGATCTGTGATTTTTTTCCCTGTCTCGCCATCTAATAAGGAATGGACAGAGAGAAGAGACAAGTTAACAGTGTGCTGATAACTGCTCCTTCATTCTGGTGGAGTTTTCACATCCAACACAAGCCATTGCTTTAAATGTGTGTAAACACTTGTGACAGCCTTGGCTTTGGGCTGTGATAACTTTTGGATTTCATCTGTTGATTTCATTCTTGGAAACATTTTCTGTCAGTTATTTTAATTCAGTGAAACTTATCTCAGGAAGCAAGTGAGGAATGAAATGGACTGGTAAATATTTAAAAGGTTTTGGAGGATGGGCTTTGAAGAGAGAAGCTGTGGCTGCCCCATCCCTGGAAATGTCCAAGGCCAGGTTGGATGAGGACTGAGCAACCTGGGACAGTGGAAGGTGTCCCTGCCTGTGGCAGGGGTGACACTGGTTGAGCCTTCAAATTCAAATCATTCTGTGATTCTATCATTTTACTTCTACAGCAGTTTTTTTTAAACTCACAACAGAAAGAAAACCTGTGACAACCATTCCTCACTGTGGCCAGGATGAGCAAATCCCCCCCCACATTCCCACAGAATAGAGCAGAACATTTAATGGCAGAGGAACAGATTGAATTTAATGGTGGCATTTCCAAATGGAAAGGCTGTAGGGTGAGGAATTAAGAAATATTCTTCTGGAAGAAGGTTTTGTGTGTTTGTCTGCCTAAATATGTTGTAACAGCAGTGTATTCTCTAATGTAATGCAAGTGAGCAGCAAGAAAACCTTCTAATGGTGTGTAATGCCTATTAATGTGGGCAAAAGCAAGAAATGTGAATTATAAAGCAGATCCTGTCTGCACAGAGAACTGAAGAGATCCTTTGCTGGTATTTTTCCAGTTATTGAACCATCAGGTGTGACTGTATAACACAAAATACAGAAGTCCAACAAATGTCATACTAAGTACTTTTCAAAGATGTAATTGATCATCAAATTCCAATAACAGTTTAGGTACTTAGTTGGTATTGAGATTAATATACAGCTTGCTGCAGCAAGAACCTCTTCAGTTTCTGACCTTGGCTGGTAGTAAAATCCAATCGATATTTAGACCAAGCAAGACTTCCAGAGAGGATACATTGAAGACATTAGTTCTCTAAAAAAATACTGTCATCAGCTAGAAAATCTAATCCTCTGTGAGGAATATGGTGGAATGGAATTGAGTAGCAAGCCAAAAAAAATGTGAATATTCTCCTGAACACAAACTGGGTTTACTCCAGCTCTGGTTTCCCTCCTCTGGCTTCATGATTTTTAACTCCCACTTGCTTCCCATGGAGAAAACAGCTCCTGTGTAAAGGCAAGGGTTTGCTTTGCAGACCTGGTCAGAGGATACTGAATCAGCACTTTGATATTACATATGTCCAGTCAAGATCTTAAATTTCAAGTTGCTGGGTGCACCCTACAGGCAAAAATTTAATGGGCCAGGAATTATTCCTGGGAATACTCTATGGGAAAAAATAAGAAATTCACAAATTTCCTACTACTTCTCACCCGAATTCCTCCATAACAAGCCTGCTGACAGTGTAAGATAAATGTAATGAATACTTATTTTTGAATTGGAATAGTGTTTTTATCATACATCTTATGCCTCTTTTCCTCCTATATATTTCAGCTATATCTACATAAAAATATAAAATATATTGCTAAATTATACTTATGCTGAGTTTTATTTAATTAGTCTTTCCAATGTCTTTGAGATGTTAGAGCTAATTATCCCAAGCACATGTTAGGCTGGGGGAAGATTAAATTTCCGAAAGGATTCAATCTAATCTGATTTTGTGCAGATTTTATGCCAGTTGTTATGCCTGGTATGCAAAACCATCTCTGCAAAATACCTGTGACATCCTTCTCCAAGCACATGATGGAGTCACATGGGGAAAAAAATACTGTTCTAAATGATTCCTTTAACAAGATTGCTTTCCACCAATAGGATAAAGTAAGATATTTTTAAAAATTGCTTTTTATTTCATATATGCATACATACATATCTATTAGGGTTTGTTTGACTGTAGGGTTCCCATGAATATAATGATTTATTAAGTCTTGTCCAATGTCTTGACAGAAAAATCAATCCTTGAGAAGCCATTTGGAATTTTGAAAGCCATTTATAAAATCATAATAATTTTATCAGACTTAGTCATTTCCCCACCTGTACCAAAGTTGGTAAAATCACTTGCAAGATGGTTTGGGGTTTTTTATCTATAATTCTCTGACACATCTGGGGTTGGGTGTGCAGCTTCACCACTTGCCCACTAAGTGAGGCTCAGGTAACATCCCCTCCCCAACCCCAAAAGAGCAGAATTTTATACAGGCAAGGAATCTTCAAATGAAGCACCTCAGTTGTGAAATTGGCTTTTTATTTTATATGATGTTCTGCCAAAACCTGGACTGGCAGCACTGAGAAAATCCCAATTTCTCCAGGCTGCCTGAAGGAAGGGAGAGAAGGGTGAGCCATGAGTGGTTCAGGAGACACTCAAAGTGATGAACTGAAATAAAGAGAATTGTGAGAGCAGCTCATTCTGCTCTCCTGGCATGGCTGGCTCAGGTTTGTAGGACAAACACAACGTTTTCATTCCCTCTCTTTCATGGATTGTCAGTGGGGAAGGTTTGTTTGCACATCCAGCTGCAAGGAATTTGAGGAGCTGCTCCTGTGAAAGGCTGTGTTTGCCCCATTCCCATAAGGAAGAAACTGAAAAGACACTTCTGCCAGTCCTGTCCTCCACTGGCCTCACAAACCTCCCTGTGGCACCTCCCTGTTGGCCAAGGAGGTATCAAGAAAAAGAAGGAAAATGTGAAAGGAGCTCAGACAAAATGGTAATTTCATTTTTCTTTGGACTCATGAATCTAAAAGTAACTTTGAATAAGGACTATTTTATATATGGAGAGATTTTTATAAATAATCACCTAATGCACCTGGCCAGAAAAATGGATGAAACGCCACCACTTGCACACCTTTCCTTAATGGAATGCAGGTTTCCTTGCACTGCTGGGCAGTGAAAGGTCTGACCCATACTCGACACACACTGGAGTAAAAATGAGTCAAAATAAGTGCAGCAAACACAGCTGCTAAATCACCACCTTTTCCCATCCCATTCCCTTCAGCAGAGAGCATCAATTATGGGTAAGTACAAGATTAGTTCAAGAAGAGCAGCAGAGGGATGGAGGCTGGGGCTGCTCTGTGCTTTGGAGGACACAGGGATTGTGCTCAGCACACATCTGCAAGGCTCCCCTCTTAAATCAAACCCTGCTCCACTGCACCATCTTAATTGTTCCAGGTGTTGTAGTCAGTAAACATTTGCTCAGGATTTTATGTGTGTACTATACTTGAAGATTTGTTTTCTGTTTGAAATACTTGAATTTCCTTCTGTCTTGGTGACTGGAAGAAAAATTAACTCTGATAAACCTATCATGGTTTGTTTGTTAACCTTTCCTGGTAGAACTATATTTTTCCATATGATTTGATCTTTTGATATTCTCACACCAGCAAATGAAACCAAAAAGGAACACAAAGAGTGAAGTGGAGCTGCATAGACACTGCAAGATCCTGGTTGTAAAAATAAAAAAAAAAAAAAAAAAGGAGAAGTGCTAGATGGCAAATTATAAGAATATTATCAAATTTAAGAATTCTTTACATAGATGATTCCTGAGTTAAGCTTTTTTACATTGCACTACAGATTTGAAGTAAAATGGAGTCTAACAGCAAGGATAGTACCTGTAATTCCTCTGCAGAACAGAAATTTAATCTCTATTCTGCCATAGAGCTTGTGTTCAAGCCAGAATTTTTAGTTTTATTTTCAGTGATTGTATAACAAATAGAACAATACACTCAGATGGTCATCTATGTCCAACATAGCTGTGGTTTATCTGAAATGTCCTTTTTTTTTAATAGTTCATCTCCCCCCTCCTCAAAGAGGAAAAGGGGAGAGAGACATGATCAGCTCATTCCCAGACAATCTTTTCTCACATTCAAAGATTTGAAGAAGATACAAATAAAAGACAATTGAGTCCTATCCAGAACTGGGCTGAATTTGGGGATTTTGCAGACACATACCAAATTCTGGAATCTGTTTTAAAACATCTTCAGGATTTGTCAGATCCACTGTGCTGACTTCAGAAGAGCTGATAGTGTCCAACTACCTGGCACAGTAATATCAGTTATTGATTCTTTCTAATTCAGGGCCAAATCAATAAATTAATCCACGAACAAATAAAATTCAAAATTGAAGCTTTGTTATGTACTAATATTACAAGTCTTGTTGGTAATGGAATAAACTTTTTGATTTTAAAAGATATAAGCTTTGAAGTACCAATAGGTGCATTCAAAGAGAGGCCAAAGCTCTATAATTACAATATCTACCTACATGAACCAGATGTAACTGCCTAATCAGCTGGGAAACTGAAGAGCTTTTAAATTGCATATTAGTGAAGGTAGATCTCAAAACAGGAGAAATTACTTGGGTTAAAATCATGAAATCATGGAAAAATGCATTCACACAGGAGACCCAGATAAATCTATTATCATGCCAGGAGCTGAGCACCTATGGCAGGATTTAGGAAGTAGAAATTTTGGAATCATACCCTGTAAACTGGGCTGAATTTGGGCATTTTGCAGACACATACTTGTGTGCAGTCCAACCACAACCCAGCACTGCCAGGTCCCCCACTGAACCACAGCCCCAGGTGCCACATCTGCTTGGTTTTTGAGCACCAAAAGGGTGGCTCCATCCCTTCCCTGGGCAGCTTGACCCAGTGCTTGACAACCCTTCCAGTGAAAAATGTCCCTCATTTTATCTAAACCCCTTATGGTGCAGAGCCCTGGCTGCTCCCTCCTGCTGGGGAGTCAGAGGTGCCAAGAGGGTCCCCACCATTTGTCACACACATTGTGTGGCAGGCACAGCCCACAGCTGAGCATCAGGGATGTGGAGAGGAAATAAAAATCCCCCTGGAGCTTTGGGGTAAAAGCAGAATTCCTCCTTGCTGGCCATGCAGCATCACACTGGGGGCAGCTTTCACCTGCCAGAGGAAGGGGGCAGCCTCTGAGTCCCTCCCAGCTCTCCAGGCATGGATATTTGGGGTTCTACAGCCCCATCCCTCTCCAGCTGGGAAGTCCCACTGCCCCAAAGCTGCCCTCTGTGCCTGAGGCACCTCCCAGCCCCTCCAGTGAGGTTTTGCATCAGGCCAGCACTGCCTGGAATAGGAGCCATAAACCCCCCAGCAGCTCCATGCCTGTAATGACTCCTCCAAAGCTTTTTATAGATGATCAGCTCCTGTAAAGGTCTGCTGGTAATTTGTGGAGAGGGTACATTACTGTTATCCCTGAGGAATTCCTGCTTCCTTTTTATCCAGCTTTTTTCTCTTGGAGGGAACTGGGAAATGAATGGGAGGTGTTAGTCTGGAGCCTCTCACTGAGCAGAGGCTGCATTTATTCCTCTGCAGACAAGGAGAGAGCTGCAGCCTGCTGATTCAGGGCTGGATGTCTCCCTCCACCCCTCTGCTGTTCAGAGGGTGGCAAAGGGGCAGGAAAGTGAATTGAAATTTCCTGGAAATGGTATAAAAGGAAGGGACGAGATTCTAAATAGCATTAAACCAGCAAAGAGCTTTAATGGTCAGGTATCATCACAAACCCCTCTGAACTGAGCAGGGGAGAAAATGTAGGAGGTTACTTGGTTTGTGAGCTGCCCACATCAGTGAAATGCTCCTGGTGACACCTGGGAGGAAGGCTGGGTGAAGAGAGTGATTTCTCCTTATAAAGCAAGCTGCAGTGCTGGATTTGGGACAGTTCTTCCCATGAAACTCAGCCCAAGTGAAAATTGACAAAGATTGAGTCATTTCCCCAGTAATGATAAAGCTCAAGTAAGTGTCCCCAGTGCAGATTTTCTGGGCTGTGGCTGACACAACAGCCACACCACTGCTTCTCCAGCAAATGCTTCCCACTGCAGACAGCACTGCTACCAACAAAACAATCTTCCAGAGATCATGAAATGTTAAGGAGTTCATTTGTTTAAAGCATTATGAAATAGTTCCCTTGCAGATCTCACTCTTTAATTTCCTGCAGCGGGGCTGAGGTGTGGGACACCAATACTGATTAAATCAGATTAACACCTCTGACGCTCAACACATCATCACTGCTGCAATATCAGCTCTGGGGTCTGCACCTGTTGCTCCAGGGGACTTGAACAAACTAACATAAAGCAAAAATGACCAGCATTTCCTTCCAACAGGGAAACTAAGCCTCCTGGGTCGCTAATTTGGCTTTTTGGGGGAAAAGAATTAAATAGGATGACTTTTTGTTCTTTATCTTCTCAATGAATCCACTTAACCCTCTTCAACACAAGGTTTCCTACAAATCTTGTAAGTGCAGCAAAAATGTGGCTGAAATTAATCACAAGTTGGAGACTGCTTTGCAGGGGTTTGACAACCAGGGTCTAAGGCCCAGTAAAAGCAATTTGTGGCATTGCCAAGCTAAGAATTTTTGGCACATTATTTTATATGTTACACACAGAGTGGTGCTATTTAAATAGGAATTTATTTAGGATGAAACAACAAAGAGACATGAGGAGTGGGGGCAAAAAATTGCATGGCAGATATTCCCTATATCAGGAGAGTATTCAGATGTGGGGTGACTAAAGGGGTTCCAGGAGAGCTGGAGAGGGACTGGGGACAAGGGATGGAGGGACAGGACACAGGGAATGGCTTCAAAGTGCCAGAGAGCAGGGATGGATGGGATTTTGGGAAGGAATTGTTCCCTGGGAGGGTGATGAGGCTCTGGCACAGGGTGCCCAGAGAAGCTGTGGCTGCCCCTGGATCCCTGACAGTGTCCAAAATCAGGTTGGACAGGGCTTGGACAGTCTGGTTTGACTGGAGATGTCCCTGCTCATTTCAGGGAGGTGGATTAGATGAGCTCTAAAAGTCCCTTCCAACCAAAATTATTCTGTAATTCTAAGATTTTATGCCTTAAAGATGTTTTTTTGGTAAATGCAATGTTGTTTCATGAGATCCCTTCCCAACACACACGTGGTGGTGGAGCAGCAATTGCCTGCCTTGCCAAAACCTTGTGTTCCCTGAGAATTTTGGCTGTGCCCTCTTTGTGTTCACACCGTCCCTAAAAAAAAAAAAAAAAGTGATTTCAGCCACTTTGCAGCATAAATGTCGAATTTTTTGAAATTTGATTGACATGAAAATATTCCTGTTTTGCTTGAAAGACCTCGATTAAAAAGGCCTGGGGAGTGCAGCCAGTTTCTGGGATGAGCAGAGTGGGACAGACCTATCTAAATCTGTCAGGGGAAGAGTAAGGGATGCTGTCCAAAATCAAGGGGAGGAAATGCTCAAGAAGAGCTTGTGAAATGGCAATTGGATTTATTCAGTGAACTGGAACTAAGACTTTTTGTAAAGGGTTTCAGTTAATCTTGTGTGAAAAGCTCCACGTTTCAATATAAATGACTTCTGGAAGGAGTTAAAAGTGCTTTACACCAGTGCAATTCCATGAGAGCAGCCCTGATGGCCTTGGAACAGCCCAGAGCCAGAGCTGCACCTACAGAAACCCAGCAAGAGCAGGAAAGGGACCCTTAAAGCACCAAATCCCTTCCTTCATCCCAATCCTTTCAAAATTATAGAGCAGAGACTGTCCCTGGGCAAAGCCAAAAGATGTTCTCTCCCTTCCAGAATAGCAACTTCCATTTCTATTAAAATAAATAGAAATAAAACCAGAAAATATATAAGAAGTGTCTCTCAATATCAATGTGTTGATACTGTCCTATCAACTGGGGTTTTTTGTTAGAAATACTGATGTTAAAAGAACTGATGTTCTCTCAATATTATTTTTTCTACAAACCCTCCATGAAGGAACCTCATGAACAGAGAGATTTGGTGTGGGGACTTTCTTTGCTTTACTTCATTTTTGTCAGTGCTGCAACAGCTTCTTTCTCAGAAAATCAAGTTAATTGATGGTTCCAAACCAAGCTTTGTACCAAAACTAAGTCCACTGTGTGGTCTAAAGAAATGCCTTTCCAGCTGGGCTGTCCCTCCTCAGCATCAATATCTTTTTTTTTTTTTTTTTTTTTTTTTTAATAACCTTTTGGGGAGTCCATGCACAAGAAAAGACTTAGGTCCAACACACACTGAAAAATTTTAGGAGCTGATTTCCCCTTTTTTCCCAGAAAGAGGAAAGCCAGCCATGACTACCAGCTAGTCCATGTTATTTTTACAGGACAGCAATTAGTCTCTGTAATGGAAAAGAAAAATGCCATTAATTCAACCAGTATATTACATATTAATTACCAAAATTATTGAAATAAACTTTTTAAATAATATCAAGGAAGTAATTTAAAAAGTTGCTCTGTACATAACACTTTCAGATCCAGAATGAGAAATGTATGTGACTACTAGGGGCCAAAACATGGCACATTTAATTTAAACCCTGGCAGCAAGGGGCAGGTTCCATTGCAGCTGTAATAAATTACATACAAGTGCTACAGAACAATAACAAAAACTGTGAGCCATCCATTTCAGTACCATTTACAAGAAATCAATATCAATACTTAATGCAATACTGGTGAAAAATGAGCAAAGATACAGAAAGCATAATAAACCAGTAATGAAAGACCTTGCAGTGTTTCACTTTGGAAGAAAAAACTAACTGTCTATATTTTCATGTAGAGGGATATTTCACGGAGGCAATGTGCTGGAGGTATGAGTGTTTTGCAGATCTAAGTTTAAAATAACCTCTTTATTAAATTTTCAAAAAAAAAAAAGTTCCTTAAACTGTGGATTACTAGCTTAGTAAAGCTCATACATATGGAAGGAGGCATTTCATCTTTCCATGGTCCTGAGTATTTTTCATGGGATTGCCTCAGATCAAACATCATTCCTTTGCACACCTCTCTGAAAGAACAGGCCACTTGCTTCTCACAAACGTGGATATTCCATTTTGGAGCTGCTGGGTTCAAACATTCCACCACCAGTGAACTAAGGCAGGATATTTCATCAGGTAGCCCCATCTCCTCCACTGCTTTCAGTCTCCTCTGAGAAAAATGTGTTATAATACCTTTCAGAAAGGATCTATAGCCAGGTGGAACGTGGGACAAAATAATCCTGAAAATAACAAGTGTGAAGTCTGAACGTGAGTGAATTGCCATTTGTCTCCACAGGTACCATCCCCATCCACACAATCACCCTCAGCCCTTGCTCTCCATCAAGATAAAAGGCCTTTCAGGAAAGCTTCAGCTCTCCTGGGTTTTCCTTCAGCTCTCCTGGGTTTTCCTTCAGCTCCCCTTATGCCTCAGAGGACAGCAAGAATTAAAAAAATTAGGAGAATTATTGTAACACCAGGTGAATTCTTATACTGAATATAAATACTGCATGCTTTAAAAAAAAAAAAAAAAAAGCAAGAAAAATAAGAATTTTTAATGAGAAATTAATTGCAGTGATAGGTAGATCATGGATAAATAGATAGATATTAAAAACTCCTTTTGCCATCACTTTTTAATCATGCCATTCTTCCTTAGTATTCCCCCTGGGGTTACTGCATTGCCTGCCACAGCAGACTATCAAAAAGCAAAGAGCATCTAAACATTTTTGAGGCCATCAAACCTCTCCTTTGCTGTGATCAAAACAAAATTAACAGTTTACTTCCAAATTGGCTCATAAGCCTTTTGGAACAGATGGATTTCAAAAGCATTCTGCAATAGAGCATTCAGTCTCTAGTACCTAATAACAAAATATGCTGGTATTTACTATAAGAAACAAATTTTCACAATTTAGTGCCCCAAACCAAAGTCCTGCTGCACCACTGCCCCATCCAGTAGAGAGCTCCACTAATTATATATGCAGGAAAAAACCCAAACTTACTAATATAACAAAAATTAATAATATTTATATAATAATTTCTCAACAAGACATAGCTTGGTCTGCTGTGTTTATACTTGTGCAAATAGAAAATGTTTTTCACTAGAATATTTCAAAATTATCTTGCAAACATTTTCAAAACTTGAAGCTTGATTTGACAACTTCTCCCTCATGAACACAATGACAAAAATCTTGGATTGAGGCTGAGTTCATCCTTCCTTCACACTAAAACAATCTTGCAGGAATTATTGGGTCATCTTATGCAAAGAATATGATTTCACATGGGATTTTCACCAGTGAAAGCACAGAAATTCAATGGACTCAGCAGAAATATTTAACAGCCCTCAGACATGCTGAAGCCTTTCACAGAAAAATGGCAGGATGAGAAACTTGATGGGTTTAATGAAATGATAAACAGGTGTAATTGCAGAAATTAAGGTTTAGAGACCTGGTGAAGTGTTCTGGTAGAACCTGCTGGAGCTCTGGAGTGCTGTTCAGCCTTGGGTGGTTTGCCAGGAGTGCACAGAGCTGGGGCCAGCAATAAATGCACTCCATAATCAATAAATGCACTCCATAGTCAATAAATGCACTCTATAATCAATAAATGCACTCCATAATCAATAAATGCACTCCATAGTCAATAAATGCACTCTATAATCAATAAATGCACTCCATAATCAATAAATGCACTCCATAATCGATAAATGCACTCCATAATCGATAAATGCACTCCATAGTCAATAAATCCACTCCATGATGGTGCTGCTGGGCTGGATTTGGGCAGAGCTGAGGGTGTCTGGAAGCTCTTCCAGCTGCCACCCAGCACCAGATGCTGAGGGGAGGTGACAATGCTGAGCTGAGCCACCCCTCTGTGCTGTTCCTCAGCTCAGACAATCTGCTGAGCTGCTCCTGGCTGCTCTGAAAGCAACAAAAATAACCCCACACATGATGTGGCAGTGAGAGCTCATTCCCAGCCAGCACATGTGAGGATTTGCCATCTACTGCATGGTGCACAGCATTTCATTTTCTTACCTGGGTAGGATTCTGTATTTCCCCACATCAGTGTGATTTCATTTAGCTTATTTCAATTTGGGGTTTTTGTTTGGTTGGTTGGTTTTTTTCCCCATTAAGAAGTGTGAACTTGTTTTCCAACACCACAGAATAGCTAAAGGAAGAATAAATCAAGTGTCAGTATAAGAAAAGGGTAAGTGAGCTGCCCTTTTGGACTCAGAGAACCTTTTGAGGTTTGTTCATATAGCTCCACAGTACCAGTTTAAAAGTGGCCCCTGACTCAAGGAGATGGAGAATGAGGTCACACAGAGGGAGACTTTTTGTACTCGTTCATCCATCACAGCACAGCACAGTGCTGTGCCCAGAGTTTCTGTGTAATAGCAAATGGCAATGGAGAGCAGAAGGGCTGTGGGGTGCTTTTGGTGCCACACCTGCCATCCAGGTGGTTCAAAAAAATTTTTCAAAAAAAAATTTTGCCCCAAGGACCAAGGCTCCAACAGGAGGGAACCTCAGCATCAGCCTCTACTTTTACCAGCTCTGCTAGTATCAGATATATGTATTCTTTCCCCAAAAATTCCCAGATAAAGAGTATAAGAAATCCACTTCTGGGCACAAAACAAGAATATCATCTCCTACAGAAGGTTTTGCATTAGAGGGCTGGGTTGAGCAGCAGCTCCCCTGAGCAGTTCCCACAGGAGGATGGTGGTACTGACAGATGGCACCCAGCACTCCTCAGATGATAGCAGGGCTCTGTCCTGAGCACTTACAGCTGTGTAAGAGTCAGTGGGAGTCGGGATTATGTGCAAAATTAACAATCATTGGGGAATGCAAATATTCTCAACATTACTTCCACTAATCAGCTTTTAAACATAACCCCTGTCTGGAAGGAAATCAATTTTTTTGCAAGTAATACAAGGGATTCCTATTACATGTTATGAGTTAAGTCTAACTGATTAATCCCTTAAGTAAAATTCCTTTATTTAAATTAATTCAATGCTTTCTGCTGCTATTCAGTGGTTTGCCTGAGGACATCCCATTTATTTGCTCACTCCTACCTGCCTAGGCACACCCACTCAGTGCTATAATGCCCTCATTAGTTAAATGCATGAAATCTTGTTATAATTGCAAGAAGTGTATTGCAGCAAACAAGCTGTCTCACCCTTTAGATCTGTTTTTCATCACTGAGTCCAAGATTTTAATTTAAATAAGACTCTAGGTGAGCATCACCAGCAAGAGCTGAATCCCACTGAAGCTAATGAGTCTTGGTACTGATTTCAAGAGCCTTCGAGTTTATACCTTAATGAAATTACTTTTTTTTCCCCTTGAATTGTCTTGTGAAAGTGATTCTCGACTTTATCTGCAAAGGAGAGGCTTTGGGGAAAGGAGAAGTTCCATACCCAGTAGATGGTGCTGTAATCAAATCCTAAAACCTGTTACTCCAGAGCCACTCTGCTACCGTGTCACAGCAAATTTCTGCAATTAATAAAGCAAGCGTGTTTATTTTAGACACGTGTCGTTGTGTTTAAAACACACTTACTAATCTGGAGCAGTAATTGTCTAGGCAGGCTGCTGAAGCAGTCCCAAGAAATGTTTGGTGTGGATTTTACATGTCTTGCAGAAAGGGGGTTTTGGTTTTTTCCCTCGTATCACTCGGGCTCTGTGGTCCAGGACTGTGAGATCCCTTGGCTCCAGCACAGGGAGGACACGTCTCTCATTTTGGGGAAGCAAAGCAAAATCCCTCCATCTGCACTGTCTTGTGCCTTCCAGCCTGGGGTCAGATTTCACAGAGGCAGAAATGTGATCAGTTGATAAGACAGGAAAGGAATATCATTTCCCAAGTGAATAAATTGTAAGTATTTTGTTCTAAAAAAAAAATCTTTGGATTTCTTTCAAACTCTTTGACTGTGTTGCTACAGTCCTGCACCACCTGCACTTGCATATCTGATCCTCAAATTCCCCTATTTTGTAACTGGAACTGAATACAATGGCTGTGTCCTGAAATCAGCCTTTACTTTTCTCTTCTACAATCTTCATTAAAGCTCGCTGCTGTTGATAACCTTTGATCTCCTCTCCATTTCTGCTTAACTTTTGAATGGTGCACACCTATCTGATATTGCCAGTTCTCCCAGGGAGGGAAGGCATCCTCTTTGTGGGCAGGCCTAGGAGAATAATCTCTCACAAGGAGCTGGAGGAAATTCAGCCCTGGGGAGACAAGGTCCCTTGATGGCACAGACAGTGACACTGCAGAGCCAGAGGGGACTGGCAGAAAACCAAGGTGGAATTTGCTAGGACTGTTTGAGAATTTAGTTCAATGTGTAGATTTTTTTGAAAGTCAATTTGGACAGATGTCCTTTCCAATGGCAGCAGCACCTCTGCACAACTTTCCTGGGCAAGACCTTGATTTTAGACAATATTTCGAACATAGAAGCAGATTTGCATATGACAAAATTCCTTGTAGGTTCTTGCTCTTCATTGCCACTCTGAACCATCTGGAAGTCAAGGCTGGGAAAAGCTGCAGAAGGACTGAACATCCCTGGGACCAGATCTGGAACTCTGCACCCCCACAGAAGTCAAACTCTTCTAAGCAGAGTCCTCACTCACTCCAGAGGCAACATTAATAAAACTTACTTTAAAAATTTAGTATTAAATTAAATTTAATATGCTCATGGATGTTATGTGCCTTCATATGTGGACAGCTGAAGTTTAAGAAAACTAAATCAAAACAACAACAAAAAAATGCCTATTAATCATGTTTCCTGTAGTTTTCACTTATGCAGAGCTTTGCAGCAAAGATTCCTTGGGCTACAGAATTTCATTTAACAAACAGCAAGGTTTTTAAATAAAAGTACAGCAGGAGGAATTTATATGCTTCTTAGAGCATGGAAGACCCTTCCCAGAATTATTAATGTGACAAAACCCACACAGTCAGGGCCACATTCCAGCTTTGAGTACACACGTGTGTCTGCACTGAAGTCAGCAAAAGCTGCACAAATATATCCAAGGAAAGATTTTCCTCCATCATACATTTTTCAGAAAATGTAATTATTATGTATGATAATTTTAGCTAATGAATACATTTGTATGACTCATTCATTATGTATCAGTCATTTATAAGGTGTTCACAGCATGTTTTATTAATTATTATTAAAACCTTGGATTTATTTTAATTCATATTTCATCAGGGTTACCTCTTTGACGTGCCACAGACTTTCTTTTGAGTTAATCTCAGGCTTAATTTCTGCTTCTGTAAAGGTCCAGTCCATATATAGAAAACAAAAGGAGGATTTCCAAATATTTCAATGGTCTCTAGATCAGGTCAGCTGTACACAAAAGGATCTCATTAGGTCATTGGCCTATATCAGGTGTATAATTAATTTGTAACATAAAAAGTGGGGGTGAAGCTGCTCTCCAGAATCACTGAGCTTTTCCCTCTCCATGGCCATGGGAATGACCCAGGCTGGTCCCTGGGCTGGATGGGGGCAGGAACCACCACTTGTGTTCTGTACCTGTCCAAACCCTGGAGGAGGAGGATCCCAAGCCAGAACTGACTATTTTTGGGTCACTGCCTTCTTTAATTGTTCTACACAAGGATCTGTTTCATCTCCCTGTTTTCTGTCATGTTTTCCTGGTGGTTATTTTCCTGCAACATTCTGCTGTTGGAATGAAAGTAAACACCATTCCCCATAAGATTTGCATTTTCCCTTGGGAGATTTTATGGAATGCAGCCACTGAAAAAAAAAAAAAAAAAAAAAAAGAAAAGAAAAAAAAAACCACCTACTTTTAATAAACAATTTGTTTATTTACAAATATCTCATGGATACAGCCTTATTCCTCCCTATCACCAATTTTGGACCAGACTAAGACGAAAAGTTAAGAAATGAGGAAAATGGAAATCCCAAGTCTTTGGCACCTGGAGCCTCTGTCTTTGACCATGAGCAGCATGAGCAGTTTTCATATAGACCAGTAATATAAAATTACATACTGGGGGGAAAAGGTAAATGTAATCTGCAAATGGCTGAAGCAAAGCTTTGGGAGTGCAACTCCAAACCTGGGGACATAACCAAGAGTTAAACCTCAGAAAGAGCAGGAATTAGACAGAAATCTAGAGGAGAAAAATTATTTTAATTTCCAGAGACTTAAAAAACACTACTGAGCTACTGCAGAAAAGGAGGCACAGAGAGACAGAATTTGGCCATCTGCAAAGCAGACTGCAAGAACAGGCTGCCCTTTTAGCCATTGCCCCTGCAAAACAAAGGATAAAGGATGCTGGGCTGGTAGAAGTCCCAAAGCTGGAAAAGAACACAAGAAGCAACATAGATCAATTTTTTTCTTTTTCCTGATTCACTTGATTTCTTCTAGACATGCTGTTACAGGGCTCACAGGGCCTGGCCCAGAGAGAGACCTTTGAAAATGGAGAGGTTTCCATCCTTTCCAGTAAACTTTCAGATAAATTTTTAAGACCCACTTTCCATTTCAGTGTGTGCAGAATCTCAGCTGTAATGGGGAGAAGCTTAAGACAATTGTCACCATCCCCCAAAAAATTGCAAAATATGCCTTGCAAAAAAACTCAACTCATTATTAAAGTTATTTTCCTTTCAACACTCTGATTTCCAACAAATATTGAAAAATGTTACAGATGTTCTTCACTTTTTACACTTAAGCAATTTCAAAAAAAAAAAAAAAACCTGATTTTGGAGACAAAATGAACAAGTGCATTTGCTCACCACATTTATGTGCTGAAATGCAACACAAGCTGAATTTTTACAGGTAAATTACAAATTTTGGAGATAAAGAGGTTTTCTGTTTGGAGCCCTAATGCAGTTTTCTTAAGAGTGGCCCAACACTATTGCTGTGCCTTCAACCCATTATTCCTGAGGTGCAGAAATGCCTGGTTCCAAATGTAGCAAAATGAAAAATTACAGAGCCTGTCTAACAAATCAAAAATAAATGAAGTAACAACATAAAAGTAAATTTACTGTTATTTATAATTTACCATTTTTACCTTGTTTTCAATTGTCTCTTAGTCCTCTTCATTCGAGGAGCCCATTACATTTTATTATGCTAAACCCTATCTTCTGTCACATAAATTACAGTTAAAGATCTTAATATTAAAGCCTCTTAGCTCCCAGACCATATTTCAGGCTTTGTTCAAACCAGACATTAATGCTGAAATTGAACACAGATCACTTTGTCATCATTACCTATGATCTCAAAAGTATAATACAATCTTTGGTATATATGGCACAAAAATGCTTCTTTGTATAACACTGAATTATGGAGATATATTGATATTCTTAATATTTTGACAAAACAATAAAACTAAATATGTTAGCTCTTTAGCAGATACCAGCATACCAGCCCAGCTATTATAACAATAGTTACTGAGGTAAAGATTTATTTATTCCAGGTAAAATAAGGAATTAATCATGCAGTTATTTTAATCCTAATTTTTCCCTGGTATAATTTAACCTTCCTGCTGGCTGCTACAGGAACTCTGTTGCCAATGTTCATCATCATCTGCTTGGGTTCACAATATCCACCTTTGTTACAGGAACAATATTCTCTTTTCAGTGGTCGTGACTCCAGCAAGGAGAAACATGGGTGCAGACTGTCTTTCATCTTATTGTGTGCCTTTTACTTCTGCCCTGGAATTACCCTAAAAAAGGTGTCCCTGAGCCTGGACAGGGCTCTGGGCTCTGCACTGGGATGGAGGAGGGAGCACAGCAACAATCCACTCCTGGATTTTGCCTGAAACCTGTGCTGTTGTCATTGTTATTATTATTATTATTATTATTATTATTATTATTATTATTATTATTATTATTATCATTTTAATAATCAATATAATTATACAATAGTAATAGTAATTAATAGTAATAGTAATAGTAATAATTTCATACAAGCAGAGCCCCAAATTTGGTGCTTACCCACCACTCTCAGACCTTTACAGACACGTGCACCCTGGCCCAAATTCTGTTTCTAGCTATTATCACCTCCTTCAGGAGAAACCCAAATGAATCTGCATAAGGCTGAGGACAAAATATTGTATTTTGCAAGAGTTATTTCTATTCCCATGTAGCCATGAGAATATCTTCTGCAGGGTATTTTTACAAGGTTTCCCCTGCCTGTCTCCTTCAGTCAATGAAAAGCCTTGGATGATTTCTCCATGCCCTGGAAAATTAAAATTCCCCTGCTGTTTGTTGCAGTGGGGGAGGCAGCCCTCAAAAAGCTCCTTCCAAGAGCAAATTTCATCTCTGGCTTTTCTTCATCTTTTGGACTGCCCCCAACCTGCTCCATTTATCCAGTTATTCCTGATTAGTCACTTGGAGAGGGAAGAGAACCACCAGGTATTTTTTACCTGCAGCCTGGTTGGGTTTGAGACAGAAGAGATGCTTCTCATCAATGACTGCTTTTGCCAGCTCACAAATTTTACAAAAAGCAAAGATCTGTGTGAAAAAGGTCAGGCTGATATGTCTCAGCACAAATGCCCAGAAAAGTTGAATTCCCAGCTGTCCAAATGTAAGGAAACTCCCCCAAAAACTGCTCTGTGCAGGTGCTCCTTGGTACATACAGACTGCCTGATGAATATTTCTCCAATGGAACACATCCTGCAATGCTTCAAAATATCTCTGTCCACTTGTATTAGAGTTTGGGGGATTGCAACGTCTTTCATTATAAAGAGAGGGTTATTTTTTTAATATATACCTTTTCATTACATCTAGGAGTAAGGTCATGAGTTCTTCTCATGATGGAGGTATAAATATTACATTGTATGGCTGAAATAGTCTGCCTCTGTTCCTGGAGAATACCCTTGGGTAAAATAGTGTGTCAGGGCAGCTGATTGCCTGCTCATTTCAGTTTGCTTACTTTTTGCAAATAAATTACCAGACAAATGAATAAAAAGAGAGCGTTAACTTCAGACAATCAGATTCATAATGCAGCCCCATTATGGCTTCAGAGCCTTTAAGCCTAAATTAGAGTTATTTCTGAAATTAGCTAATCGGGGTTGTGGCTCATTTCTTCCCTCCTGGAAAAGGTGGGGGAATCTTGCAGTGACAGCAAGAACAGAGGGGCAGGAGAAATGGATTTTGCTCTCAGTTTTCCTGTGTGAAGCTGGACAAGCTACACTTGCTCAGGTCAGAATTCCTCTCAGCTGCCCTGGGGTGTGGGGAGCGATCCCAGGTGGCTTGGAAGGGAAGATGGTGTGTCCCTGTCACTGTGTCACTGTCACTGTCACTGTCACTGTCACTGTGTCACCTGTGCACACAGACTTCAGCACACTCACACCTAGACACACTGTCCTGGTTTGAAGGACAGGTGTCTGCCAATGAAGGCAGAAGCTTCTCTTTGAGATGGAGAATGTAAACCCCCTCCCTCCAAATTATTATAACTTTGAAATTAAGGGGCTCTCAGACAAAGATATAGGAATTAGGAATAACAGTTCTTTACTAGGAAAATTAAAATAGAAATGCAGTATTACAAAGAACAATCCCAAACCCTGCCAGAGTCAGAATCCAAGCTGACACCCGTCAGTCAGTCAGGGTGTTGGCACAGTCCCATTCCATGGTGGCTGCATCCTCCTGCAGTGGCAGGTGTGGTTCAGCTGGAGCAGTGCTCCTGGAGAAGGGTGCAGCCTTCCTCCAAAAGTCCAGGGATGATGTAGAAAAGTCCAGTTTCTCCTCTGGAATCCAGTGGAAAGAAGGGTAACTTGCTGTCCAACAGCTCCTTTTTATCTGGGTAGGAAAGGCTTGGCTCCTGCCCTGGCTGGAGCATCTCCCATGGGATGATGGAATTTTATCAGCCATGCCCTGGGACTCACTGGCCATGAACAGGAGATCTCTCCTGGAGGGAGGATGGGCTGTGGGAAGATAAAGATGATTGCCCCAGCTGGTTTAAAGCTGGCCCATGAGCAGATAATGTGTGCCAGGAGATCAGGGGCACTGCCCCACCTGGCTTTAACAGATGGGGACAGAATCCACATTTCTGGCCACACTAACCCAACACACACACTCAAATCCATTTTCTTTCACTCTTGCCTTCATTATCTTGTAGATTTTTGCCCCCTTTTTGTCATAAGCAATGGTTAGTCTGTGCATACAACACTGAACATCAAGTCACTTCAAGAATGAACCAAACTGTGGAGACTCTGGAATTTTGCATGTTTAAAATTTTTCCTCATCTTCTTCTCTCTCTGTTTTTCACATTCGTATTATTCTGGAGTTGCCACTTACTAATAAATTTTCAAGTATTTCCTTTTTTGATAATTTTTGCATCCTGTTATTATCTTTTAAGTGCTAAATGATAATGATTCATCTGGTCATTTCAGTAGATACAAATTTGTTTGCTGAATGATTATGTTAATTATATAAGATAATTTTGTGTTAGTGTTGGCCTTGAAAAATAAACTCTCTCTCTGGGTTTTGCCCCACAAGGAAGTATTTGGGTTTGACTTTTTTTTTTATTATTTTACTTTTGTTTTGTTACTTCTTGTTCACAAGTGAAGCAAGTGATTGATTCATTTGAGTGAATGAAAAATGCATCATAATTGCTGCAGTCTGTCCAGCCTGAAATATGTGCTGCTGGCACAGGCACAAGTAAATAATACCTCATCTGTTTACTGCTCTGCTCAGCCCTACCAGTGGAACCAGGGGCTGACAAAAGAGAGAGGAAATCTGCAGTTTGCAGGGAGTGGGAGCCAGGAGGTGGCAAACAGCAATTATGTGTCCAAAAAAAGGGAACTCGGGGGAATTTTACCTGGCACTCTGTAATGCTGATAAAAGCAGAGTTTGCCTTCTCATCCTGATTCAAAATTGTCCCTTTGGGAAGGCTCTGGGAGAGAGGGTTATGCCTGCACTGCAAGGAGTGAGGGGTCTTTTCCTGGTGGGATCCCCCAGTCTGCAGTGCTCAAATGTGGAAAGGAGCAAAGCACAAGGGGAGCTCCAGGCTTTGAGACACCAGCTTGAGACATGGACCCCTTTGGGAGCCAGCCCCAGAATGGTTTTCCCTGGCTTCTCTTTCCCAAGGAAGGGATCTTTGCTCTGAGATGCTTGAAATATCCCTACACATGGTGAGGAGGTTGTTTTTATTTTGATTCCATTTTTTACCTTTAACAATGTCAGTTCTCAGGTTTATATGGATAAGACCACCAATCTTTACAGAATACCTTTACTGTTTCTGTGAATATTTATGCAGAGCATTTCTCTGTGTCTCCTGGTCTTCTGGTGCCGTCCTTCTTCACCAATGGGAGAATCTTTTCACCATGAGGCTGAGCTTAAGAAAAGCTGGGATTTATCACAAAATCAGAAACGTTAAGGGACTTTAATGCTTATCCAGTCCCACCCTGCCATGACAGGGACACCTTCCACTGTCCCAGGTTGCTCCAAGCCCCCAATTCCAGCCTGGCCTGGGGCAGCCACAGCAAATCTGAGCACCTGTGCCAGGGCCTCACCACCTTCACAGGGATTAATTTGACCTAATTTCATTTGACATTTGATCTAAATATACACCCTTTCAGTTAAATAAGTGACATTTTCCATCTAGAACTGAACTATCTCTCAAATCCTTCAACAAGCACCCACTGTCCATCATTCCCTTCTGCAAGCGACTGCCCAGTCTCCTGTTGTTATTTATTCTTTAAAAAACCAAGTTAATTAAAGCAATGTGAAAACATCTAATTGCAAACTACTTCCTTTCTCATCTGTGTTTCCCTTCCTGCCCCATGGCAAAACCCCATGGCTGTGCACAGAATTAAAGGACACATAAAACTCACAAAGCCACTTGCTGACAGCTAAAATCATAGACAGAAGAACCAGAGAGCTCTAAAATAGGTGTTTGACCTCAGTGGTAGCAACCCCCAAATTTCTGATGGTGTCAGCAGGTTGGGCTCCAAGACAGATGTCCAGAGCTCTGCATGGCTTTTCCCCTTTAAATCACATCAGCATTAGATTTAAAGCCTGGGCTGAAATCCACAGCAAGCAGTGTGAGCTGGAAACCTGACTGACTTCAGCCTGCTCACTGAGGCTCTGAGGCTTTCACATCCATGCCACAACGAAAAAAAGTTTGCTTCCCAGCTTTTCTCCCTTATTTGAACACTGATTTTTTTAAAATTCTCAGCTTTAAAATTCAGATCAAGCTTTTACGATTTTTGCTGCTGACCTTCAATTACACCTTTTCTTTTGCAGCTGTCAAATTAAAGTGATTGATATTTCCTAAAGTTAAAGCATATTTCTGATGATTGGGATAATCACCTCCCAGGTAACAGTCCATCATGTTTAAGGCATTTTGTCACCAGCAAGGTGTGTTTCAGAACAGAAGTCACATGAGGATCATCTCTTGTGGATTACCTTGGTGGACATCCAGAGAAAGATGCCCTGGTGGGCCCCCAGAGCCAGCAATACCAAAATTTCTGCCTCTGACCTGCTTTAACACATAATCTTGCCAATATAAACATTATTGCCACAATAATATTGCAATAATATTAGTATTTAATAATAATATTAAAATTAGCCTTCCACTGACCTTTTTTTTTTGCCAGGCAAACATGGCAGATGTCATTCCCATGCCAAACAGCTCTTCTGTTATTTGCTCCTCCCCTCAATAGAATTTTATTTGGCAATTAAATAAATACCTGCCTAATTTTACAGGCTGAAGAATGTTGGCTTTTTTATTTTGCATTGCATAATTACATTCATGGAGAGAATATTTTAATGCCGTATGTTTTCAATATAATTTCTCTTTTTTTTCATATAAAAGGAAAATTTAATTTTACTTTGCAAGTATAAATTAGATCCAGTAAAATGCAATGAACTGTAAAGTAGACGAAAGGGTCTTTTATATGGAAAATATTCTTTCTATGAAAATTAATTGGTCCTTACCTTAAAATTCTTTCATTGGCAAATATGTGCTCTCTATGTATAAAGTGTTATCTGGCAGTAAAATTTCTTGCCACCTGAACTATTCCTCCCCACATTTCAGGACACTGAATATCATAACGATTGTTCCCTTTTGCTGAGGTGAATGCTTGCTCAAAGCACAATCATTTCAATTTCAAAATGATGAAAGACAGTAAGTGGAAATGCATGAGAAGTTTCAAGAACTGTGGGAAAAAAAAAAATCACCTTTTGAACTGTTGAATTCTAGCAGCCACATAATAACCTATTTGCTGATTTCAAAGGTGAATTTTCACAGGTAATATCATGTGGGATACAAATCTGATTTTCCAAGATGCTGGGTACACATGAGGAAGGTCCCCAGGAGCTACATCCTTGTGTGGTACAAAGGGCTGTGAGCTGATTTTTTAGCAACTAAATTATTTTTAAGCTGTGCAACTTCACCCCTTGAAGAACCTGCATTTTTAACATCTTAAACCAGGAACTTTCTTGATGAATAATTGCTGTTGTTTTGGGTTTTTTCTTGACAAGTTTTAGAACATACTACTAGATTCACCAAAAATCAGTGGTTTTCTGCTCAAAAACTTTACAGGTGGTGAAGGGAAATGCAATGGAAAACTGCTCCATCTGTCCTGGTCATGCTACCTTAGGATTTTAGCTTTTATATTGTTTATCTATTTGTAATTCTGCAATTCTTTAGTGTATAACTCTAAACTCCATATCCACTGTGAGCTGCTGCTTTCCCATTTTGGTCAGACACAATTCCTCTCCAGCCCAAGGATACCTCACTGTTTCAGGTCCTGAGCAATGTAAACAAAAGTGAGTTTTGGAGCAAACTTGGAGTAAATCACTTCATTACCTGAAGCTGAAATTGGAAGACTAACTCCCAATTTGTAAATGGACCAAATCTATAAAAGTGTAAAAACCTATGACCTGTGGTCCATTTTTGGTGTAGCCCCTGGGGTAACACTGCCCTAAAAGTACCTGAAGGCCCTTCAATAAATAGAAATACTTTTTATTCCCTGAATTTTGTTTTAGGTAGCCCCAAAAAGGCATCAGTCACTCCCCAGGCAAATCCCCCCATCCCTCTGCCAATGCTTTTCCAGGTGAGCCACTCTTTCCTCCTTGGTGCTCCTCTTGCTTCCTAAAAGACAGGCAGTCTAGTTTGCCTCAATTCCTCCTTATAATTGCAGAATATGTGGAGTCCAACTGGGAAACCAGCACAGGGCTGTAAAAATGGTGCTGTGGTAGCAGCCACTACAGGAGGAATAAATCCTCTTTGGAGTGGGAATCCCCTCTGGGATATCTCCCAAGGCTACAGTCATTTTTTTCCCCCCTCAGCTGTGTTTTAGCCTCACTGCAGCTTATGTATTATATTGGAGAGCAGTGAGATGGGAAGAAATTCAGTTCCTTCTGCTGCTTTTCTTTGAGGCACTTGCTGTTTGTACTGGGAGGGTTGGTTTGTAATTATGGCATGAAGGACAGAAGAGAAGGGAGGCAGCTATTTCACAGATCTGGCCTTGCATCTGAAGATGGAGAAATTCTTGGGAACAGTTTAGCTTCTTAAGACAGAAAGCTGCCTTTAAAAGACAAACACTCTGATTGTGCATCATCTTGGCAACCTTTTCAAAATTACTACAAGAAGCCAGAAGTACAGGTTGGTAATCCACTGGAGCTGGCAAACTTTGAAGAGATTTGAGGTTGAGGCTGGCTGATATTCATAGATAAACCCATTCTTGTGACAAAACTCTTTCACTGTGCTCAATAAAAAGATTGCTGTGCCACACAGATCACAGAAATGTAAAGTATTTTCATGGAAGAAAGGCCTAGGCTGAAGATGGTATGAGTCATTTTTGGGAATTTGAATTAACTGAGCATCCTACACTGCAGAGAGTGGATTTCTGATCTCTGCTAAGTTGTTGCCACATGATGACCCTTTTGTGATATTTTTGTGGTGATTTCCTTTTTCCTGAGAACTTGGGTCAATGTCAAGATGATCCCAGAAGATGGAAAGCAAAAACCAGGTAAGCATGTGCTATGGAACATGTTTCTAGAAAACTAATATTACCATCTTTGTTTGCATCATCTTTGATTAGTAACCTTTCCAAATAATTACTGCAAGGGTAATTACTGATAATTGGTATTATCACAGTGTCAAACAGTAACCACCCTTAACACAAATAAGTCCCATTTTTAAATGACTGATCAGTGAAAAGTACAAACATTCTGCTGATGAGCAATACATGTTTTTGTTATTTTGGGTACATCTGCCACTTCACTCTCTCTTCTTGTGTCCCACCTTCACCTTGCTCAAGGTAAGCCTTTCCACAGCTCTTCCACAGACTGTAGTTGCTAAAGAAACCAAGAATAAATCTCTGCTTTTTCCAACCTTGGCTGTGGATATTTTTTTTTAAGGGTAGACAGAAAAATGAAATCCCAGATCAGCAAAGGGGAGTGACTGCTGCAGTGTGTCCTTTTATCAGCAAATATCTCATGAGCAACATCCAAGAGGAGAACAGAGAACAGCCTGGTGCCTTTTCTGTGCTCTCCTGTGCCAGAATTGTGAGGTCAGATCACTCCTCTGTGTGGAAATTTGGATTTGCCCTTCACAGACTTGACCCCAGGTGTTCATCTCCACAGTGCTGCCAAGACTTGGGGGGTTCTAACTAATCCAGAAGCAAACACTGAGGGTTCTCCAGCAGAAAGCAGAGTATTTTGGAAAATCATACTGTGAGAAGTTGGGAACTTCTGCTGAAGATTCTTTTTGTACCCTTTATAATAATCCCTGTGTATTTTTTGCCATGTCAAGCTCCATGTCTGGGTACAATTTCTTCACCACTTCTGTTGATTTCAAGCTATTTCTACATGATGCTGCTTTTACTGGAGTTTCTAAATACATTATTTAATTGGCATTTGTAGCTAAAGATGTATTAAACCCTCTGCAATATTTGATGTTTGTTTCAGATGCTTTCTCTGCAACAAATTCTTTTAAAAAGGATCCACACAGAAAACACATGTAGATGCAGGAGAAACATTTCTAAGGACATTATTCATAATTTTCATCATGGAAACCAGGGAATTGTGCCCCCCAAAAACAGTGCTTTTCCTAGCAATAAACAATGTACTTACTGGTTTTTCCCACACAGTACAAACAGTATTTAAACAACACCTGATCTATTGCATGAATTAGAAGTTTCCCCAAAGCCTGATTTAATTCACATTGATAATTTGGTTAAATAATAATTTCCAGAAACTACAACCTTTTAATAAAGATATTCACTGCTGGCAGAAATCTCATCCTGCTCTCTATTTATGCCTTTAGTACATTTTCTAAAGGTTCTCTGCACTTTGTTGCTTAATTATGCATGGTGTTTACCATGCTCATTTTACACTTACATGAGGAGCTGGTTGTAAGCAGCAGCTGCTCTGGGAGGTGAGGAGGAACTTTGGTGATCTGATAGCCCTGGATTCACTTTTCCACCCCAGAAATAAGAAACATCTTTGATTGCTCCTTGCAAAGACACAGGAAAGTCTCTCCAGATACCCCAGCAGCTATTTGTGGCTGTCACTCAGGGCAGCTGGTTAAAGCCCTGGACAATTTGTATTGTTATTTTGTTTGGAATGGAGATTCATGGTGTGTTTATAATGGCTGTGGACACTCCAGCCCATGTTGTGCCCATCAGCTGTGTTTGTGGCCAGATCCAGCACTGACACTGCATTGCACAGGTGTGTTCTAACCCAGCCAGCCTCCCTTGATGTGGGAAATATCAGACAAAAGCAGCAAGGTCCTCCCTGCTTCCCGGTTTTTGCAGGAATTTCCAATAACCCCTTACACAGCAAAGTGCTCTGATGGGCCTGGGGGAAATTCTGGGTGACAGAATCACATTGGGACTTCTGGTTGATCACTGTAGCAGCTCTGGGGAGAGGTTGGCCTCAGCAGAGCAGCTTTCAGCCAGTGCTGGTGATGCCTGGGGACAGGAACATCCCCAGCAGCATCACAGGGTGGCTGTGAGTGACCCTCCATCCCATGCTGTGCCCCCCAGCTGTCCCTGCTGCACTGACCCCTCAGAGGGGAGCTCCACCTCATCACCCAGCAGGAGGAAAAGCTGGAACAGCTCACAGTGCCATCATTGCACACACACAGGCAGGATTGCTCACAGGTGGGATAAATGGAGGGTCCCCTTCATCCAGCTCTGCAGGGTGGTGAACAAATCCCCAGGGATGTGGCAGAAACCTTCAAAAGGGGCAAGCTTTGGTCCTGGGGCAGATCATGGTTAGTGGAACTGCAGGTTAGACACAGCTGAGGGTTCTGCCAGCTGCCTATCCCTGTGTTTTACTCCAGTGCTTCCTTTTGCACTCCCAGCCCTTTCCACCCTGTGTGCCTGCACGAGCCATTCCACTTACAGGAGGTAAGACAAATGACCAAAACTAAACTTGCCCAGAGGCAGATACGCTTTTTCTCACATTAATTAAAGAAATTAGGAGATGATGAAGGCATAGCCACAGGAAATATTTCAGTTTTTATGTCAAGGGCTGATAAATTTTGATTTAGAGGAAAGATTTTTAAATCCCTCATTGACAGCTTTCAGCACATTGCTTTCCAAAAGTAACCAGCAAGCACAACACTGACTGCTCCCTAGAATAAATTGCCAGTAGTAATAAAGCTGGGGCTCTTAATTATGCTGGAACTTGCTGTTCTCTTTTCCCTGGGTTTTCAAGGTTTGCTTGGTTGAGACAGCTGAAATTGGAAACCTCGACTAGTTGAAACCTCCAGTTCAAGAGATGTCAGCCACATCTTTCAATAACACAGTGAAAGCATTCCTGTGGTTCTCCCATGTAGGCAAATGTCATTTTTCTCAAACTTTTCTGATGTCTCCAAAACCTATTTTTCACAATTTATGATTTTCAAGCCCATTTACATTCCCATTGAATATCAATAGTTGTCCAGAAATACTAAAATGTAATGAGAAAAGCTGAAGGGCACTCATACATGGAAGAAAAAGGAGACTGAATGTCTTTAATTTTTCCCTTTCCTGTGTTATTGACTAATTTCCAAATTGTGAACGTTTCAGATAGTTTTAAACACACACTTGAAAGACAAGTCTTCACTTTATTGACGGATCTCATTCCCAAAAGATAAAACTATGGGTTTTGTCAGTTTTTCCAAAGACAGAAGCCTTTTATTAGATCATAAATTATTGGGAGGACAGAGTTGATAGACTTCTTTAGGCTGATAATGTACTTTGAAAGAAAAGGCAGTTTTACACTTCTGCAAAATCGTATTTAAAATATTTATATACCTATCAACGGAGACACTGAGGTAATTCACCTTTGGGTCACTGGTTCAAAACCAAACCAGCTCTTTTACATCCCAAATGTGTTGCCTTCTGACAGCTGTAGATTCTAGATTTCTTTTTATTATGATCCTATTAAGCTTGTTCCTTGCATCCTGGAGTCCTCTGGGATAAAATTTGGCAACATCCAGAAGAGAGGTCCAGGAATGGATGTAAAAAGGAAAGGTTGAAGCTTTTGTCTTAACAAATTTTCAGAGTGAGGTGGGAGAGATGTCAAAGGACCAAGGAGTATCTTCCCTACTGGAACGAGCACAATGCACACTACTAGGAAATGCACTGTACAGAGCTCATAAACTGCCCACTCTTTTGTACACAGAATGCCTGCAGTCTCATAAAATGTTATTCTTTTGCTTTATCTTGTTAGTATCATGTGAAGCTTCATTAAGCCGCCAGATGAATCATATAGTAATTGGATGTAATGAATTTAATTATGTAATTTCTTTTTTCATAATGAAACAAAGTCATATTTTACAAACAGGCTAAGTATTGTTTGGAGTTATAGCTTTAAGCTGGAGTTTGGCAAGAAAAGCACAGCTAAGGACCGATAGATCTTATTTTTCTTTTCCCCCTCTATTTTTATCTGTTGTTCACAGTTTGGATTTATCCAGGCAGGGAGCACAGCTACACATGTGTGCTAAACAGAGGGAATTTCATGTTCACAGCCCGTGGGTGCTGGTGGAGGGTGATCCACAGCACATCATCCTCAGTGGACATGGTGGAGCCAATAACAGAGAGCATCTCGTGCCTGGAGGAAGCAGAGTGGGGATGGCCAAGCACCACCACCAGAATTACCCTAATGAGCCTTCCTTAGGATCCAGCACCTTCTCTGCACTGCTGGCCAGAAATAGGTGGGGTTTTTCAGGTTTGACCCCAGAATCTTGCAGGGGGTAAGAAATCAACCCCTCTGTGACAGGGTCAGCCCTCCCTGCAGTACCTGCTGGCAGGTGAGTAGCATCTAAGGATTAAACTTCAGCCTCACCCCTAAGGGAGGTCCTTTCCCAGGAGCCTGGTCCAGCTGCTCTCCAGTGCCACCAATTCTTCTGTGAGATGGAGGGGCCCTGGGTCTCCCAGAGACAGCTCAACATTTCAAAAGGCAAGGTATTAATGTCAGCCCTTCCCTCCCTAACTCCCATTAATGACTTTCTGATGACCCCTGCTTATAATATCCTCCACCCTTCTCACTACTTGGCCATTGAGGATGTTCCAAGGAAATGAAACCTAATGATAAAACACTACTTGAAATATCAACATCCCTGGCCTAATTAGAGCCGGGCCAATGGTCCCTAATTGCATAACTGAAATGCACCCAGTTGAGTTCTTTCTATTGTAACTTGACTACACGTCTCGGCCCTGATTAATAGAGCCAGCGCTGCAAACTAAAATGCAGTTAATTTATTGTAAGTTTTATTAGGCATATAAAAGGAGACCAGGAATTACTAGCCTTTCGTTGCTAGAGATACATTTCATCTATGACTCAGACCAGATTCTTCACAGATTAAGCTTGTTAATTTTACTTATTGCCAACATTCTTCACCACATTGCTGGAGCGAGAGCCACGGGCTCTTGTCTAGAGCGGGCGCTATGAAAGGAGACGGGGGCCTCGGACAACAGCAGCATTAACTACTTTGTCCTTTTAATTCATCTAATTACATGCAAGAAAAAAGAAACAGACCATTTGCAGGCTGCCTTTAGTTGCCTTTCTGCAGTGATGCTGAGCCAGTGCTTTTGTAGGCTTTTTGTTGTCTTATTAGCGAGCTTTTGTTCAGAGAGATGGTTAAAGCCATTTTCAGCAGCTAGCGAGATGAAACAGTTTCAATAAGGACACAATGTACTTGTTTAAATTACCTTTCAAAATGCTTGAAACCATTAAGGGGGAGGTGCTACAAATAAAAGTTGGATTTTTTTTTTTGTTATAATGTTTTACCCTAATAATAGCTTTTATTTTATTATAATCCATTAGTTGACAATATTATCCTATAGATTATTAGGCTGCAATTTTGTTATTTCATCACACTTTCAGCACTCACTCTCAGAGCTGGAAACCACAAATCTCCGTATAATATGCTTTCAATTTTGTTAAAATATGTATTTAACTGGTTTGGCTGTGAAACATCCTGGTAGAAAATGTGTTTTTAATTCTATCCTGATTAGCGTAACAGTTGACAGGGCTGAGTAGTGACATGATGGTGTCTTATTTTCCACTCTTCCTGCTGTTACCTTCTCCCCATCAGATTTTATTTATGATTTTCACTTCTCCAGAGCTAACAGGTCCAAGTGCACTCCGCAACTTCCACTAAAGGGAATTTATCCCTTGTTGAATGAACATCACAGTTAGAAAATCTAATTAAAAAGAGCCGATGTTCCTGGTTTGCTGGCAGGCTAATAGCAGTGTGAGGCTTTTGAAAAATTTAGTGCCTACAGGTAAAATAAAAGTGTGTTTAGCATTCAGTGGTCACAAACAGAAGGTGATTCAGAACTGTAGCAGAGGAAGGCTGGGAAATAAGGGAGGCAAGAATTCTTGGTTAATGGGGAGAAAATACATTCTCCTGTTCCACATCTTCAGTTTGCCTTCCTGAAATTGTGCTGGTGTCGGGGTGGCACAGAGCCAAGCTTCCTGCAAGACGTGGCTAAAATTTGGAATGGAACTCTATCAATAAAAACCTAAAATCACCTTTTAATCTGCATTTTTCTCATTCCTGAAAACAATCTTAGTGCTGCAGAAAGATTTCCTGAATCATGGGTGCAGCTGAACAACAGCCAAGCCAAGCCAGATCAGCAAGGACTGGCTCTGTGCTGAGACCTCAGCTGGGTGTACTGGGAATTTTTAAATACTCTGCATTTACACTGAGTTTGGTCTGGTTGATCTCAACCTGTGCTGTGGAAGTCTTTTCACACTGCTGCAAAGCCTTCTGCTGCTTTTGGGGTGAGTCATGGAGACCTTAAAGGATTTAAGCTGAAGGAGGGTGAAATGGGATATTGGGAAGGAATCCTTCCCTGTGAGGTTGGTGAGACCCTGGAATAGATTATCCAGAGCAGCTGTGGCTGCCCCTGGATCCCTGGAAGTGTTCAAGGCCAGACTGGATGGGGATTGGAGCAGCCTGGGACAGTGGAAGGTGTCCCTGCCATGGCAGGGATGGGACTGGATGGTTTTTAAGGTCCCTTCCAACCCAAACCATTCTATGATTTTATGAACAGCAACCATGCAAAGCTGTTGCCTGTATTTTAAATAATACTGGCTACTTCTTACCCACCAATCTATTATTTTCAGCCGAAAGTTTGCCACTTTTACTAATTCAAATAAAACTGGAATTCAGAAAAACAACATTTCCAGTGTCAGCCGTGTACATTACTACAGCATTTTGTAGGCACTTTCCCCATGAAACAATCAGGAATATAATGGGGGTGGATTAGCAGGAATGGTGGGATTTGGTTGAAGGCTGGACTTGATAATCTTGGACGTCTTTTCCAACCTTAATAATTCCATGATTTTGACAAACCAGGCGCAGTCACACTCTGTGAGGGAAGCAAGTTCTATCCCAGTTTATTACTTGTTATGGTGCCTCCCCCACAGATCACCAGCACCCTAACACACCATTTGGGATCTAGAGACAATGATTAAGGGACTGTAAGGCACTTTGTACCACCAGAGAGCTGAGGCCATCGTCCCAGCAAAAATGTGAATATTTGATTAAAGTCGAGCAAAGGAAGGGAGAAAATCCAGCCTTGCCTTTCAGCAGACACAAGGATGGATCAGAGCCTCAGCTCGTGCATGTGTTGTGCATTTGCTGAGCTGACTGCTGACTTTGTGCATCCTGGATGTGATTGCACTTTATCTTCCACAGCAGCCATGAAATACTTTTAGATAAGGAATGGTCGGAAACCACGTTTCCTTATTTTTCCTTATTACCATTCATTCTCCTCAATCAAAACTGGAACAGGGTCGCATTTATTCATGTTTTGTGAATTAAAATCCTCAAGCTTCCTGTGGATGTGCCTAGAGAAGGCAGTGAGTTTCTGCTGTGGTGTGTTGCATGATTTTGGAAAAATTCATTTGCAGTAAGACTCGGTGCCTTCTTCCAGTGCACGGATTTGTACAAGCTGGCTCCTAAGTACAAATCTGAAGCTACAGAAAAGCTATACCCAGTTAAATACCTAATTCCCTGGCTGAATAATCCAATTGGGGAATAATAAATTTAAAGCTATACTATATGCTTTATGGGACTTTAAGAGAGTTTTTCTTTTCCTTGTCTTTTTCACTACTTCCAGGCAACCTAGAAAATAATTCAGTGAGATTTACCAGTGAAAATGAATTCCTCCATAAAATTATCAACAAATCAGAAAGTCCTCATAACCTGTTATATCTTAAATTGCTGGTGTGATTTATAATATCTTGAGGAGAGAATATAATGTTCCCTGTGATCTCTTCCAGACTGATTTTTTTTTAATAAAAAATAATAAAGCTTAAAAGTATGCTGGGAAGCATGAATATGCTAAATGTGTGTGAGCAACTTATGGCAACTACAGGAGACTAATAGCAATTTTTATTCTCCACAAAATGTAACTCATTTCTTTTTAATGGTAATATGTTTGCTCAGAGTACATCTCTTCAGGCAGATAGAGGAAAAACTATAGAGACCTCACACAAATAGCTCTTTTGATATTCTTCCTGATAAGGCCACCCTTTTAGAGAACAAAAATTAAGTTTGGCCGTGCATTGTAACATCCACGTGTTTGACCATTGAACGCAATGTGTGGCCATTAGAAATAAAAGAAAAATCAATAGGGTTTCATTAAAACAGCAGGCAATCAGGGCTACGGCACTAGCTTAATTACAGTTTCAGTAGCATTTGCTTTAATTGGAAAGAATAAAAGAAGTGAAGTGGAGTGAATGAAGAAATTAGCATATCTATCAGTGTTGTCACATTGTACTGTGGCCTTAAAGCACTGTTTGCTCTTTAGTATCCCCGATGCTTTGTGAGGCCCTGAAAAAATATGGAAAGGCAATTAGCAAATAATCAGATTGCTAATCCTTTGCAGGATTCTAATTAAAGAACTTTATAAGGCCTGGAATGCAGTTTTTAATCTTTATTCTATACAGCAGATATCATTTGCATCACTCGGGCTGGTGCAGCGCTGAGCTCACATGCACAAGAAGAACCAAGAAGAGAGGAAGGGGTTTGTGCTGGATTTTTGATGTTCAGAGGGTGGAACAGGTTTTCCAGATAAGCTCTGGATCCCTGGGATTGTCCAAGGCCAGGCTTGGAGCACCCTGGGGTAGTGGAAGATGCTCCTGCCCATGGGAGGAATGAGGGAATGAGCTGGGATTTAAAATTCCTCCCAATCCAAACCAATCTGGGATTCTAGGATATGTTTCTGTGATTCTGTGCTCTACACTGGGAGTTATCCTAAGGACCACTTTGTGCTGTCACACAAAAATCCTCTTCAAAAAGCAGCAGCCTCCAGCAGCCAGGCCACAGGCAAAAGCAACCTTAAAGATGAAGTTACCAAAAACATTGCAGGTATTTCCAGTTCATTTCACTGTCACTGTCTGTCAGCAACCGAATCTCATCTGGGGCAGTTCATTCCAGCTCTATCACAGTTCATTCCAGTTCTATCTCACTCTGTCAGAATTAGGAATAAAACTGTTTCTTCGTACTTACAAAGAGATCAGCCAGTAAAGTGGCATTTTTACTTCTTTTGTGCAGATGTCTCTTGAGGCCAGCACGACTAATAGCAGTGAGATCACACAGGTAGGCCAAAAAATTATGTGGAAAAGCTAATATATTATTCTCACTACTCCTGAAAAGTTAATTCAAATGTCAATTATCTTCTTGTCACTAAATTGCCCATAAAACAATCATGACTTTTCGTGGATTAATTCACTCCTTGAAATTATTATGCAGTTATTTGGGGAAAAAGAAACATGTTTCAGTCACAGGTCATCCCTGAATCATGATTTATTTTGAATATTCTGTCTTGTTGTGTATGCCATCTCTTGCACAATGTTCAACACATCCATGTGTGGGGTGTTTTTACCTTTTTCTCTCTCTGTGACATGAGACCTCATGTTTCATTAAGATGTATCACATTTCTATAACCCTCAAGACCCAATTTCTTAATGGATTTTGTAATGAAGGCTCCAATATTCAAATCTGGGATACTTGGAGAGCATTGCATGAAGCCAAACTGGAGATCAGAGAGCAGAATCTAAACCTAAAGTACTTGAGTGATCAGTACAGGACAGCACTTGTGTTTGTAAACAGAAATAAATCCTAAATATCTAAGTAGATGCTTAGAGTGTTTTAAATCACCCTCTCAGCAGTGGGTGATGTTAAAGTCCAATTAAAAATCAGTGTGAATTAGTCACCTGGAGGGTACAGATCTCAGTCAGCTCACAGCCACAAGGCTGCTTGTGAAAACATCATGTGTTCACTTTCCTTCTTTTTTTCACAGCCCTACCTTTATGTAAAGAACAATTCAAAGGAGCCATAAAATGGGGAAAGACACTAAAAATCCTTCCCATTTCTCATAGTAAAATTCTCATTTGTAATAAAATTCTCATTTCTGGCTGGGCATCGTTCCTGTGGTTCATAGTGTGGCAGACCCCTCAAGCTTGCCAACATTTCCTCCCAGGTTAGAGGACCAGAACTTCCATCCCAAGGACACTGGAGGTGTGTCCCTGCAGCCCAGGAGACACCAGAAGATGGTGACATGAGTACAGAGACATGGAATGAGCTCCCCAGAAAGGAGGCAGTGTAGGGAGGCAAATGTTTTGATAAATTACTACAAACCAAAGTGAATGGAATTAATTGCAGGTTTGATGCTGTTTTAAGCACTGTCGGATAAAACATCCTTTTATGCTGCTAATATTGAATTAACTCCTAAAGTTACTGCAAATGCCTTTTGGCCAAAGGATTCTTGAAGGGCAGGAATATATTCATGGGAGTGGAAACCCAATTTGAGGTGGAACTTCCACAGACAAAAACAAATGCCTCAAACCAGTTTGGCAGTATGTGATAACTCTTTGTAATTAAAGGTTAAAGTATTCTTAAACCAGTTTGGCAGTTAAAACCAATTTCAATTGAAAATATACATTTGTAATTGCAAATGGAAAGATTTCCTGTAATAGCAGTAACAGACCCATTTTCTAATAAGATGAACAATACAGTTGATGACTGAAGCATCTGTATATAGTTACATACAGCATTTCTGTACTGCAGGCTGCCAATTTATTTCAGCAGTGAAAAGCTTGATTTATTGTTTGTAGCATTACCATCTGTTGTAGTTATTACAGAAATTATATATAAACCAGTTAGTAAACACTTTGCCCCATTGTCTGTTGTTTTGATAATCACCCATAATAACATCTAGCATCAATATGGTCTTTAAACCCGATTTGGGAGTTAATGGAATAAGAGGAGGCAGTCAGTATATGCACCAGGGTAATGTCATTAGGAATGTTTGTGAAGAACAAATTAAATCAGTTGTAAATTGTGCTCTCAAGTCAGCCAGAAAACCAGTCTTGTTCAGGAGAAGGGATTTATATTTTAACCTCGTGCAGAAAATGTACTTAAGCAGATTAAAATAAAATAGGGACTTCGTCGATGGATGTAAATGGTAATTGCTGGAGCTCTAATGGCTTCCTGTTGGCTATGTCATGCAGTGGGCACAGCTATTTTAAAGTTAACCAGTGCTTGAGGTCATACTTTTACAGATTCAGTCATTAAACAGAACTAGACATGTCACTAAATGGCTGATTATTCAAATGATGAGCCTGCTCAAAAGTTACCCGTGTCATATTCTGGACAGAGGATTACAGAAAAAAAAAAAATCCTGAGGTAGAGCTGAAATAAAATAAAGATGAAATGAATTGAAGTATAAGTCAATAGAAGCATCCGTATGGGGTCTCATTTGTTTTGCAGACTCTGCTTTCTATCAGTTGGCAGTGGTTGGTTAAATTATTCACATTGGGCTTTCCTTGTGTACAAATCGTTTCATGTATGAGAAATGTAGTGTCTCAATAAATTATCATACACTGAAGCATTAGCTGGATGGGAAGTTACACAGGTTGTAGCTACATGAGAAATAGGTTTATTATATGCTGGTACAATTTATTATGTGCCTGTGACCATTTCACCTGCCCACCTAGATGTCAGCAGTGATGTTATTTTAGCACCATTTTAGTGATATACTGAAAAGTCGAATGCAGAGTTTGCTGAAGACTCTGCCTGCATGAACCTTTCCTTCCAAAACAAATTATCATTTCTCATAGAAAACCTTGTTTCATCCACACCGAGCATGATCAATATGCTCTTGTTTATAAGTGAAATATTAAGGGCATTTTCTGAATTCCAGTTTTATTTGAGTTAGTAAAAATGGCAAACATTAAGCTAAAAATAATGGTTTTCATAGATTGGTGGGTAAGAAATAGCCAGTAATATTTAAAATAATGCGAGCAACATCTTTACATGGTTGCTGTTCATAAAATCATAGAAGGGTTTGGGTTGGAAGGGACCTTAAAGCCCATCCAGTGCCATGGGCAGGGTCACCTTCCACTGTCCCAGGGTGCTCCAAGCCCTGTCCAACCTGGCCTTGGGCATTTCCAGGGATGGGACAGCCACAGTTTTCTGTGCCAGGACCATCTGGTAGATTCATTTCTTTAACAGGCCATTTGAACTTTAGGCATTGCCAAGGAGAAGTGGAGAGATAAGAGTTTTTTCCCAGTGGTTCGAGATCATCCTGGACAATCCCACCCTGTCAACACCCCATAAACCCTATGATTGCTGCACCAAGTGAGCTGAGAAGGAAAGAGTTGTCAGGGAAAAAGGTTTTCCAAGCATTGTGAGCAATTTCTTCACCCAGAAATCTCCCAGGGCAGAGCTGATGTGTTGGTGGATGGAAGGGCAGCTGGGCACTACCAGGCTGAGCTTCTGAGCAGGGGATAAAACAAATCAGGGAACAGAAATATGAGGTTTGCCCCACAGAGCTTCCAAAACTTGAAAAGACACAAAATTCAAAGGGAAAACCTTGATGTTTGAGTCTGGGAAAAACTATGGGGATCCAGCAGTAGAAGAAAATGAAGGGAAGGATGAGACCTGCTCTGCAGATGGGAGTTAGAAAGCAAGAGGGAAAGGAAAAAATAAGTGCATTTTGAGTGTTTTCTGTATGAGACAACTTGAGGGAAAGAGTACTTTCCATAAACTAATACAATTGTTTTGATTAAAAAATCCTTAAAATATTAATGAAAGTCTTCTGAAGGCAAAGTTAATTACAGCTGTGCCACTCACACAGCCCTGACAGGATTTCCATTATGAATACTGGTTTTTTGAGAGGTAATAACTCAGTCAGCCCAAACCCCCTAATGGGTAAAACTTTATGCTCAAGTTCCCAGCAAAGGCAGTCAATTTTTTTGCTGCTGTTCTTTTGTTTTCTCTGTTGCCCTTATTTCTTCATTGGTTATTTTTAGGTGTGGAAAGAGTTGGGGTTTGAGGGCTGGGATGGATGGCTGAATGTGTCAGTATTGCCATCATTTCAGGGTATCCAGCCTCCCATTGCTGCCCTGCAGAGAGTGGGTGGTGGAAGTTTTGTGGATGTGAAATTTAGGAAAGAAAGATGAACATTTTTGCCACAGCTAAACTGGGACTGATCCCAGAACCCAACCAGACCAGTAGCAGTGGGGTTAGAACACCAGAAACTGAGAGTTCACTTTCCAGCAGGGGTGTGAGACTGCAGAGGGTTTATCTGGGTACAGGAGAGAGAATTTGGGATCACCTCAAGCAACCTTGTCAGGCACTGCACTCCATCAAGATGTAAAGTAATAGTACAGAAGGGCTTTATAGGCTGCTCTGTAGACTCTTTGGCAAAAATCTTAAGCATCTCAGGAGCAAACTATACCTTTTATCACTTGAGTTACCATTTTTATTGATTTTTTTCTCAGGAAATTAAAATGAAAGACTTCAGCAAATAGCACCTCTTGGAACTATGGAAAAGAAACTGCTGCTGTGTATCAGTAAATTTTATGCACAAAACATCTACATGTATTTAATTTTTCATTTCACAGAAGTTCCATTCACTTTGGGTGAAGGAGCTGTGTTAATTTCCCATAAAAAAGTTACAAGACACAAATTTACGTCATTTCTGACATCAAAATCTGGTGATGAATGTCAGAGTTCTTTTCTTTGCCTGAACTTGGCCATTAAACCACCTGGTGAGAGATCTGGCTTGCATTTACCATATTGGTGTGAAAATTACCCTAAATATGAATGCAACAGCATTGCTTGCAGGCTAATGGCTAATATTGTATGCACTGGGGGGGGGAAAAAAAAATCATTGCCTGCATGTTTACTGTGTCATTTGTGTTAGTTCTGCTGGCTGATTTTCATAGCATGTTACAGCTGCTGGGGGAGAAAGGGAACCCGAGGAAATGCACAGGGTTTTATTGCAAAGCATCATCCTATATCCACAAAATGCTGGTACCTCACACTTTGCAAAGATATCTGCCAGCAGGTAGGAACACATTCCTGGCTCAGCACTCCATAGGATTATTTGGTAACCATTTAATGGAAGATTGCAATATGCTGGTAGCAGAATATTTTTTTCACCTGCTGGGTAGTTGTTCAACTCAGCCTACTTAAAGAGACGGGCTGCCATGAGAACACAAAGACACAGCCCTGAATAGGCTATCAGGGATTTTTTTTTTTTTTTTTTTTTAAACAATATCTATCCTGGTATTATGCAGTCACAGTAGTTATTACAAAGTAAAGCACAGACACTCCACAAGTTTGAAATGCGAGCGTCGTAATAAGAAAAAATTACATTTGTTTCGTTTTCTGTCCTTGTTACTTTCTTCCTTGTGATAATAGATTCAGATTTTGTGCCATTATCTGGGCTTATTAAAGGAAAGTGGTATCAAATTTAATACTTCCCATATAAAGTAAGCGAGCACCTGCTCATAAAATTTATTTTCCATGCACCTCACAAAATACAGGGGAATTAACAAAATGGCTCTGCTATATTAGAACAAGGGCACAACTGTTACTATCTCTATAAGATTGATTTTGATGAAGATTACAAGGATAGTATTTGTCTGACAAAGCCAAGCACTCAAAATTTATCCTTTTTGTGGTGTTTTTTTATTCAAAATTGTTCATTCTTAACGTGACACTGCAAGAACCATTTTTCTAAATTACAGCTTTTTTAATATAGGTTTTACAAAGTACATCTATGTCAGAATTTTTTTCCTATATAATGTCCTGGGTTGCATTATCACACGGACATGATGTCCAAGCCTAGACCATTAACATATGAGGAGATACAGTCTTTCTTGGATAAAACAAGTGCTAACCTGGAAAATGGGACATGTTTCATCAAATCTAAATCCACATTATGCATGAACTCCTCACTTTGGAACCAGACCATCCTCCAGAGCAAAACTGATCCATGCCTGAGAACAGGAACATTTTAACCAAACCAGGGTTTCACCTCTTCTCTTGCAAGGTGCCTGCAACCCAGGGCTAATAAGAATTTTAGATATCCAAAATCCAGGCTTAGTGCCCAGCCTCTCCAGCCCAAAATGCTGATGAACTTTGGCTCCCCATGAGGACAAAGCAGCACCTACATCCCTCCATTTCCAGGTGACAGGAGGTCCATCCAGCCCTGCTTTCCTCCTGGGGATGAGGGGATCCTTTGTGTGTTGCCTGCCCAAGAGATCTCAGGGCAGCAAGGCTTAATTAACCATTTCAAACCCTGTGCAATATCCTTCTTGCTTAAAGGAATCACTGATGGCCTCACCAAGTCATTCTCTGATGGAGGGATGGAAGGGACCAAAGCTGGGGGTCAGTCCCTGGTTGATAATTGCAGAAACAGCAGCTTGAGCAGCAGGAGAGAGGGAGAAGCAGGGAAGGAGGAGAGGTGATGAAATATGCCCAAAATCTGGTTTTGAATAGGTGATCCCCAGGCTTCTGATGGTGTTTCTATATCTGACTCATAAAGAGAAAAGGTTTTACAAGATGGCAAGAAGCTTTCAGCCATCTGTTCCCTCCAAAAAAAGAATTGCAGGAGTGTTTTGCATCACTGCACTGCCCTGCCCCTCTTCTCTACCTGATCCAGGCAATGGCTCTTCCAGCTCAAAGGAGAAAAGCAGTTTATTTACCTCATTAACACATTTATGCTTGGTAACACCAGGCTCTGGGACAAAGTGGAGTGCATATTGTGTTTTATTGGCGATTGGAATAGAGAAAAATGCTTTCTTTTGAATTAGCTGGTCCTGGCAGGTTGCAGGCAGCCAAGCTTGAAAGAAAAGATAAAGTGAATACTCCTTGGATCACATCACTCTTTTAAATATAGCACACCATTAAGTCCAGCTTGGTTTTACATTCTTGCAACATGACTCTTGTTTCAGTTATTTACTTCTGTTTCCACATAAATGTGGGAATTCATAATCCACAGAGGCTGCCCATCCATTGTACTGCACTGAAACAGCATGTGCTGAACTCTTGAACTATAAAATGTATTGATTATTGTTTCCTTTTGTAATTTTTATTTACTCACAGGAAGATTGCTCTTTATTACTCATCTCAGCATTTCCTTTATACAGATATTATTTCTACTGTAAGGCCCAGATTCAGGCCCACAATTAAGCACTTCTCCTGCAAAGAGAACAAAAATCCTGCCTGAGCTGCAGTTACTCTAGAAACCTCAAGCTGCAAATGCTTCCAAGAGAGAGTAAATATGTGCAAGATGCTTGTTACTCACACGTGCAAGTGATTGTAGGTCTCAGTCCAACAGGAAATAACAACAGCAGAAGAGAACTGGAAATTCTCAGGCTGAGTTATTTGTCAATTTTGCCACAGCAACATTTCCAGCTACTCTACAAGTGAGCCCTGAAATTGCCTGAAATAAATTTAAGATTTCCAGGATATCAGTGCAACGGAATGGGAGGGATCTGTGAGCCACTGACTGCTTTAATCTCATTTATGAATGCCCCAGTGCACTGTGAGTGAGCCACAGACAAACTAGGCAGGTTTAAATGATAATTGTGCAGAAATTGGGTTTTACCTGGGTTAGCCCTGGTGAGCAGGAAATGCTGGTGTGTGAAAGGACACCAGTGTGGCACCATTTCTGATGAAATTATGCTTCCAGCTTTGGAGTAGATTAAAACCTATCCACAACCTCTTGGTTAAAATGCCAATTAGTGACACCAGGCATGGTAATTGTGCAGGAGATTGAGCTAAGGCTGACCTTGCTTGTGTTCCCCAGGCCAGCAAACAATCAACAGAAGAGTCTCACACTTTCTATTAGTTCATTATCAGGAATGGACTTGCAGTGGTGAAACATGGGTAATACATACCAATTTCATGAAGTTTTAACCATGATTTCATGTTAAAGGATTGTTTAATTTTCACAAATGTGGGGGAATGTTTGAAAAAATAATAATAACCAGACACATCCTTGGCTGTGCTGCAAATGTTTTGTTCACAGTGATTTTAACAGAGTTTAACAGGATCTACAGCATCATTAAAGCCTATCCTGGTGATGTCACTGATCCCCAGCAACACAAAGCAAAACTAAGCAAAACCTTCACATAGGTTGTGCAGTTCACCTGGACTTCTTCCATGAGCAAATATTTTGGGATGTTTGCTTTGGCTCAAAAACAACCATGAAAAAATTGACCATATTCACTGTTGGTATTAAATAAGTGTGATTCCCTTGGGATGACTCTAACACATCATTTTTTTTCCCCCCAATTGTTTAGGTACTGCCCCAAATTAGTAAATACTTCCTTACAGAGAGCTCTGTGAATTATAGAGATTATTCTTTTGGGTCAAAAATGTTATCTTTTACAAACCTATGCATTCTTGGGCATAAATATAAATACAAGTAAATAAATACATATAAAAATACGTAAACATAAATGTAAGCAAATTAGATAATTTAAACATATTAAAATCAAACACATGACAGTTAAACCTGAGAAATATAGAAAAAGCAAAAAAAGTGGACAAAAATATGACAAGTCCTTCAAAACAAAATGTTGATCTCCATTCATGCTTACTTCTGTGTCACGTCAGACATCACAGCCCAGAAATATCAGTTAAGGTTCCAGATTAATGCAGCTCTTTGTCACTAACTATGAATAGCATGGATGTTGACTCAGATCACAGGAGGGATTGGCTTAACTGGACACTGAGCTCAATTGACTTGTGACAAGGCCACAGCTTAAAAAAAGGTCATATTGTCCTAAAAATGCAAACTGTGCTGTGTTTTATAGGATCAATCACAGTTACTACCTTTAAATACTGACCCAGTTCCATCTCTGACCAGTAAATTTATAAATCTGGCAGATTTCACAGTCTTGGCTATGAACTATGTGTGAAAAAAACCCAGGTTTGTGTTTGGGACAAAGGGGGCTTGTCCTCCTGCCAAGAGCCATTTGCTCACACTCACTCACATAAACACAACCAGCCTCAAATGTAGTCTCAACACTCAGGAAAAGCCAGATTTAGAAGTTGTCTGTCTGGAGAAATAATCCCAACCAGCTCTTGCAGAACAATCAATCCCCCAGGGCTGTCCCCTCCTGCTCCATGGACATCCCAACTCCAAAGCTCCAAAGCTGCTCTGGGCAGGGCAAGAACCTGGACTGCAGGAGACTCTCTGAGTGTTGTGGTTGAGTCTCTAAGCTGGGAGTTGCTGAGGGGTCATTATCATGCTCAAAACCTAAACCCCACCCTGGCTCCACTCTCACTCCCTTGTAAACACCAGCTCTTCTTATTAATAAACCATCTCTAAGCCAGGGAAAAACAGGCATTAGTCCAGAACAAGGAGCCTGATTGATTTTATATGGGCTTCTGACAGATAGGAGGAGTAACATTTTCTAAGCCATTAGTTTATTTTCCTTTATTTTCTCAAAGAAAAACATGATCCATGAAAAGGCAGAGATGGAGTCCCTGTTTAACCCAGTTTGATCCGAAGACATCCAGGGAGACTTTTTAGCACATTCCAGCACCTAAAGGGGCTCCAACAGAGCTGGAGAGGGACTTTGGACAAGGATCTGGGGTGATGGGACAAGGGGAATGGCTTCCACTGTGAGAAGGCAGGGTTGGATGGGATTTTGTGGAAGGAATTGTTCCCTGGGAGGGTGGTGAGGCTCTGGCACAGGGTGCCCAGAGAAACTGTGGCTGCCCCTGGATCCCTGCAAGTGTCCAAGGCCAGGCTGGATGGGGATTGGAGCAATCTGGGATAGTGGAAGGTGTCCCTGCCCCTGGCAGGTGGTGGGAATTAAATTACCTTTAAGGTCCCTTCAAACTCAAACCACTCTGTAATTCTATGAAACTCATTTTGTTGTTTTTTATTAGAACCTCCATTACTGCTTAGAACTTCCCAGGTCATGGAGATTTAGCAGATCACACATTCCTACAACTTCCAGTTTGTTTCAGTAGAACATAAATTTCAGCACCAAAAATTCAAGACCAAATTTTATGTTCTCCTTGTTTGCCTGGCTGCAAAGGGTTTGTCATCCTTCATGTTCCTTGAAGTTTAAGGAACCCTTTCCAATGAATTATGAGGATCCTCCTCAACCCATCCATGTTGGAATGAGCCTTCTGTCCCACCAGTTGCTATTCTAAATCCCAGTCTCTAATGGAAAGGAGGTGCAGCAGCACCCTGTACCCTGCATTTTATTTCCAACATTTAGAACTCCACAGGAGCCAAGCCCAATCTGGCACCCTCATTGCAGCAAGAAAGAGGATAAAGACCAGGAAAACCTGTAACATTTCCACTGCCAGATTTATGGAAAGAAAATAGCATGTGACCTTTATGATTCTGTCATTATGAGCCACTTTTCAGAACAGCTTCAAGAGAATATCTGAATAGTCCTTTGCTTTTCCACCTGAAAATGAAACACTACCAAATTTCTAACAGAAATCCTCAAAGTAGACAAGTAAAGTAAATTCTCTTTCTCCAAAAGTCATTGAGCAGGACATAAGCACAGTGCCTTCAGCTAAATGAGCTCCCCAAGGAAAATTAACACCCCCAGTACCAATGAATCACCAGATTTGCCATTTGGCATTCAGCTTATAGATGTGGGGTTTAGCTGAATCCTTATTAAGAAGAGATTTTTCCCAATTGAAAGCGACCTTGAAATAACCAGGTAAAAATTGCTGCACACCAGAAAAGGAAAAATAAAGGACTGAAGGAAAGGTGAAACATCTTTTTGGTGTAAATATTAGAATCAGCTAGTTATTTGAAGAAGGGAAGCATTTTGGGAAAGGTAGGTTGAAATGGCTATGGATGAGTTCCTAATGATAACAAAGATGGTAACTTTTCTGTGATTCAGTAAATTTTCCTGCAACTCTTCCATGCAAACCCAGGGAGGGTCATTTGCTTCACCAGCCAATATGACGATTTTTACCTGAAATTTGCATCAAAGGGAAACACTCTAAGACTGCCTGATCCCCTACAGGCTTTGGGATTGTGCAGGGCAGTTAAATCCTGCTCTCTGCCAGCAGCTTGTGGCTGAGCTGAGGATGTGCTGGGAACAATGTGTGTTCCTGGTTACAGCACATCCTTTGGGAAAGTCTCACAATGGCCAAACTCTGCACTTTCACATGGACAACTGCAAGCAAACTGCATGTTCCTAAAATCCCATTCCTTATAAATAGTTCCCAAACAACCTCAGAAAAGATTCTTAGTCAGTGTGAGAAGACATGGAAGGGAGGTGACTGAGGAAGGCTGGGAGCAGGGACAGGACTAACCCTGAAAAGAACAGGTAATATTTTCTATCCTTCTCTTACCCTTGCAGGTACAAACCACCCTGCTGCTGAATTCCTTCTTGTTTTCACAGCTCCAAGGCTGATAGGTATGAAAATAAACTGCTGATAGAGTTCATGGTGTGGGTCATTTCCAAGCTGAATGCAATTCAAACTCACACATATTGCTGCTGACTGTAATGTCCCATGAATATGTCTGTCCATGTACAAAGGCAAAGGGGCAGATCAGATGCACTGCTGCAGTTAAAAATATGTCACCTCCAGTGAGATAGAATAGAATAGAATAGAATAGAATAGAATAGAATAGAATAGAATAGAATAGAATAGAATAGAATAGAATAGAATAGAATAGAATAGAATAGAATAGAATAGAATAGAATAGAATAGAATAGAATAGAATAGAATAGAATAGGACTGGATAAACTTAATTATTTTCATTAGTATATACACTTAAGGAAGAGACCAATTCATGAGAAACAGCTGCAGTGAAGAGTTCAAAAAGTATTCTTAGTGGAAATTAATGTTTCTAAATTAGTTTTAGGTGATGTTTTCTGTACTTCTCATCTCCCAGAGCCAGCTACAGAACTGCAGCATTTCTTTGGTTTGATGCTTTCAGAGATCCCCTCAGGCAAATATTTGCCTTTTCTGTGTTCCCAAGCAACTCTGAACATCTGGGTGATGCCCAGTTTGTCTTCCTTCCTTCTCCTCTGTAGAATTGTCAAAGTTCTGTGCAGATATTGACTGATTAGCTAATGGGGAAATGAGCAGAGGCATCCAGGTTAGCATTTAAACCACCCACTAAACTTCAACCACCTGCTGAAAACTTTCCAGGCTTTACAAAAATCAATAAAGGAGAGGAGACAGCTCATCCTGCCTATTTCAGCCACCCCTAGGAAAGCCAAGCATCATAACTCAGAGTTAAAACTAAGAGAGGTTCCCTGCTCCAGGACAGATCCCAGGTGTCCCATGGACACCTCAGGCAGAACACCTAGTCCTGTTAGCCTTGTCCTATTGCAGATACCTTCCCATCCATCAGGCTGCACAGAGAACTGGGGAATCAGAGCTCCAGGTCCTTCTCCTCTCCTCAGAGCCCATGAAAACCCCCCAGAGCTGTGGAAGCAGCTGTGAAGGACAGACAATGCTCCAGCATCCTGCCTCTCCCATGCCTTTCTATCCATTTCATTTCCTTTCCTCTTTTCTGTAATACACAAGCAGGGATCTTCCAGTCCAGAGGAATATTGTGTTTTCCAGCACCAATACCTGGGAATATTTTCTGTAAAAGCCCTGCAGCTGCTGGGTACCAGCCACCATTGCACACCCTGGCTGATTAATTCCCTGTGGCAGAGCAGGGCAGGAAAGCTGGATGTGTGAGCATTCACAGATGGATATTTTTGTTATTTTAATTTGCTCAGTGACAGTTTTCTGAGACCATACACTAGCAAATGTCTCTTTCTGCAATAGTTGGAAGAGTCAAAAGTGAAAACCTTTTCAATTTTTACAACCTTGCCTCAGTGGCAGGCTAAGTCATTTCTGAGACTTCCTGGGCAATTTGTCTGGGATCAGGCTATTTCCCCAAGCATCCAGAAAAATCAACATTTTTTTTTTTTTTTGTGTTGTTGTTCAGCAGGTTCACAAACAACACGAGGAAAGCCACCTGAAAAACAAGTACATTGTTAATGCCGAGCAAAGAAGCTGCAGAAAAGATAACACAAAGAGGAAAACAGTGAAAAAAAAAAGTCATTCTCTTGTCAACAGTTATTCTCTCATCTTTACATTTGTGTCTCAGTCTTCAAAGCTCCAGAACTTTCTTTTTCATTTCACAACACTAACATTTTATTTGTGTTTCTTTTTAATCACTGGCCAATATATTAAAACATCTATATATTACAGCTTGTCCATAGGCATCAATGTGGCTGTCAAGAGGAAAGAAAATACCTTGGGCAAATTAAGAAGGGATATTACACCATTTCTGATAATTTCAGATTTATTTTGGTAAACTGCTCCAATGTCCAGCCTGGACTTGGACACTTGCAGGGATCCAGGGGCAGCCACAGCTGCTCTGGGCATCAGTGCCAGGGCCTGCCACTCTCCCAGGGAACAATTCCTTCCCAAAATCCCATCCAAACCTTCCATAACATTCTGCATCATGCAAAGCCTCCCAAACCCTTTCCTCAGTTTCGCTCAGAAAGAACTTTAAGAACAAACTTAACTTTTCTAAACAAAAATAATTTCATCATTTTGTGTGGCATTAACACCCTGCTATTTCTATATGTTATCTATATTTTTCTTGTTGACATTCAACCAATTCAGAGCTAAAAATCCATCCTGCACTTTTTCAGGGGTCGTAAATCATAAAAAGGTTATATTTTATGAAAGCTGAAGCTGAGAAGTAAACAGCATATTTGTATCAAAAGAGTTTCATCTATTAAGCAGCAATGACAGGGCCCTCTGGGCCAAAATCTAGTTTTCTTACTTAAAAAGCTTAGTTCCTTTGTAGACTCCTGCAGGGACCTATAACAGTTGGAATTGGGTTTTTTATGCCTTTGAGGCCTCCAAATGAATGTTACAGTTTTCCATTATTTTCTTTCTTCTTTTGAGAGAACGAGGCTACCTGCTTATTGCCTAAAACCTACACCCTGCAATTGTTCTGTTGGAAAATCTGTCTTCCAGCCTCTCATATGCTCAGGCATTCTTAGTGCTGCCTTTCCATTTTACCCAGTGCAGGGTAAAACACATGAGCAAAGAAATGCAGCCTGCAACTGCACGCAGTGCCTGTTCAAAATTTCATCCCTCAGCTTTTTGCATTTGCAAGATTCCCAAAATTACCTTGAAGAGCAGAAATCTGAAAAGTGTTCATTTTATATCCTGCAAATATGCATGTTTTTATAGAGATACTCAAGTGTCAGTGGTTGAAGAGGAAAATGTGAGTGTCTGGGAGCTGGAAATTCAGGTGGGGTTATTTTTTTTTTTTCCTTCTCTGGGTCTTTAACTCAGGGACAGATGTTTGGGTGTTTCCCTCCAGCCTATGATTTAGTCATCTCAGCACCTTGGAGGGTCTCAGGTTTTGTACCTCTGTCACCCACCTCTAAAACACACATGGAGCTGTGGGGACAGAGTGGTACCATCAGTGCTGGGAGTCATTCAAATACCACCAGCGATTTTTGGGGGATTGCTTGGAGTGGAAGGCATTAAACACAAACAAACCAAACCATTCTGCAGGAGCAGGACCCAAAAGCATTAACTTCAGCCATTCCCAGCTGGCAAACAGCCCCAGCTCTCACTGGGGCAGGTCCAGCCAGCACCACCACCCTGAGGCTGAGCTGAGCTGAAATTCCCCCGAGCACTTCACGCCTTCCCACACATGTGAAATGAAGACATCAGCCTGCATCTTCCTTCTTATTAAAATGTTGCTATTAGTCCACCTCCAGCTATTAGAAGATGATAGACCTGACCCTTTTTGAATGGTGTAATTTCCAGCCGTGAATATCTATATATTCCCCTCTGATTACATCACAAGCATGAGCTCAGAGTCAGCAAATTCACCACCTCTAAACCAGTAGAATAATCACTAACAATTAACAAAATGATATATCCAAGTCACAGTAATCTTTTTAGCCACTTTGAACATATATTTGTTCTTTTGATGTCCTGTGTGAATAGGAGTGCTTTATCTGACTGATGATGGGCTAAACAATGGTTCAGAGTTGTAATATGGAACTCAATTTGCTGTAACTATCATCTGAAAGGCCTGGACAATTTATTGAACACTGCAGATGAAAGAAAGAGGGAAAAAAATTTAAAAACTGACCACTTCTAAAATGAAGAAAATAGAGCAGTAAAGGGTATTGTAATATACTTTAATCTTCCTTAATGTAGAAAAATATGAAATGCCATTAAAGCCTCCTTTGAAATGGATGTGTCCGCATAGCTTGAGCACCAAAATCTAGTTAATGAATCTATTGTTAAAGCAAATAAACAGGAAAGCAGCAGAGAAGGAGTGATCCATGCTTTATACTGACTAATTCAGAAGATGAAAGCAGAGAAAAATTAAAGTTAAATTCATATAAATATTACAGCCAAGGAGAACAGTTGCAGGTGCTAAAAAAAAAAAAAGAGAGAGAGAGGAAAGGTAAAGCACAAATTTTCATTCAATTTGCAAATCACAATCAGGAGACACTTTTTTCAATAAGAGCAAAGTCAGACAAGATGAAAGCTTTTGAAGGGGCACAATAATTAACATTTTAAAAGGTTTTAGCAATAAAATAATGATTCCACAATAACGGCAATTTAATCATTTTATTTGAGAAATTAAATTGATTGCTAGTGTTCATTTGTAAGAAGTGGCATTTACTGCATTTGCAAGAAGTTATCAAATCATGCTTCCATTTTAATAGTTGGGGGGTTTTAATATGTGTTCAATATTCAGACAGAGGAATCACCATCATTTTTCTGTCTAAACCTCGTGCCTGGTGCTGCATTTTTTTATGCATGTTTGAAACATGAATAAATACTGCTAACAAACATCAGGCAAGGGCAAGGATGGTGTGAGGAGGAGCTGAGAGCCTCCTGGTTTCCACCAGAGCAGTGATTCCATTCCAGGATTCCTGGGAACATCTGGAGATCCTCACACAGGGCTGGCCTAACTTCCAGAGTGACACCAGGGTGTCACTGATGATGTGTCTTGGAGGGATGGTGGGGAGGGAGAAGATGCTTCTGGAAATTTGGAATGGCCCAGCTGAGCTCAGGAGCACTGAAACACTAATCTTAGAAAATTAGGATTTTAGTTACCTTGCTGAAAATAATTAAAAGTTAGAAGTTAGAAGGGAGTATTTATCTGAATCTTAAATAATTGATTGTCTGTCATTTCATGTTTGCTCAGCTGTGCTTACAATGGGAAAAGATGAAACTAGTGAGCAGATTCAAAGGAACACAGACAATGCAACCAGAAACCCATTCTTTGAAAAACTGGACTATTCCCAGAAATCATTTGTATTGTCATTGATAGAAAAGGTCAAGAGTTTGGGTGAGGAAGACTCACCTTACTTCCTCCTTTTAAGACCCCTCCCCATGAAAACGACCCCAGACTTAATTTAAGAAGTCAATCACACTTGCTTAATAGCTATTCCAGCTAATTACCATGGGAAGCAGGGATGGGAGGGGCTGTTATTATGAATATGTATTTGTTTGAATCCTTTGTTATTAAATAGACTCTGTGATCACCTGTGATTTTGCAGTGGTATTAGAGGATTACCTCACGCTGCTGCCCAGCCCTGAATAAACACACACTTTGTAACTTTAAATTGTTAGAGAGTCTTTTGTCCCTCACAGTTGAGTATTGGTATTAGACCAATACTCATATTTTGGTAAATCAAGCACCACATCACCCCAAGAGAGAGGAGATGGAGACCCAGCACGTCGTTCTCCTGGACCAGGATGGGGAGGAGAAGGGTGGCTGTGCTCATGCACGGGTAAAAAACACCTGGGCTTGGCTGGGAGCAGCCTGGGGAGCACCTGGCTCTGCTTTGGATGCTAAATGGCAAAATATGTGGTTTCCATGAGGAGCATCCCAAGGGTGATGCACAGGGAAGGAGCGAGGCCCAGCCCTGCTGAGGTCAGTGGAAAGATCTGCATCAGCTCCCCTGCGTGCAAGCACAGACTGATTCCATGGTAAAATTAAAATTATATATATTTCATATATACATATATATATATACATATGTAAACACACAAAAATCTTCCAACACCAAGTATGACAGATGGAGCAGCCCCACTTCAGCCCAGGGCCATGAGGGAACCACAGGGTCCTAACTCCACACATCTTTTGCAATAATTAAATCACAGCATAAAGTGAGCAAATCGTATATCATCTCAACCAGACCATCCATATAATTGTCAAAATCTAATTTAAATGACAGATCCACTGCAGCATACGTTTTGTGTACGTCTAATGAATTTGTATTTCCAGCCCATATATTTTAACTTTCTGATTGCATTAGTTCTTTGGTTGAGTGTCCACACACCAAATAAGCATCTCTGAGATAATGATAATGCACCACTCTGTTTTCTCTGTCTGCCCAGACCCGAAAGCAAGGCGAGATGAGGCTCTCATAGCTGCCAGTGGCATGTGCTCCTTTTCTCCCCCAGTCCCCAAAATGTGCATTGTTGAAAATTGGCCTATTTCAATTTTCCTTTTAAAACTATAAGCTTTAACTCTCAGAGGTGGGAGTTGTGTAGGAAGAAGCTGCCAGGTAACAGATGTATCTGTTAAAGTTGCTGCTTGAGTGTGGACAGTAATAGGATTTCCAGAAATGAACTGCTATTTTGTGAGGCACTAACACAGAAATGTACAGTGGGAAATGAGAGCTTGAACTTTGCTTCTCCTGGAGAATTGAACCGTCTGCTTCAAAGAAGGAAGAAAAAAGGAAAGATTTGAAAACAACCCATTTTCCATTGCTTACCCTTTAATTTATATTTAATAAGAACAATTTTTTGCTTTGTTTTGGCATGTAAAAGGCCAAAATTTTATAGGATGAATTCGACCTGAATGCATCTCTATATCAATGTCTCCATCTGTACCCTGTGTCCCTCTTTCTGCCTCTCGTGAGAGCTCAGGATAATGTGGTGATGTTGTATGAACAATATTTCCTTTGATAAGGTTGCACCAAGGATGCTTTCTGTTCCTGTCTGGCCACTGTGTGATAGCTTCATAGTTTTTAAGATGGCCAAAAAAATTGGTGCCATCTCCCATCTGCAAATAAAATGAAATGAAATGAAATGAAATGAAATAAAATAAAATAAAATAAAATAAAATAAAATAAAATAAAATAAAATAAAATAAAATAAAATAAAATAAAATAAAATAAAATAAAATCCTTGTGTATTAAAGGCAACAGCTTGATGAAGGCTAAAGGTTATGTCCAGGGAGTGCCCAGAAAGGTTTTCCAGAAGGTCAGCAGAGCTCCTGACCTTGGCCTGGCCACCCAGACCTCTGGTGGCCCCTCACCTCACCCTTAAACACACAGAACTAATTGAAAAGTGTTCTCTGTCCAGAGAGGGTTCATTCCTCCTTCACTGACTGACTTTTCTAGTCTGTCGTGGGTTCTGTGTTCTGAAAGGCTTTTAGTCTGGAAAATTGATGATTATAAGATCTTCAGTCTCCCTTTTTCTCTGTGTTTGAAAAAATCAGAGGGGTCTGGTTGTGTCATTCAAAATGTAATTCATTAATATTTTTTTTTTTAATTTAAAAATACCATTAAAAAATCAAAAATACCTCGCAAGGTGGTACTGTGAGAAACATTAGTGGTAAAACAGATAAAACTCTTTGCAGTAAAATCACACAATTTACAATCAGGTCACACATGATTTCACTACATACTGCATGGAGTTTTCCCATGAAACATGGGTTTCTTTGCTACCCTGTGGTGTTGCTTTGGGGATCAGGCATCCCCACACTCCCCACTAAAATCTACCCAGCACCTGCAGCTGTGGGTTAAAACTGAGGGGTTTTAACCCAACTTCCAAAGCCACATCCCAGAAAACAGCTTATTAAATCCCAGGAACTATTCCCAGCAGCATCAGCCAGTGCTGGGACTGGGTCCCTCATTTCTTTCCTTTGCTTTTCCCTGCAAAGTCCTGCCACTTTGATAAGTGACATTTCCTGTGGCAGCCTTCCCATTACACATTTAGCACCTATTCCCTGCCTGGCAGTTTGCAGCCCAGCACTTGCCTAATTTCTTTCCTGTTAGCTTTGTAATTCTCCTCTTCACCCCAATCCTGTTGCAAAATTCAATTAAGGCTGGTTAAAAACTGCAAGTGCAAGTGAGCAGCACCTGGCACGAGGGCAGGCTGTGACTTCTGCTGGCACAAGCAGCAGAGCTAAAGGGCTGCTTAAAGATTTCAATTTTTTTCTTGGGTTTAGGTGGTTTGACTTGTTTTTTTTACAATTATCTTGACGTCTTTATAATTTTACCATATCTGGGAAAGACAGGCAGATGCCCTCAGGCTGTCACACCAACCATCTACTACTCTCAAATATATATATAAATATATATATATATATCTCAAATACATAAATATATATATTAGAGAAGTAAATATGCAAAAAATATAAATTCTCTGAAATATTTCAATTTCAAATTTAAATTTCCCATCTTGCCATACCTTGTGTGGGGTTCTGAATTGAATCACTGCTCTCTGCAGTGATAAGCCCCATCAGGGCTCAGAGGTGGGATGCTCAAAGACCTTGCAAAACTCTTCATGGAGAGGGATGTGGGAGCATTCCTGGAGCAGGAAAGTTAGAGCATTTTTGGTTTTCAGAAGCACTGTCCTTTAAATGAAGCTACAAGATGGTGAATAAAGTGCAGACTGAAACAAAAGCCTCAGTGATCTTTGGCAGATTACTTTGGGAAAAGTATGGCCCATTTCAGAAAAATCAAAGCAAAGAAAAACATTGACTACAATTCAGAGGCCTAATGTATTATTATGGCTTTTTATGGATTTTATATATAATTTCCTGTAAAGTTAAGAGGTTGAAGTGATCTCTTACATTCAGCTGCATTATCAGCATAACACCAAACAATTTTCTACATCTTATTATGTTCACAGTTGACATACTATTAGAGAAATGTGCAGCTGTCTTACTCTGCTATTCATTTCCTCATTACTATTTTATAAATATATGATTAACAGTTATTGCAGCTGCCTAATTCACATTTATTGCAAATGCAACCCCACAAATGAATGTTCAAAGCAAAGAGATGTGGTTTTAGACTAATTTAAATTTTACAGTTCCATTTACCCTGCTTTTTAATTTACTGTATAATGACCCTATTAGAATAAAACACATCTGGAAGTTCTTTGGGGAACATTTAATTTTCTGTGGCTTCAGTACTAACAGAACTTGTACCATAAAGGCCACAGATGCTTTGAAGACTGTACAAATTTTCACATTTTATGCCAAGATGTTGGTTAATTGTACAGATGAGACAATTACACAAGGCAAAAGATAAAGTTCTCTCTACCTTGAAAGCAAACTAAAGAACCTCATCCTTAGAAAACTGCTTTTTGGTAATAACCATTTTTCACTCTCATCCCTAGAACAGGGGAAATTTGAAGTGGAATAAAATGGACCCAAAATGTTCAGACCAAACTCAAACAGCAATATTCAAAGTCCTGGGGCTTCTATTTAGTCTTAACACCCTTGTAAACGAAGGGGAAATGTTCTCTTCTGTGCCTTTCCCAGCTTCATTGGCAGCCCCTAAGCTTCTCATCATCACTTTTAAGTGAAATAGTAAATCAATGAGACCAGAGAAGGCTTTGGAGGTCAGTGGGCAATTCCATAAACATCCCATATTTACAGGTTGGGGCAAGGATACAGATGCTGCAAGTCCCAGCCTGCCATATTAGCAGAATCATCCTGAGAATTTGAAATTGATTTGAATATTAAACACAGATCACTGCAGCAGAGCTCTTTTACAAGAAAGGATGTGAATCCATTCTCATTGATTAGTTAATTTATGTTCTACAACTAATCGAAACACAAATCTCATTAGCCACAGGTCAGCAGGCTTGGGGAGGGGGAGAGGGGAAAATCATTTGGATAGCCCAGTTAGCTGTAAAGATATAATTATAAGCCAAACTGTTTGAAAGGCAGTGCCTTGATCAGTGTGTGCAACGGGCTGTCAGCAAGGCTTTGTGTGACCTCCTCAGCACTGCAGGTCTAAAATCTGTTTTTGAGGAAGGTGGTTGCAGGCACTGAGCTCTTACAGGCAGCAGCAGCCTTGGCTGGCCCAGAACAAGCACAGAGCAAGGTTTGCACAGTGCAGGCACAGCTTAAGGAATCCTAAACCACATTAATTAATTAATCCTGACCTCCTTCTATGCTGAAACAGCTCAAACAGGTCTCAGCCCCTTTCCCTGAGTGTGCTAAACCACACCCCAGACAGCACCACATGTCAGCAACACCGAAATGTAGCTGGACCAGAGATGCCCTGTGTGATTTCTCAGGAATGTTCTGCAATGTTTCTACACCCACGAGCAACAGCATTCACCTGATGTGTTTTCAGATAAACAGCTGGTAGGATTTCCAGCTCAGAGGTGTATAAATATGGAAGCACAGGTAACACTTCCAGCTCATTGCTCAACACTGTTTGATAAATTAGAATTTGACAGCTATACCCTATTACAAAATATTTGCTAATTAAATGAAATTTTTCCATGTGTTATGTAGGTTTTGCCCATTTAGCCTCGAAGTAATGGGAGTCATTTCATTAAAAACTCATATGTTGCACTACAATTTTACCCTGAAGTCCTTAAGCAACAAAGTTTCAGAATCAAATTATTATTCCAGGCAGATCTTTTTGTATTTCCGCAGTCCCTTACATTCTGTAATTGCTTTATACTCCATTAAATGCATGAAATAATATTCTGTAGTTAGCAATAATAAAAACAATAATAATGAACTCTTTGGAGCTGCAGAGCTCTGTATACACACAAAATCAGAAGAGGGGGGACACAAAAGGGTGGCTCACTTTTGCAGCTGAGCCAACATGGGCATATCCAGGTGAGAGACCTGCCCAGGGCATGGAACCCTTCAGTTCTCCAGCACAGGAACCCTTCTCCACCTGGCAGAGGCTGCAGAAGGAGGCAGGAGGTCAGAGCAGCGTTGATGGAACAGGGAGTTGTGCTCATCCTCTCCAGCAATGCCTCCAGAAGAAGCTGGTGATGCTCTCCAGGACACCCCTCGCCCTCTGAGCTGAGCCCCCACCTCTACAGGGCCTGGAGGTGTGGGTGATAGAGATGCCCTTTCAGGGCCTCCCTGGAAAATCATCCCTTAGATCAGAAATCCTTGTCATGCTAGAGAAATGTTCACCCCCCCTGTAGACCTTGCATTATCTTTTAGTGCCCTAATTGGTCCTTTTTCAATCCTCTAAGTAATTGGTCACTTCTTCACCTAATACCTCTGTGTAGTTGGATAGTTTTCAATCTGTGATATTATTGGTCCATTTCTCAAGGCAACCCTCTAAAACCCCTTTGATACTCCATGTACTCAGATTGCTGCCGGACCCCTTTGCAGAAATAAAGTTGCCTGTGCCACCTCAGCTTTCTCAGATCTCTTGGCTGGCTAAGAAGGTCCTGGAAGCAAAATGAAATCACAAAAGAGCTGATAGCTTCAGCTTTAGCTTGCTTGAATCTAAGGACCTTGTGGCTGAAACAGCCTGGAACAGCCTGGAAAAGCTGTTCCATTTGGAACATTTCATCTGTTGTGGCAGCCTGGGGCAGAACCCCCTCCCAGCAGCTACATGGAGGAGCAGTGCCAGGGCTCTCCTTGGGAAGAGACAACTCCTACTCCTTAATCAAGAGGAATAATGTGGAGTTTTCCAGCTGAAGACCACTGCAGGAAGGTAGGAAACATAAACAGCTCTAAACAAACTCTCTTGTTTTGGGTTAGGGTTGGGTGAACTGTGGGTTTGGGCTTCCATGTGTTATTTAACTCTGTGTTGTTTAGTTTTATTTAAGAGAGAATCTCTGTCACAGGGAGCAAACCAGCTTGTTTGCATCACTCCTGCTGCTTGTGGTTGTTTTCCTGAGAAATATGGGAAATGTTGCTCAGGAGCTTCAGATTTCTCCACTGAGCACCAAGCTGTGATTGCTCCTCAAAGCAGGAACAGAAATTTATTGGAGGCCAGGCTGATCTGAAATCTCTCTGCTTTAGCATTAGTCAGAGTTAGAGACAGAAAACTCAGAGGTTCTTGTATTTTATCCCAGACAAATTCAGTGACTCATTATGTAACCTTTGGGAAGTCACTTGACCTCTTTGGCATCCATTAACTCACATGAAAACTCAGTAAATGGTAGGACCTTGCTGAAAAGCAGACACTTAAAACTGAATTTTCCTGGGTAAATAAATGAGAAAAACAACCAACAAAGAAAGGCACTGTTCAAAACTCATCCCGTGACCCCATTATTCATGGATCATTAGTGTAATAGGCCACATGGGATCCATAAAAGGCATTATTGCCTTTTATGTCATTGCGTATTTAGAGAGTGATAATCCATATATTATTGAAACAATATAGACTCTAACAACTCCTTCCAAGCTATTTTAAGAGATCTCAAGATCTCAAAAACAATAACCAATGAACATTATATAAATATATCTATACATATATCTGTATATGACTTAGGCAGTAGCAACTACAGTGCATTTGCAAAGAAAACTCCTTTTAATCTCTGGACTGAAAGCATCTAGTTCACATTATGGTAAGTAGTTGGCAAATGATCATTTTATTAAGTTAAAGGCACTCATTAGTGCTGCTTTGAAAAGGCTATGAACCCTGCCCCTCCCTGCAGAGATGTATTAATGCCTGAGATGGCTGAAAATACTGATAATCAAATGAAGTGCAAACAAAAAAGCTGCATCTAACAGCACATACACAGCCTTTTTCCTTTTGGTTCAAACACCATTATTCTCCATTCTGCAGCTCTCTTTTTTTTCCTTTTCTGCCACAGACAGGTACTTTACTCCACGTCTCTCTCTGAAAAAGGCATTGGAAGCTACTATCTTGAAATTAGTTCTAATAATAGTTACAAAGGAACAAAACCAAAACCCATTTGAAACAGAAATGTGTTTGTACAGTACAAGGTGCTGCCACTGTCTTGTATCTTAACATTATCTTTTTTTTTCTTGTTGTTGTTTTCTACATTCCTCATCCTCAAAGCATTTCTGTAGGAATAGGGTCCATAAATACCAGTAAGAGTCTGCTCCCAGAATATCAAGCACTACCCTAAAAACAAACAAAGAGATAGAAAATCTAGAAATTCAAGGAAGAACTACCCCTGGCTTGTGGCCCTGCTTGCCATGGCCACCACCCTGCAGATTTGAAGGTGTCCTGCTTTTGGGATTGTTCCTGGAATCACTTCAGTCCATGGAACTGTGCTGGCAAAGACCTGCTCCTCAAAGAGCTCCAGCTCACAGTGACCAACAGCAGGTGAGGAATTGAGCACCTGGGGAATCAGCCTGGAGGACAACTCTGTCCCCAAATACAGCACCCAGCTTCTTCCACCAGAGACATGCAGGGAGCCCTTAATGGGACAGTTATCCTGATTTAAGGCTGTCACATGTTTTTGGGGTAACACAAAACTGCTTTGTCAGGGACTGGGACCAAGCTCTTGATCCTGATATCTGAAAGCACATGGTGAATGTGGCACAGAGCACAGCAGCACAGCCAAGGAGGGCAGTGAGGGCCACAAAAGTGGACAGATGTTTGGGTAAATTCAAGCTCCTGTGGGTTTTAATCCATAGGCAGCATCTCTGCTTGCAGCTGTGACTGGGACCTGTCTCCCCTTCCAGCCACTCTCAGAAATGCTCTGCAGGAGCAATAGGTTCCTTCATCCTTCCCAACTTCCCAGGAATCAGGCCTCAAATTTCCAAGGAAATAAGATCTTATGAAACTGGAAGGGAGCAAAAATATGAATATAAAAAGATCCTAATCCTCCTACTTGTAAAACACAGTCTCACTCTGACAAACCTCAAAAAAAAAAAAACCAACATAATATTTTCTCAAAGCACCAATGAAAGTCTTACAGGCCTTTTCTTCTCTTTTTTTTCCTTCTTTTTTTCCCCATCACAGCTGATTACTCACTTACACACCAGCTTTCTTCTTTTCTAACTGGTCATCTCCTTCCTTTTCTTGTCTGATTGTTTCTCAGCTGCCAGAATCAAGGATATGTGGTATTGCAATTGCTTCCATGGCAATAGTGGCCACAAATAAATAAATAAATAAATAAAGCTGTACCTCCAGCATGACAGTCAAAAATCCAAACCACAACTTTCTGTAGTGGGGATGGCAAACTGCAGCTTGCAAGGAAAGAAACTGGATTCATTATTTGTATTCAGTTTTCTCCTTTGCATTGCAAAATGCTTGAATCACAACCCCTCTTTGTTCTTCTGAAAAAAAAAAAAAAAAAACCAAAAAAACAAAAACAAAAACAAAACAAAACAAAAAAAAACCACCAAAAAATATCTAACAGAAATCAAAAAAAGTTTTCTGGTGTTCTTCAGATGCCGTGGGCTGACCTTTACTCTGGCTGCAGTGCAGACACACTTGACAGGACATAATGAAGTGCTCATGAGATTGAGGGACATCATGAAGGATCCCCAGACCTCCTGATGAAATCAAAAATGTATTCTGTACTTTTATTTTAAACTCTCAGCCACTCTCTCAGCAACTGATTGCAGCTCTTTTTCTGATACCAAGTCTCCCACGTGCCACTTGTTGAAGGAAAACCTCAATCATTACATAAACTAAATATTATGTTATCATATTGAGAATATTTTTTATTTGGCTCTCTGAGCTGTAGTCAATCCTGTTATAATGTACTTTTTAGGGAGGATGGAAGAACATGTAGAAGGCCTCAAGTCTGTTTATACATAGATCTGATCCTGGACTGGGATTAATAAGGAGAGTTCAAGTTTAATTTGCACAATCATATGGACTGATGTCAGTTTTGTTCTGTCATTGCCTCTTCTTGAATAACTGTATTCTGGGAAGAAAAAAATAAAATAAAATTTTCCTTATCTCCAGACTGCAAATTAGCAATTTTCACAGGCACTGTCAGGGTGTAAGTCTGAAGTTGCAGTGATGTATGTTGGCTGACAGTGTAACCCCTTACATTTTAACTAAAAAAATACTGAGTTGTGTCAAGTAGCAACACATCCTGCACAGATTATTTTTCCTAATTTGGTCTCTAATATCCAGAAAACTGTCTGAGCTTTCCTGAAGGCACAAGGAGCTGTATGAATATTACAGACACTGTGTCTGGTTTATTGGGAGAATTTACTCACAGCTGCACCACATTGAGACATCAGCTCGGATATGCAGGCGGGCAGGTTAAATGTTAATTTCCTTTCCACTGTACCATTTTCTAACCTCTGTCCATGAATCAAAGTGAGCAAAAGGTTCCTCACTTAGAGACGTAAAACAAATTGAACAAATTATGTTACTTAACTGAGGAAGGACCAGTAAGTTCATTGATTTTTCTGTTTGGCTTCAGATGTCCCTTTTTAATTAGTATGAATTTTCAAACACGATTTTTAATTTTAGGGTGTTATGTCTCAGGTATTCCAGCCAGGTATTTCAAAATAGCACAGCTCCACAAGTGCACGTGTGTCCTGAGGAGAAAAATCCTGGCTTTGGTTGCAGCTGTTGGATTTCATTAAATGCATCAGCCCCTCTATCCCTTCCTCCACAATGTGGGAAGTCAGGAGCAGCTCCACTAAAGCCAGGTTTAGCACTGGGACAAACACAAAACATTGTGTTTATCAGGATATGAAATAGCCATTAAGTTCCCAGCTCTTTCAGATGGATCATGAATCTCAGCCATCACCAGCAACAAGTCTCTTAAGCTGACAATCTGCTATTTAAGGAGTACAAGAAGAGAGGGAATTTAAGCTTGAGCCAAGCTGAGGTACATTTCTCTTCCTGTGGCAGCACTGACAGCATGAAAAGGAAATGTTTAATACTAATGGGGACTTTTAAATTTTTTACTTAGAGGATATTTTTGTAAGTATCTAAAAATTGTCTGACTTTATCCCTGCTTTGAGGGAGCAAATTTTCCACAGCAGTCTCCAAGCATCAGCGTAGAGGTGATCCACAAATGCCTGTTTTAGGGGGACAAACACACTTGTGATTGCAGACTGCTGGGATGCAATCCTGGAGGGTTAATCCCCTTGTCAGTAGAGCATTAATAAGATATCTGTGTCACAGGAAATATGCTTTCACTTGTGGGGCTGCTGAGTCCATCTCCATTCTACCCATTAGTTTTTCTTTTTCTGGAAAAGTGCCCTTCTCCTGGATCACTGAATCCCTTTCTGTGCCCAGCTGCTTCCCAACACCTCAGCCTGTTGCACATTCCCATCATGTGGGTGATTTGTGGCAATTTGGATGATTCCCTCATTAATTTCTCCTTCAAGGTGTCCTGTCCTCCTTGGGCAGTGGAGACTGAGTTCAGAGATCTGAACTGCAGATATTCTGCTGCAAATGAGGGCATCTGCAGAGATAGGAATATTCACAGTGATGGGATCTACACACCTGAAATTTCCCTGGTACACAGAGAGGGAAAGCATAGGCACAAGTAGCCACATCAAAATATTTATTCCATCATTTTGAAGCAATAGTTTCATACCTACTTATGGCACCTGTGTCCCATGCAAGGATAGATCAATGTAAAGGACAGATATCCTCAAAACCTCCTAGAAAATCCCCTTGCCTGTGAATGATGAGGAAAAGAGCAGCTGTTTGATGCTAACTGGTGGAAAATGGGAGGCAAAAAAAGCTTTTGAAATAGTTGTCTCAGGAGTAAAGGTTATAAACAGGAGTAGCAGGTATATTTAGCCACTAGAAGAATAGTGTAAAACTTCCTTTCTCCCTTAAATATTTCACCCTCCTTCCTTGAAAAAAAAAAAAAAAAAAAAAAAAGAGAAAATATTGAGGACATAGATTTTTCCTTCCAAAATTAAGAAGAAATTTGAAGAATGAAAGTTGGAAAACCTTCATCTACTTTCACACACACAAAAAAAATGTTCCTCTTAAATATAAAAATATCACAATGGTTATAGGGTTGGGTTTTTCTTTCTTTTGCTTCCATGAAATTACTTCTGAGACATTTCTTGTTGACATTCAGCACTACTGGAGCAAGATTATTTTGGAACAGTCAAAATTTTCATTTGAACCCTCGACATCTGGAAGAGAAATGGGGCACAGAGCAGACAAAACTATTTGGGGTTACAGAGCTGCTCCTCTGTGTCCTCAGTCCTGCCCAGGAGCCAGGGAAGAGGGGACATCACAAATGATGGTGACCAAGGCCACAACACTCTTGGTTTTTTTCTTGTGCTGAAGTCTGGGGTGGAGCAAAATATATTGTTCTGATATCTGTGCATTGTACCTTTCCTCTGCTTCTGGTGTTAAATTTTAACCTAAGGCCAAAATGTAGGTTATGGCATAATTTATTAAAAAATCAATACCATATTCCCCAGTAATGGCACAAACACTCCAGCTTATAATAGCTTTACTGTAGTAGGGGATTTTTTTATCATTACTTTCCAATATGATAACGCTTGTTCTAAGGTCAACAGACATCACATGATCAGGGGGATATTTTTATAGGAGTGCAGCAAGAGCAGCCTTAAGCTAGTGCACGTGTGGGGCAGGATGGTGCACTCAAAAAAGGTGTTGTCACTGGAAAATTCCTGTAGATCCCTGTTTTCTGTCCTCATAGCCATCATAACCCGTGGTTCCTGGATGATTTTCTGATGGCTCATCCATATTTTATGTCCCTATAACCACCACAACGTGGTTCCTGCATGGTTTTCTGAAGATTTCCTGCCAAACACCTCCCAGCATTAAAACCCAGCCCTTTGCCATGTCCAGGCATCCCCAGCTCCCTGCCCAGCACACACCCAGTCCTGCCTCCTGAACACAGCCCATAAAGGGTTTATTTGAAAATTAATTCCTTTCTCTCCTGGCTCTCTCATTAGTTGCTAGGTTATCTGACCTCTATGATGTAAAACCCCACACGGCTGCAGAGGCACTTTGTGTCTGCAGTGGGGGCGATGAAGAATGGCCTCAATGAGATTATGCTAACTTTATAGAACTTATTAAAATGAATATCAAACTTTGTTTTGCCTCATTCAATTTTTGATGTTAATTAAGTAAGCACAAGCATAAGAAAGGAAATTGGATTTGCTACTTAAGGAACTTCCAATAAAGCCATGGATGTTAGTGAAATGAGTTTCTAATAAACATTAATAAGTGTCTCTATAACAAGCAGTGCTTGTCTTTTAAGAACATTGGATTTTTCTCACAGGATATGGACAGCAATAAAATACATTTGCAAATATGAAGATATATTACAGGCACATTTTTCACTGCAAGCCTCAGTTCCCAGCTTTCTGAGTTTGTGACCTTGGGAACAATCATGGGCCAAGAAATTCAACAAAACATTTTAAAATTCATACAAATGTAATTTAGGAGCAGCTCTGGCTAGATGGGAACTTTAGACAAGATTTTTACAGTGAATAATGCTTTTCTTTGTCCATTTCAGACAAATTTAATGTTGCTACTACATTTGACATCAATCACCCAGTCATGAGCAGCCACATCCTTGCTCAGGCTAATGACAGGAGAGGAAGGTGCAGAGCCAGGACAGTGCAGCTGTGCACATGGGGACTCAGGGACAGCCAGAGCTTCTATTTCACCTTTCCTGCAGCAGCCAGAACAAAGCTATTAAAGCCAAGCACAAGGGAAGCATCTCTTTCACAGTTAGGCTCCTAAAATTAGGTGGGGTTTGAGAAATCCCTATCTGGGCAAAAGGCAATTTCCAACTCACCAAATAATGTCTGGAGCAGGTTTTGTTTGCCTGCTGCCCTTGCATTTGGCAGCTGGAATCAGTGACAGGTGCACAAGGAGAAGAATTGTAGAGCAAGATGGTGACATTTTCACATCATCTTTGGATCATAAAATGCCACCTTTGCAATGCAGAGGCACTGTGGGGTGCTGAGGGGCCACACACGGTGGTTAAAGTCATAAATCAGCAAAGACACACAGCTCAAGAGCAGAGCTGGTAAAAAAAGAAACATGAGATAGTTCTCAATTAAACAGAAAAATAACTTGCCTTCTCCACGGTGGGTTTGCCAGAAAGACCAAATTCTCCTGAACCTCAAAGATTTCAGTGTTTACATGGGATGTGGAGCTGCCTTTCCATGAACTCCCATGGTGTGAGCAGGGAAAAGCAGCTTTTCTGCACAACCACCGAGTGGGTCAGCTAACAGGCAATGATCCACAATTCATTCCTGCCCATAGAACAAACCTCACAGGTTATTCCCTCCCTCACTGCTCAAACCTGCTCAGAGGCTTCTGGCAGAGCTGCACCAATTTGTTGGATTACATCTGGCTCTATAGGTGACTCTGCCCAGCTGATGTCTAAAAAAACAGAGCTGGAGGGATGACTGATAAAATTCAGTGATGCTCTCTTCTCCAGCAAAGCAAAAACTCTGGGCTGCAATTACCAACCAAACAAATACACCCTGATTTTCATTATCCAGCATATTACATCAGCAGAGGTGCTCCTGGCACAGACTGGCCTCAATCTCACCAACTTCAACCACATGAATTTGTTTGCCCATAATTCATATGGTGCATCTCATCCCATTCAAAGTAATCACTGCATCCCTTCCTGGTAATGAAAAGTGATTAATTTTCAATTATGGTAAGTATCCAATTTTTCACAGTGCAGCACTGGTCTAAGTCACCCTATCTCTAACATTCTAATTACAGACATTAAAAGTTCCTTATAATTATTGCAGAAAGATCAGTAAAATTAAAAATATGGGTTACTTGCTGCTATTACTACGTTTGCTCTAATGCAGCCAAGGCTTAAATTTCTGCCTGAGCTGCCAGCCATTTCATCAATCTCTTTTTGTGACTTGTTTAGAACAACTGGTTTTATTTCACAGTCTCAGTAACTGTTCCAACAGGTCTGTTAGCAGGTTGGCACTCTACATTTTGTAAAGCTCTAATTAAGTGAAACAAGCTAAAAATCACTAATATGTGCCTTTAGCAAAGTAGCACTGTAATTATCTCATTTAACAGATAACTACTTGTATTTCATTTTTCAAAGCACAAAGAGAAAACTAGCTCTAAATGTCACTTTTCAGGCTCATTAAACTCACTAGAGAATTATCAAATTAGAGATTTCTACTACAAATATTATAATAAACTCCGTGAGCTCATGTAAGCAACATGAGGATTTGGGGAAGGGACAAGTATCAGAAAATATTCTGCTTTGCAGAATAAATGCTGGTGGCATATTTACAAATAACTTATTACAATGTTATTACAACATTGCACAAATTTTGGTCCTCTTTGAATGAACCCAAAATATTAAATTGTGCATTGTACATACTATATAATATAACCTACAGAATTTTATACTCAGTGCCAAATTCTTTTTTTCTATCTCAACATGATCATTTAAATTTCCTTTCCGAAGTTACTCTTTGGAACTGTATGGGAACTGGGCAATAAATGAAGGTTATGCAGATGTCAGCACACAGATGCAAGGTAAGATTTATTTGTGTGTGTGTCTGATGAAAGCACTAACACAGATCCAATCACCTCACACAACCACTGCCAGCTCAAACCAAGGCATTTACATCAGAGCCCAAGGCCTGGACTGCAAAGTTTCCATGCAATAACCAAGTCATAACCCATAACTTGTTCACTTGCACTAACAGTGTAATATTCCTGGATTTCAGTAGTGCTTCCACAAAGCAGGCTGTACCCATATCTGCATTTATTTATTTATTTCTGTGTCACTGTAGATGTATCTGTCCTTGCTGATGGCAAAACTAATGCCCACACACAATGTTTATGGAAAGCCTGAGAGATATTTTCACACCAAAGCAGCCAAAAAACTGGAAACAGTAAAATGAACCCAGTAGGAACTGCTGTACATGATGTGGGCTAAAACCCCAGGGGTCAGGAGCAGAGGGAGAAGGTCACCCACCCACATTTAGGACATAAATCATCCTGCTGATGGGTGGAGACCCCTCAGCCTGGTATGAACAGGCAGAAAAACCAGCTCAGTACACCACTGTGACTTTCCATTTTCTTTAACACCTTGTCCCACCCAGGAGCATGTGCAAGCCACCAGGGCCAGCTGAATGCATCCCCCAGAGCCAGCCTGGGTGGGCACATTCCACCAGGGATGGGTTTGGCTGTGTGTGACCCACCAGGGATGGGTTTGGCTGGCTGTGACCCACCAGGGATGGATTTGGCTGTGTGTGACCCACCAGGGATGGGTTTGGCTGTGTGTGACCCACCAGGGATGGATTTGGCTGTGTGTGACCCACCAGGGATGGATTTGGCTGGCTGTGACCCACCAGGGATGGATTTGGCTGTGTGTGACCCACCAGGGATGGATTTGGCTGGCTGTGACCCACCAGGGATGGATTTGGCTGTGTGTGACCCACCAGGGATGCATTTGGCTGGCTGTGACCCACCAGGGATGCATTTGGCTGGCTGTGACCCACCAGGGATGGATTTGGCTGGCTGTAACCCACCAGGGATGCATTTGGCTGGCTGTGACCCACCAGGGATGCTTTTGGCTGTGTGTGACCCACCAGGGATGCATTTGGCTGTGTGTGACCCACCAGGGATGGGTTTGGCTGTGTGTGACCCACCAGGGATGGATTTGGCTGTGTGTGACCCACCAGGGATGGATTTGGCTGTGTGTGACCCACCAGGGATGGGTTTGGCTGTGTGTGATCCACCAGGGATGGATTTGGCTGTGTGTGACCCACCAGGGATGGATTTGGCTGGCTGTGACTCACCAGGGATGGATTTGGCTGTGTGTGACCCACCAGGGATGCATTTGGCTGTGTGTGACCCACCAGGGATGGATTTGGCTGTGGGTGACCCACCAGGGATGGATTTGGCTGGCTGTGACCCACCAGGGATGGGTTTGGCTGTGTGTGATCCACCAGGGATGGGTTTGGCTGTGTGTGACCCACCAGGGATGCATTTGGCTGTGTGTGATCCACCAGGGATGGATTTGGCTGTGTGTGATCCACCAGGGATGGGTTTGGCTGTGCTGTGACTGATGCCCTGGGATATTCCCCAGAGGGCAGCTCCAGCCCTGGCAGGGAGCACACAGAAATGGGGCTGCATCCCAGGGCATTTTGCATTCTGCTGGGCTCCTCTCTGTGCATTATAATGTGGCTTGGAAGCCTCCTGTAAAGAAAGTTGGAGCAATAAAACCCAACTGATTGATTGATGCATCACCACTTTTAGGGTCCGTTGCACAAACTATTTGGATAGTGGGAGCCCATAAAGTATAATGTCTGTGCTAAAAGTGACACAATGAAGGAGATGATGCACCTGCTTCAATTTCAGCTTGGAGTCATTATTTAGAGCTGAGGGTCTAGGAGTTGCAAAATACTGCCTTTCTAGTTCCCTGCTGGTTTGCCACAAGATAAATGTCTAAAACTAAGGACCCCGGGCACACAATAATAAAAACCTTTTTAGAGTCTAGACCCTTCCACTAGTTAAAGGAAACCTATTCCCATTTTTCTGTTAGGAAAAAAAATGGGATGCAGTTTCCCAGTGGTAGAGATCAAATTTTTTATTTATGTTAAAAATGCAGGATTTGGGGGGGAAAAAAACCAAAACATACAACCTTGCATGGACAAGACCAGAAGGTTGAGGGGCAGATCTAATCTCAGCTCCCCAGCTCTGATCCCAGCACGTTACAAGAAGGAGCAAAACTGGAATCTCTCTCCATGGTGAGACACAAACCACCCTGGTAAATTAACTGGTGGTGTCATTTCCATCTGGGAAACACAATGAAAAATAACAAAACTCTCTGAAAGCTGAAACTAATTAGAAATTAATAATCATAGTGCAGAATCATAGGCCAAATCAAGGTTGCCTTTCCCTTTGGTAAATTCTGACAAATGTAAATTTGTAAAAAAATTCAACCCTCTCCAAAATCAGTTCAAGACTGAGCCCCCCAGCTCAGTCCCTGCTTGCACTGTTTTGCAGGTCTCAGACATATTAGGGTGGAACACATTCCTCTCCAAACTCAAGCCTATTGATAAGTTTTTAATGACAAAGCCAGGAAAGTTAATTTTCCATTCCCACCTGTATTAAGAGCAGTTGAGGCCATTCAGGTTAGATAGTCCCATATAGGATTTTTTTTTCCCCTCAAACAGATTCTCAACTCTTTCAGAGGTTTGGCAGCTATTTCAGTCAGAATAAATGATCCATGCATGAATGCAAACCCTCACAGGCAAAACTCTTTGAGAAACTGTGGAAAAATGTAATTTGTGAGATCCACTTGTGAAATTCTCATTGGAAAATGGGGACATGGACCTCTTGGAGCAAGTCCAGAGGTGGCCACAGAGATGCTCAGGGGGCTGGAACATCTCTGCTATAAAGACAAGCTGGGAGAGCTGGGGGTGTTCAGCCTGGAGAAGGATCCAGGGAGAGCTCAGAGCCCCTTCCAGAACCTAAAGGGGCTCCAAGAGAGATGGAGAGGGACTCTGGGAAAGGACACAGGGAATGTCTTCCCACTGCCAGAGGGCAGGGATGGATGGGATAGTGGGAAAAAATTCTTCCCTGTGAGGGGAATGTGATGGGGCACATCAACACATGTTGGCATTACTGGGGGTAAGTCAGGGGGGAAGAGCAGTGAGGCAAAAGAGGAATGAGATCAGACTTTGTTCACAGACCACAAATGAACTTACCTTGAAATGATCCTTTCATTAAATCCATTTCTAGCATACAGGATTGAATCCATGGAAATTGTATGTAATGTGCTTTGCATCTATAGGGAAGAGGCTTGGCTATCAAATGACCAGAAAGAAGAAAGGTTAAGGAGCATGACTTATTGAGCAGTGACCTTCAACTGTTCTTGCAGGAGACACATTTTCCCTTGAGGAACAGAACTAACCTTTGAACCCCAGACCTTCACATTCACCTTCAGCCTTCTGGCTGCTCCTGACAGAGCTGCAGAAGAGCAATCCTGGCCAGATCAGGTTTGCTTCACCCTTCTGATCAGTTTGGGGTACATCTGGCCCTTCTCTGCCCTTTGCTCCTAGATTCCATTTGCTCCACAGGGGCAACTTCCCAAGGTCAGAAATAGGCACTGTTTTTTCAGACTCCTCACAGTCATCATTTTGGATCCCAGATCACTTTGGATCCCCATCAAACAGGAGCCAGTTGATCTCCTCCAGCTCACCACCACAAGATCTCCTATCTGTGTTTATACCATCTGCAGGGTTGCCCTACAAAGCAATGACAAATATCTTTCCAGATCAATGGCTCCTGCTTGGAAAATAAATGTCCTGGATTAGCCTTGGACATTTGGGTAGCAGTAGGGCATTATCCTGCAGCAATATTCTTGTCTGTTGACATTATCTCTTCATTTTTATCTGTTGCAGACTAAACCAGCATTGATCAGAAGGAAAACTCTGGATGTGATTTTCCAGCTTGGTGTCATCAGAGCTGTTACTAAATGCTTCACCTTTAAAGAATTTCTCTTCTACTTTCATTCCAGCAAGAATACCACCTATTCCAAAAGACACTGTAACACACTGCTGCAAACTTCATCCACCAAAGGACTGTATCCATCAGTTTTCTCTCCTCTCTACACACTCCAGAATTTTCTGTGCATTTTCAATGGCTTGTTGGTCTTCTGTTAGGAGAAAAAATAAATATGAGTCAATACAATGCTATTGACTCAAAAATACTGAATACAATTCCTAGCCTTGGTGTTTCATGATTTTCCTGATTCATACCAACCCTGACCTTCAATCTCCTTCATATTTTAAGCTTGAATCTTCCAAGGAATGACCTTTTGTTGTTGTTGTTGTTGTTGTTGTTTTTTATAGTGGGCAAGTGTCCACTAAGGACCATTTGCCTGATCTTGTATAAATGAACTCATTAAGATGGGTACCTCCATCAAGATGGGGACCTTCAAAATAAATTTAGCCAAAGCACCAGTTTGCTGATTCCTGGCTCCCTTCTTGAAAGAGCAGTGCCAAAAAGAAATTTAAAAAACAAGCCATAGCTCACAGGAACAACATCAAGCAGAACCCATCCATAAGATGCTGTAAAAAATTGCCATGAGTCTCAGAATCACAAAGGTCAGGCTCTCTTAGCTAAGTATCATCACCCATAGGTATGGAAAAATGTCCCACTGTTTTAAGAGTGCTACAATGCCTTCTCACAATGGAGCAGATAAAAAAGAGCATTGCAGCTTTAACTTTATATTTCTGGCTTTTGTTGGCTGAAGCCAGATCCTTGGTGTTATTTTAATGCAGCAGCAAAGAGCTGCATTTAATACATGATAGGCTCAAGATGCCTCTTTTTTTTTTTCTCCCCCTCTTTTTTTATATGTGTGCTGAATATCCAGCACGTAATTGAAAAAGGAAAAGGAGCTGCTTGTTTGCTGCCTGATCCAGGAATGATTAAAGGTAGAAGTTTTTCAGGCACTGCTGACAGAAAGGGTATAGTTAAAGCTGCTTTAAAAAAAGAGAGCCTTCATAAAGAGCCACTACTCAAACGGCTATTAAAAGCAGGGAGTGAAATGCAGCTTCTTCACCAATTACTGAGAGGAGTGTACACCTTAAAGCACTCTTTGAATTGTGTCCTCCCGGGCTGGCAGCTCCCCAGCCCAGCAGCCTGGGCCAGGTTCTGTGTGTGTGTGTGTTCTGGGGCTCTCCAGCCAGTGCCAGCCCATTCAGGGCTACATTAGTGCTGCAGGGGGGGCAGAGGGGGCCATGAGCTGCACCAACTTCACTCCTGCCTCCTTGTTTGCGACCCATTTACAGCTGAACGCCTCTGTGCAGAGACAGCTCTAAATGACTCTCTCCACCTCTTCACCAAGCCACTTGCCAAAATGTGAAATTAAAAGCTCTCCATCAGTGGAAGCCCAGGAAAGCAACAGGAAGGCAAAAAGCAAACTGCTCTGTATTTATCACTGACTTCTTCAATTGTGCTTTAAACTCATGCCTCATTAACCTGGGGGGCTGCTCCAGCACCCAGCCACACAAAGTTTAAAATGGCAAAAATTTAGGTTGTCTTTTTGAGGTGTTCTGTATTTCATCAAGGCCTTTAACCTGCATTTAAGAGCCTGTTTGATGCACTTACTAACACTAAACAGGTTGCCACGTGTCAAAACCAAATAACACAAAAATGTTTTTGCATTTCCTTGGCAGGAGGCAGGTGAGAGGGAAACCCTGGTCTGCCTCCAAAGGGTTCCAGTGTGAGCCCATCCTGGAGCACTGGAACTGTTATAAATGTATGACATGTTGTTGGCTCTTTGCAAGTATTGGGATAAATGCTATATGTATAATGTTAAAATAGCATTTCTATATGGATATAGTCTTTGTTAATAGTAAAAGTTAGACATGAGTTTTTTATAAACAGTATGCTTAAACTACCTGCCTAGTCAAGATAACAGCCCATGAACAGGTGATGGGGACCCTGCAGCTGACACAACAATTATCAACACTCACCAGCTGGGACCACTACCCAAATCAAAAGGGGATAGGAAAAAAAATAAAACCACAAGCCAAGAAAAACACATGCTCTAAAAAGGCAGACCCAAAGAATGGCCATGCTAAACAGTTCCCAGAAACAATTGACTATGCATGAAAGTCTATGAATATGTAACAAATGGATGGATTGTAAAATGTATTTAAAGGGGTGTTCCCAAAGTTTTAACCCTTTACTTTATGTTCTGTCTCCTATTGTCTTTTTATTAAACCTTTTAATTCTCTCAAGACAGTGAGCCGTGTTTTTCACAGGAACCATCCCCAGCCATGGATCCATCCTGCTCAGCTCTGCATGCCTGGGTGGGACAGGCATCTCTTGTGGTGCCCTGGTATGCTGCAGGTGCCTGGGAGCACCCACTGCACATGTAGATGCAACCCTAGGGCTAGCAGAGCAAGAGAGCACCACCAGAAAAGCAGGGCTGTAATTCTTTGAGTTATATTGTTCTTTTACACAGTTTTGGTTTTATAAAGCAAGCTCCTTGGAAAGGTGACATGGGCAAGTAGCTCCCACAGTCTCGTGTCTCAGTCTTTCCTCCTTCCTCATCCCCGGCCTTAATACCTGACTGGTGAACTTGTTCTACTCTTCAACAGCCTTTCAGTAAAAACATCTTCATAATATCCAATCCAGTCCTGATTCCCTGACACACTTTAGAGCAGTATCCTGCCCATCAGAGATGGAATCAGGCTCTCACCTGACTGCCAGGCCCTGATCCTAGAGCCAGGGGCCAGGAGAAAAGCAGATCTGAACATCCATGTGTGGATATCAGATGGGCATCCCTGAGATGATGCCAAGCAGAAATTGCAAAGAGCAGGATTCACATGGCTGTGAATTTCAGCATATGGTTGTATTCACTTCAGCATAAATAGCAGTTCCCACATCAAGCAACTAATGAGTCCTGACTTTATAAACAATTAATTTCTGAAGAAGTCTCAAGGACTCTGATGCAAGCCCTGAAATCCTCACCCCAGCAGCACTTTCACTTCTCCCAGCAGGTAGGAGCTTCTGCTTAGAGCTCCCCATTAATTCAGGTCTCTGGCCTGGGTCCTGTGGCTGCAATTCACATCTTTCCTCTCTCTCTAATACCACACAATCAAACACAGGGCTCTGAAGTTCTTTAATGCTTCATATGGGCTCATTTCTGCAAGTTACTGAACAATCAGGCTAGAGTGCACAGCACTTTGCAGTTCTGAGGCAAAGATGAAGTTCCCTAAGGAATAAATTTGATTCTGTCCAGAGACCTGGAACTAAGAGTCATTCCACCCATGAAGTCCCAGCCAAGCACAATTTTGGAGACATTAGTGATCCAAATCTCAGGAAGGATTGGGAGCATTAGACAGATTCACCATTGTGGCAGAATTTTGCCTCCATATACAGAAATCTGTATTTTTACAGCAAGGAGACCCCTCTGTTAAGTTAACATCTTTTAAAAAATTTTTGCATTTTTTAAAAATTCCAAAGCATTGCTGACAGTTAAAGCTGTTTGTGTCATAATTACCTGAAATCCTAAAGTCTGAACCTTTATGAGAGACTGTACTGACCTCTCCCTATAATCTTTAGGAAATAAACTAAGTCTCCTGGGTTCAGAAAAGAGCTTGAAAATTAGATCTGGAGGCTTTAAACCCAAAAGACAAATAAAAAGAAATCATAGCTCATTAGTTTCTAGAGTAAAAAGGGTTTTTTCCATAGATTCATTTTGGGTGAGCACTTAATATTTTATAATATGTGAGTTTAGCAATATCAGAAATCATGTTATAGAAATGTACTTATTACATTTTTGCAAAGTTTCATATGATAATGATACTGCACAACATGAGAGTTATTACAGGAGAATGTTTTTTCAATTAACAGTGTTAAGTGATTTTATAAATCATCTGTTTTAACTCTTCCCTAAAACATTCACTTGGCATTAGACTCTACTTCTGGAGAAACTCTCCATGACCTTATCCTAAGTCACTAAATAAATAATGCAGACACCAAAGAAACTGCCAGAAACTGAAGCAAGGGACCTTCTTTTTATGACTTGTGAATATTTGCATTCTTAACAAATTTTTAAGAAGTAAATTGCATATTAGAAGATGTGCTACAACATAAATATGAAATAAAAAGTCCATTCCTCCTCATTTTGGACCATTTATTGAGAAAATTCTCAAAAGAAGACCAAATAACATTTTATCTGAACATTTCTATAGAGACAGAGCCCAGTTTACTGGGGTAATTTGCACTTCATTGACTTTGGGGTTTAAAAATTAAGCATCTGCCTTAACCTTTCTTGATTTTTCATCACAAGATGCCTCCAGACAGCAGGAGCTCTCATCCTGACCCATGTGCTGCCCCCCCAAAGCTTCTTCTCTCCACTCCAACCTCTCAGACAGTTCAGGTGCAAGGTTAGAGGAAACATTTAACTTTTGAACAACTTACAATAACCTCAGTGAATCACAAGCTATTATAGGTCCAGACTAGACTGGACATTTTTTAAAAGTTGCCTTAAGTTCTTCCCTTCTCAGTCAAACATTTTTTACTCTTTCATTTGGAGGGGTTTATTTGGGACAATGCAGCATCTTCTGGAACCTAAAGGGAGGTACAAGAGAGATGGAGAGGGACTTTTTGCAAGAATATGAAGTGACAGGAGTAGGGGGAATGGCTTTAAGCTGAAAGTGGGTAGATTTACGTGGGATATTGGAAAGAAATTCCTCCCTGGGAGGGTGGTGAGGCTCTGGCACAGGTGCCCAGATTTGCTGTGGCTGCCCCTGGATCCCTGGCAGTGCCCAAGGCCAGGCTGGACACTGAGGTTGGAGCAGCCTGGGACAGTGGAAGGTGTCCCTGCCATGGCAGGTGGCACTGGATGGGCTTTAATGTCCCCTCCAACCCAACCCACTCCATGATTTCACAATTTAGAGGAAAGACCTGAAGCTGATGAAGCTCAGCTGGGAGAAGCCCCTCTGGTGCCTTTTCCAGCTGATGATTTGAACACTCACCACCTCCTCTCTCAGGGGCACATCTCACCTCCAAGCAGATCCTGCAGGAGCACCCATGGTTTTATTAAAGCAAGTTTTAACAACAGAACAACAAAAAGCAGCCTCAGCAGCTCTTGCTCCACAGGGACCTTGCAACAGTTCCACCCAAGCCACCTTAATGACCTTGTGAAGGCACATTCAAGTGTCCCCATCACCATCATTTCACCTTTACTCTGTGCACAGGTCAGGATTTCACCCTTTGCCAATGGGCTGTATATCACCATTTGCCAACTGCTCTTTAAAATATTAAAACACAATCATGAGTTTCCAGAGCAGAGTGAAGGTTGAGTTTTTTCCCTTCTCACTTAAAATGCCTTAAAGTCCCAGAAGACATTGTAAATATATGTGGTACTTCACAGCTCAGATGGCCAGCACAAACCTTTCTAAACTGCTTGCCTATCAAAATCATATTTGGAATTGTGCTTTGTAAGTATGTGCAAAATTTACATTACAAAAGATGCAGTATGACATCGAAAAAGAGTTACTACAACTGTTCTCAACCACTGTAATGTGGAAAAGGGGCCTCCAAGGATTATTTTTATCGCCCTTAGGACTCCTGTTTTGAAGTGCCTCAGCATGACAGCAGAAAACCTACAATTAAATATTGAAATCACTATGGCAGTATTTTTTAAGGAAAAAAGAACTTCAAGAGACCTCTTTAGAAACTGAGTGCCTCCTCGTCACATTACACATGCTGGCGAAATAATTTTAAAATAAAAAGGTAATCTAAATTTTATATTGCCCTGGATGTAATAAGCTCCTGGTGAGCAGAGTAATATTGCAGTAAAATATGAAAGTGCAATGTGCTTTTTGATTACATCAGGGCTTTCTATTTGCCACTTTAATCCTTAGAATTCAGCTGTTCCCTGTTCAGTCCTTTTACATCATCCTTAGCCAATCTGTCAAACATTTCAGACAGCCAAACCAATTTTCAGATTGTTCAGGACTTTGCCACAAGCACCGTGTGCTGTTAATAAGATTTTCATTTGGAGTGATGCCATGTCGTCCATGTTTCCCATTGTATATAAATACTGAGATTTAATGGCTCCAGGTTTTGTTTAATGTTAACATCAACAATAAAAAAAGGGAGGTTCTCAAACGCCAAGCCCCACAGTGAAATGCACTAGTGACAGCTATTTGCAAGGTTAATGTTGTGGAAAACAACATCCATCTTTGAAACAGTTTCATTAGCCCCATACAGCTGACCTCTCCACATAATGTTGTCAAATGTGACGTGCATCAGATTATTGGGAATATGGAGATCAATAAATATGCAACACCAGCGCTCAGAGCGCTCCTGGCATCACAGCCATGCAAACGCCATCCAACATCCCAAAGAGAAGCTGTCATCTGTCAAATCTACAGGCAAATAGACAGGCTTAAGGGGAAAGCCATTGGTGAGGGGAAAATACATAAGCAAAGATGAATGTGGGAGTGCAAAGTCAGGGCTCTGATACATTACAGCTCCAAAGGAAAAATTCCCGATAAACACTTTAGAGCAAGACTTGCCTTATTTGTTGTGTTAAATGGAAACTCCTCCACGAGGCACCCTCCTCGTTTCACTGCTTCCCTCAGTGTTGCTCTTGCTATAAAATCACAGAATTACAGAACCCTTTAAGTTGGAAAAGGTCCTCAAGGTCACTGAGTCCAACCACCCCCAGCACTGCCCCCACATCCCCAAGTGTCACATCCACATGGATTTTAAATCACTCCAGGGATGGGGGCTCCAATAGGGCAGCCTGTTCTAATGGTTGACCATCCTTTCTGTGAAGAAATTTTTCCTAAATCCCACCTAAACCTCCTCTGGCTAATCTTGAGGCTGTTCCCTCTCCTTCTGTCCCTGTTCCCTGTTCCCAGATCCCAAATCCCCCCAGCTGTCCCCTCCTGTCAGGGAGTTGTGCAGAGCCACAAGGTCCCCCTGAGCCTCCTTTTCTCCAGGCTGAGCCCCTTTCCAGCTCCCTCAGCCCTTCCTGGGGCTGCAGATCCTTCACCACCTTCTTGCCTTGTCCCCACAGGTGCCCTCTGAGGGTCACCCCACTCTGTGGGACACACCCCAATGTGCTGCCAGCCCCAGGAGCTGTGGTCCCCAGTCCTGGCACACTCCAGGTCTGCAAACACAGCCAAAGAATGGGCTCCCAAGGACAGGAAAGGTATTTTTGGCTGTAATAGTTCCCACAGAAGTCACCAATTTGTGATAGTATAAAACTAAATAATGAAAAAATATGTTATTTCCTTTTAATTTTTGAAACAAATTCTATCGACTTCAAGTTCATTCTGGTCTTAAACCAGGGTACAATTCAGCAGCAGATAGAGAAATCAATGTGTGTCATATCATCAGCACACTTTGTCTTCAGGTCCAAAGATCTGGAGATATGGAGCAGTGGCAGAATTCAAAGAGAGGGTTTAGGAGCAGATTTGCAAAGAGAGGACGAACAGGCAACACCTTGCACCACTGAGCTCCTGGTAATTTCAACCCAAAAATGAAGGTGCAAAGATCCATCCTACCCAGACTTTGACTGTAAATACTTAGGGACTAAAAATACCTGACTGCCTTTTTTCTTTTCTTTTCTTTTCTTTTCTTTTCTTTTCTTTTCTTTTCTTTTCTTTTCTTTTCTTTTCTTTTCTTTTCTTTTCTTTTCTTTTTTCTTTTCTTTTCTTTTTTTTCTTTTTCTTTTCTTTTTTCTTTTTTCTTTTCTTTTCTTTTTTTCTTTCTTTTCTTTTCTTTTCTTTTCTTTTCTTTTCTTTTCTTTCCTTTCCTTTCCTTTTCTTTTCTTTCCTTTTCTTTTCTTTTCTTTTCCCCCTGTATGTATGGCTTGATTCTCATTACCCTGCCCCTAGATAATTGGGTAGAAATGCTCAGCTCACAGCTTTGGTGGGTGATGAAATCCTGGAATAAATCAGTGGTTGGATTCACTCTCTGAATGGGGGCTGAAAATTCCCCCAAAACTCAGAGAATGACACACCTGTAAACAGCACCTTCTGCCAAGGTATATATGTTTATTAAAGAGTTACAACGAGTACCTGCTGTCCAATTAAAGACCCAACAGATTGGGGTTCTGGGGATTTTTTTTTCCTTATGTGTTTTTTAAAAACACTGCTCATGTTGTGGAAAAAAAGGAGAACAAACAGAAAGCAGAAAGGTATTTTTGAAGTATACAGTTATAAGGTGCTTGGCTGATAATTTGCAACCTTGGTACACAACATACCTTTTAGCAAGGCTATTTATTTCTCGGGGAGAATGCTACAGTACTTACGATAAAGGCCTCTGTTGGACCTCTTCATCAATAGCAAACCTTTAAGCACAGCACATTTCATAAATAGGAGTTCCACTAACACAGACTTCAAAAGGATAGAACCTGATAATTCAAAAATAGAGCTATATTAAGTGTTCCAACAGTCCATCCATAAAAGCAGCCTCCAAACGCCTCCTCTGTGCAGCATGACAGTCTATTAGAATAATGGCAGGGGAAAGCATAATTACAAGTAATCATTGGTTGGAAAGGAGCTAGTTGTTTTTGTAGAGTAAAATGCCTGACTGAACCCAGCAGAAAATGCAGTGCTGGTTCTAGCACAGAGGGCAGGCAGCCGCAGAAAATAATCAGAGCACAAATCTTGAGTGATCAGGGTTTATTTTTTTTAAACCCCTATGAGTCGTTTAATATTTTCCTGGTGAATTGCACTTAATTTGCTGCCACAGTTAAAGTCCAGTTACAATATTATTGCTGCTGGTTGGGTGGTGACATCCCTCCAGCTGGAAGATCACCTTGGATTTGGAAGGTCCATGACTTAATGATTTTCTTCTCATCAGTGTGAAGATGTTCCTTCCTATGGCAGAGAAGTTGGATCAGATGACCTTTAGAGGCCCCTTCCACCCCCAACCATCCTGTGGTTCTATGATTTTAGGACAAAACATCTCCATTAACCATGGTTTTTGACCCATTCAAAACCCTTCCTGCAGACTCTAAAGGTGGCTCAGTTACTTGTGTGAGAAAGTTCAGGAGGGGTTCACAGTTCTTCCCCCTTTCCTCATCAATGTAGGACTTTGTCTCCAAGAGCCCAGAGGTAAAAGCAACCTGTGTCTGCAGGTAGAAGAGCTCCAGAAACTCCACCTCTGATTGTTCCTTCTCTCTCCTGTTTTCTGAATGCTCTGCCTTCAGTCCCAGCCTCAGATGTTCACCAGTCATTGTGATTCCACTTTGAACAGAGTGGGAGGTTCACTGCTGCCTCCAGTAAAAGTAGCACTGTGGGGTTTAATCCCATAAATCTGTCCCTGAGGTTATTTATGGTTTTCCTTGCTGGAGCTGTACTCCATAACCTCTTAGTGCCCCTCCAACCTGCTCTAGGAGACCACAGCCCAGATTGTGAGGCCAAGGAACTGAAAAATCCACCTGGCATTGCATTCCTCAGCTTCCTCACCATTTCAAAACCCAGCAGTTTCCTTCATCACAAACGAGGCCAAGAGCACACTTGGACTAATTAAGCAATTATAATTATACCACCAAGTGCCAATCACTTCATTCATCCTGCCATTCCACGGGAAGGATGAGCAACTCTTTTGTATTCCACACATAGAAAGCACCTTTGTAGAGCAGGCCTGTACCTCCTGGCTGGTATGATAATGCTTTTAAGGTAAAAACACCTCTTTGTCAGCACAGCCCCATTAGAAATGATCTGCTTAGCCAGAGCCTGCTGAAAAGTTTCAATGTTCATTACATTAGCTAGTCTTAAAAATGGAATGCAAACCAATTTTAATCAATATGGAGTAATAAATAAATATTAAGGAACTATAGTACTAATGTACAGGTAGCCTAATTAAAGTAACAGCGTTTGCTGCACTCACATACCTTAATTTTCTCTACAAAATCCTTATTGAACCACTACTTTTTTTAAAAAAATTGCATTTGCAATTAGAAACACTGAAGTTACATTATCGATTTTCTGCTAAAAACCTTTTTAGTAAACAAGCACAAACTACATTCATTAAATGTAAGTGCTTGGAGCTATGGTGTGAAATTCAATTCAGCCATTATCATGAATTACACTGATTATTGCTGTAATTATTTTCTCTTGGATACAACTGCATTTCTGTTCCTTGCTAGTTGTGTTGGACATATAACCATGTTCATTTTATAGCTAATAATACTCAACTGTAGTTTCAGCAATTACTATCACTTATACAAATCATTAAGTTAAGCTATGGGTAGCTAGCAAAATTTAAAAAAAAAAAAAAGTAGGTAAAACATCCTTTTATTTTTTACCTCTAAAATAACTAATGGCATTAGCAACAGAGGAAAATTACCAATGTTAAATGATTTACATAGAAAAAGTGATCACCCGTGATACACTTTCACTGGTATTTCAGTCACAGTGAACTCAGAACTCTCCATTCAAAACCTTTTGCCACACAGCCCAATAGAATAATCCCTTTCTAAAAGTTTATTCCTTAAGAGAACACATTTCTTTTGAGGGCTATGTTCACACTGACAGGTCCTAGCCAAAATTAAATATCCCAATAATTAGATCCATTAAAACAATAAATTTCAGCAAGGCAACAAAAAATTGTCATACAATTTGTGATTCTTTCCCAAACCCAGTACTGCAATCAAGAGATTGTGTTGCCAGCAAGGCTTGTGGCACTTTTCAGCCCATCTAAATTTACCCACTTTCAGCTTAAACCCATTCCCCCTTGTCCTGTCATTCCAGGCCTGTGTCCACAGCCCCTTCCAGCTCTTTTGGAGTCCCTTTCGGTACTGGAAGGGGCTTTAAGGTCTCCCTGGAGCCTCCCCTTCTCCCAGGTTGTCTTCATAGGATACACAAGGAGAAGTTTTGACCTGGAGATATTTTTAGCAAAGGAGGCATTTATGTAGCATGTTGGCCATCTCGACATTCAGAACATTTCTTTTTAAGGTCCCTTCCAACATAAGTCATTCTATGATTCTGTGATGCTTCTCTGAACATCAAATATATGGAGGTCTCTGTACATAGAGTATTGGGGGAATTTGCTCCATTTACAAAAATGCAAAAATTTTAAAAATAACACACGTAAATTTTCTAAAATAAAAATACCACCTCCTCTCCCAAACCAAAGAAAGCAATTGGAAACCTAGAATAAAACTCAATGGAAAATTTTAAAATCACTGTATTCTTACTGTCCACTTTATCGTGTGCTAAATTAGAAATCACTGAATAAATAGCAAGGAAATCCTACCTGAAATGCAAGCATTAAACACACAAAAAGACAATGGACATTCCCAGATATCTTCTTCATATAGGAACCTTTCCTCTGGCCACTTTGAAACCGTGTAACTCAACCTTCAAAGCAGGGCAGATGTGTTGTAGAAGTTCTGCTTAGCTAACCATGAATGCTAATTGCAGGGAGAATGATCTGCTGGGGCCGCAGGGCATGAGCTCAACCAGGGGCACAAAAGTTCCATCGTGCTCCTGCAGACAATGGAGCAGGGTGATGCTCTGAGTGTCAGACAGCCTCCCTGAAATGGGATACCTCCCGAGCCTCAGCTCAAGTCTGGAGGAGAAAATGGAATATCCTTATCAAAGTAGCCTTGGAAAAGAAAGGATGAGTAAAGGGGAATTTTGTGTGTGCGTGCAGCCTCCTGTGCAGCCCTGAATTCCCTTCCAGTCTGGCTGCACAGACACAGCCAATATCCTGGTTCCTTTGCTGATGTGAGGGGTGAACCACCCCAGCCATTCCTCTCTGTTCAGCAGGAGCTCAGCACCCTCTGTCACACCCCTCTGTCACTGGGAAGGACAAATCCCCACCACAGGGGTCAGAGCTTTGGCCACATCACCAGAGGCCAAACCTCTAAATGTTCCTGAATCTGAGCCACAGGTCAGGGAATTACTGCCAACAAAACATGACTGGAGAACCATCACCAAGGCAAAAAAACCCCACTGAAGGCCCAGCACCCCCATGTTCCAGCACCCCCCCGTGGGCTGTGCTTGCTCCCAGGGCACCCTGCACTCCATGAGCTGGGTGATGGCTGGGACACTCAGCTCTAGGCAGCTGCACTTCAGGAAGACAGCACTCTTCTTTGCTTCTTCCAAACAAATGATCAGCTCTGCCTTGAGACAAGGAAGGAGCTCAATGACCTCTTCTCTAGAGGTCCATTGATGTGACAGTGCCAGATGGAAGAGGGTTTGGAAAGGCCTGATGTTCATGGAGGGAGCTGCTATCGCTGGTTCAAAGTCAGGCTCTTCTCCCAAGTCCAACATTCAAAACTGCAGGATCCAAAATCCCACTTGAAACACCTGAAACACAATTTTCTAATGAGCATCACAATAACCCTACTGACAGCAACTCTGTGGTGCCTTCCAGCCAGTACAAACCAGCAACACTACCAGGAAAAAAAAAAAGGAAGTTTCTATGTTTGAATCAGGAGATGTGCAGAGAGAAGCAAAAACAAAGAAACTGTGCCTGAAAATCCAGGCTGTAACTTCCAAAAGCAGCACAAGGGTTCTCTGGACCCTGTTACCTAACCCAGGTTGGGATTCCCTTTGCCCTGGCTAAACCCTGCTCCCTCAGAGAGCAAGAACAACCCAACACTGAAAGTTTTTGGAAAGCAGTTATATTTTTTCTTTCCATCTGGGATGTGTGCAATGTGACCCAGGAGAAGCCAAAGACAAAATTCCAGGCACTGACTAGAAGTGGAGCAAACAGACACATAAACAAAATATCCTGCTTGCCTAAAACAATTTTTAAAACAGGGTTTGTTTTCTTTTCTTACAAAGCTGGGGCTTGGGCAGAGAAACAGAGAGAAGCTGGGGAGCAGACTGTCCCCCACTTCAGGAAAATCATAGAAATTTGATTTTTGATTTGTTGTTGTTGTTGTTGTTGTTGTTGGTTTTTTTGTTTTTTTTTTTTTTTTTTTTTTTGTCCAGACCTCCCAGTGATAATGTAGGCAGATTAAAGTCTGGCTGAAATATTTTGGTTTAGAGCTTTCCTTTGAGATAAATGGCAAAGAAGCAGCATCATGATGGTGCTGCCCACCTTTAAAAGAACAGAAAACCTAATTAGGGACAGAAATGTTCTGGGATGAGTCGATTCCCCTGACAAAGCCTCCAGCTGCCCATGGAAATGATATGCATGAAGGTTAGCAGATGATAATGTGAATTTAACCTGCTCAAGCACATCTTCACAGAACTTTGCTTTTTATTTGTTATTAAGAAAAACTGCAGCTGAGGTTTTCCCTCCTTCCTTGCAGCACTTGGATCTGTACAACTGAAGTACTTAAAATAACATTTATACGACTGCTAGCAATGGTTGATCAGTTAGTGGGACATGGTACAGATAAAAGTTCCAATTAAGCCTTAACTGTTTACTTCATAGAAAGACTTGTTAGGAACAAGAAGGATTGCCTGTTAGTAGAAGAACAGAACTTTTTCATGTGGCAGATTATCAGTATTCTTTAGATTCACACATAAACAAGCCTGAAATGCAATTACATTTTCCACAAGGACCCAAATGCTTTTAACCTTTTCAAGGTAAAAAGAGTAAAAAAAAAAAAAAATAAAGTTGAAATTGCTGTTGAATTAGGTCCAGCTAGCTTTTTTTTTTTTTAAAGTTTTTGTTTCATTTTAATAATGGTTTAGTCTGTTTCACAGCCTGTGGCCTCTTCAAACCTGTTACTTTTAAAGATATAGCAGATGCTTCCTAAATGGAAAGGAAATTGTAATGATGCAAATCCCTATTCACATGATTTTCCAAATAGGTTTGAGCACTACAGGCTGTATAGGGCAGGTGGGGTAGTGTTACTGACAACCAGAAAAGGTAAACTTGAATATAAATAGACAAATCAAGCACATGTGTTCGTTGGGAAGTTTGTAGTCAGCTCCTCAATCTCCATCTGAGAAAATAAGCTATTATCAGCCCTGAGTGGCCTTCTCAGCATCAGAAAGCTCAAAATTAACTTAATTGCTGAACTGCACCTAAAATCAGCTGCTTTAAACATTACAATTTGCCTTTTAGTCTCATCAAAATTCCAAATATGTTAAAATTCTAATTTGCAAGCGTGCTAAATTAGCACTTTGAAACCACAATATTTAACCTGTTGGCTAATCTGATGTCAAGTGAAAACATGTCAAACAATATGGAAATCATATACTGTACAAAAAACCACAGCAATTCACCTAAAAATCTTTAGCTTGGGGGTGCCACGAGGAATTCTGAAGTTTAATTTCATTACAAGCTCTATTGAGTCTTTTCTCATAGTAGTAAATAATGCAGATTAATCTGGATAAAGGGAAGGTGTTTTTGTTTGGGACTTTGCTAACATTTTCTTTGCTTTAGAGACATAACTTTGCAAATCCCTACAGTTTTACACTAGCAAGCAGATTTGCATCCAAAAGGAGATTGGCTCCATTTGGTAACCTACCAAAAATATCTCTGAGAGATGCCTGCCATTCTGAGGGATTTGTAGGATTGCTCAGCAAACTACTCAAAATACCCACTTCTCCCCCAATTTCTATTCCAAGGGTAAACTGACTTTGTGACAATGGTTAGGTTTCTTTCTTGGGGACACACACACAGAAAAAGGCAAAGCACAGCAGAGCTGGGGAAGGGTCTGGGGCACCAGGAGGGGCTGAGGGGGCTGGAAAAGGGGCTCAGCCTGGAGAAAAGGGGGATCAGGGGGGACCTTGTGGCTCCTGACAGGAGGGGACAGCTGGGAAGAGGGACAGGAGAAGAGGAAATGGTTGCACAGGAGAGTTTTAAATTGGATATTAAGGAAAAATTCTTAATAGGAACAGTTGTCAAGCACTGCAACAGGCTGGCCAGGGCAGTGGTGGAGTCACCAGCCCTGGAAGAGTAGAATAAACACGTGGATGTGGCACTTGGGGACGTGGGGCAGTGCTGGCAGTGCTGGGGAATGGTTGGACTCAGCTGTCCCAGAGTTCTTTCCAACCAAACAATTCTGCAAATGAACACCCAAACATGCACTCTGCAGTTGTCCAGCAGTGATAAACCAGGGTTAGACCTTCTCACATCCAAAAGGAGTTTTTCAAAAATCACAAAATTTCCTTTTCAGAGCCTGCTGTTCCTATTAACATGAGGAGCTTGAAAGAAGCAAGGCAGAAACTCAGCTCATGGTTTTTGGCAAACTCATCTCCAAACCACTGAGAGGCTGTGGGAGGTGAGGAGCAAAATATTGCCATGGCTTAGGAAGTAATTTGCACTGATGAAGTTCAGAGAAATCTCAGAGAAGTCTGCTAAGGAGACAAATTGACCACAGGCCAGCAGTGACAGCCAATATTGACAAATGCAAGGCATGGGAAGATCAAAGTCGACAATTCCAACAGGAAATCGGCCTCTGGGGGAAATAATTTTGTTTATTTCAAATTTTAATCACTTTTCATTAAGCATCCTCAAATGGTAGGCTTAGTATAGACAGAATTTACCTATTCAGAAGGAAATTAATAAAATTTCCAATTTCATAACTTTTGTTGAACTTGTATTAGCAGGAGATATTAAAGGAAAATATCTATTCTGTTATAGCTTCTTGGCTTGTTTGGGTTCTGCTTTTTCTGCAAGTTTTGGACTATTCCTTATTACATTATGGCAATTGAACAGTGACAAGATAAATTGCTTTTAGAGTAAAACACAGCAGAGGGCCTCTGGTTCTAAGTACTTCTAATTAGTTCCTAATGTACTGGTTCCATCAATGAATGGATCATTCCTTAGACTGGAAACCTCTCCAAAAGTTTGCAGCAGGAAGGGAGCTGCACATCCTGGAGCCCTCTGGACTGAGATGATTCATGAGCAGCAGGGCAGGAGAGGCAGCAGCAGAGGGGATGCAAAGGGAGAAAATGCCCCCATCAGGAAACGTGACACCCAACTAATGGTTACAAATGTGTTTTCATGGAGAAAGAGAGGGGAAAGGGCTTTAGAAATCTTCTGTTCTACTGTGTGGGAGAGCTTTTGTTTTTTAAAGCAGCTTTTTCTAAAATCATCTCTAAAAACAGCCCCTGCTCAAGACTACATTTAGAAATGCTGGAAAAAATAACAGAACTCATTTCTTATGCCAAAACCAACAGAGCCAAATAAAACACAGCAAGGATTAAATCAATTTCACACCTTCTAGGGTTTCCACCAAGTTTTCCCAGAAAAAAGCATGAGTTTGTTTTCTTGACTTTCCTCAATCTTTTTTAAATTTCACCATGTCTTCTTTACCTGTGACTGCTGAGTGCTGGGACCATGGCTGGGCAGGAATGAGACAACACAAAAACAGGGGCTGGATCCTCAGGGAGAGCAAAATTGTGTTGGGATGGTGAAGAGCCCTGTGCATGCTGCCTTTCTGCTAACAAATCATTAATTCTTTTAATTTTTTATATATATAATTATCTGCATATTTAATAACATGAAAATTATACATTTTACATATATATTAATTTGCTCTTGAAGAAACAATTAGTCTTTCATGTTTGCTTTACTGATAACACCTGTGGTTTATATTAATACAAGAAAAAAATGCTAGGTCAAGTTAGCTCCCAACATAGAAATTCTTAATTATTCCTTTCCCAGGTATTAATATTGTCCCTATAGAGTTAGCTGGGAGGATTTCACCTGCTGGTTTGTGACTTTTTGAGACATTAAGAAATAAAGCAAGGCTTGAACAGGAGTGCAGAGAGTGTTGTCCTGGAGATGGGGCAATTGCAGAAGCTCAGGATCTGAAATAGGAACCAACAGCATTAATCACTGCCTGAAACTGCTCTGCCCATGGGGAATTGCTCCATCCTGAAGACACAGCTCATCCCTGTCCTCGTTCATGTCCTCAGTACACAGGCACACAAGGGATGTGATTTGGATCCACTGAGGAAGAGAACTGGGGGCATTAGTTGGTGATACACCCAAAAATCCACAGACTGGGGCAGGAGAGAAGGTTTTCCTCCTTTCTTCCTAAGGATCAGACCTGTCCCCAGAGGCAGCAGTCTCTGCTTGCCCAGGAATGCTCTGTGCAGCCCCAGGAGGTGCATTCACAATGAGATGTAAAGTGACATCCACCTTGATTCAGTGCTGCCCCTGAGCAGCCCTTGGACACAACCCAAGGGTGATGATTGTGCATTGCAGTGCTCAGAAAGATGTCCCAGGAACACAGCTCTCTCCTGCCCACCAGTAAGTAAAATATATCCCAGGGGTTCTTTTGTTATACAGCAATCAGGTTCTCCAAATCCTTTTGCTGCTTGCAGCACATCTCATTTCCCAGCCTCTTCCACCGTGCTCAGGGTCTGTTCAGTTGCAGCTCAGTCAAAAATCAAACTTCCTGCAGACAAGCTGGGCTTCATACATGAGGAAAGGACTCAAAAAATACCAGAGACAAGAGAAAACCAAACCTTTTGCTCCTGCCTGAAGTGAACACAACAAATCAGACACAAGCACAGCCACTCACTTCCCTTTGCTACTTTCCACAAATAATACCTGTATTAAATTAATTTATATACATCTTATTATTTTCTTTCTTTCAAGTTCCTAGTGTGATTTGGGGAAGGGGGACTCCTGAAATTTTCAAATATCAGGAGCTGGCCATGGCAATTCCTGGACTGGACTGAATTCCTTAAGCTGCACATGCATCTCATAATTGAGTGAGTGCAAGAGAAGGGAGGCACAGGGCTGTGTGCATCTGTGTGCATGAGCACACAGGGACTTTCTTCTTGGCTTAGTTTTGAGCTGCTGGAGGAAATCTTCAGAATGGGCAACAGCCACAAGGCAATCAGACAGACTGTCTGCAGCACAGCGATTTAATTTGGTCCAGTTGCCCCTTCTGAAAAATGATGTCGACAGAAGATAAGGAGACAGAGAGTTTCAGATTGTTCTATCAGGACCAGTTGCCTGCTTAGGAAGCATATTTGAGGCAATACAAGATTGCTCCTTTTTTTTTCCCAGGGTGATTGCCCATCAGGAGATGTTTGGAGCTGGAGTAAAGGCTCAGATGGTTTACAGAGCAGGGAGAGGTGCTGTGGGTTTGTACATACCCTGTACAACCCCTCCTGTGCATATTTCCCTTCCCTTGTTTTGCCCTTCCTTCTGCTTGCTGCTGAAGCTCTTTCTTCCTGAGAGTCTGTTTATTAATTGAAAATAACAAGAGCTTTTTCATTTTTATTTTCCAAGGCAGGCAATTAAAATAATCTCAGAAAATTGTCTCCCTATTCACTTAGGCTATACAGTACTGCAAGGCCAAACCTTGTCATTTACTAATGAGCTGAGATGGATTTAGTAAGGGAGGACCAAGATATGGGTCTGGCTCATCCTCTTCAACACCACACAGGCATGTGTTTTCCATAGGGAATGCCATCAGCCAGGGACAGGGCCACCTCAGTAGGGACCACAAGGTTGTTAAGAGCAGTTAAGAACATCTCTCTCATTGCTAAATACAATCATTCTTTTCCAGTGCATAACTTATGGTGGCCATGTTATTGTTTTTTACACATGATGTTATTTACACATTTATTTTTTATATTGTTTATACATTCATGCTTGTTCACAGTATAGAAATAGACCTGAGATAATCAGTGTGCAATTCTGTAAATACTGGTATATTACTGTACAAAGTGATGGCATTTGGAAGTGCCTGAGCCTGGCACTTAATAAAGGGGTGATCCTTGGATATTTTGTTGTTGTGAGTGGCAAACTTGAGGAATGAGCTCTGAGAACCAAAGTTTCCTCAGTGATCAGCAGTCTCCCATTTAGGAAATAAGGAATTGTGGCTCCACACACAGGTTTGCTTTTAGGACCTCGTGGCAATGGTTGGCTGAGAATTCCTTGTCAGTGCAGCAACACCAAGACAGAGAACAGCTCCTCAAGGAAAACTCAACTAGGAGACATCCCCTCCCTGATTTAGGGCAGCCCTGTGTCCATCTCCCTGCCCAGAGCTGCTGCAGAGCTGTTTAACCCACCCACAGAGCAGCCTGCAGAAGTGACATCAGCCCTTGGTCACCACTCCTCACTCCTGGATTCAGGGCAGTGAGCACAATGCTCTCTTCAGCTCCTCATCCCTCAAGTCCTTGAGCAATTCCCTCCTCTGCCAAAAGGCAGAGTGCTGAAAGTTGTTTTATGACTGAGCAGAGAGTAATGCCAGAATGAGGAAAGTGCAAAGGTGGCTCTCACAGACTCATGGACAAGAACATGATTAGATCACCAAGCCTGCCTTTCTTCAGAAGGCAAAAAGGAATTTCATGCTACAAAACTCTTCCTTGAGCCCAGTAATTTGTGTTTGGCAAAGACTTGCAGCAGGAAACTGAAGCCAGATCCCACCCAGGTTTGAAGATGGCAAGAAGAGGTGGGTTCCCTGACTCTTGGTGCTTCAAACTGTCTGAACATCTCTGAAAAGCTGGCACTGACCAAACACAATCACAAACAGCCCGTGTTACACCCTATTTGATGAGAGAACCTCATTCTGCACCTTCCTCTGCAAATAACACCAGCACATCCCGTGGCAAAGGCTCCCAAAAATCACTGCTCCAGCCATGACCATGGAGCAGCCCAGGGTCTGATCCTGCAGCTCACAAGGTCAATGGGCTCTTTTGCCATTGAATTCAATCTGGGCAGAAATGACATTAAGATTTTTCCAGTTCAGATGTCAGCTATTAATTTGGATGATGGTTATTTGATTCCATGGAAAGTCAGTGGAATCAAGTTAAAAAGACAGAGATATATTCATATATCCTTAAACTGGGAGACACCGCAACTCACTGATAACCTAAATTAGATTGAGCTCGTGCTATCTCTAATTAGGATCTTTCACTATGAACAAGGAAAGAGGCCAAAGTGGATTAGCAAAGGAAACAGTACATGCATTGGCTCAAAACAATAACCAGAAATGTTGACTTCCATCTCAGGATGTCATGCATGAAAACAAAACGTTTCAAAAAGTATTTCCCTAAGAAAAAGCTGAAACTCTTCAGAATTAGAGAGACTCACTAGAAATGTTGGTGACATTTATTAACTAATTAGCTAAATGACCTTTGAGTCATTTTTATACACAGTTTTCTTTCATAAATATTTCATGAATTACATGTAATTATTAGTAACATCAACTTTACTGAATTAATTACTGCCAATTCCTATTAATAAAATGCATCTTGTAATAAATAATGTTAGTTTATTACAGAGTATTGGTCTCGGAGGTATTCACATCTGTCAGTTGCCTTCTACTTCAGGCTAAAAGAAAGGTAATCAAATAAGTGTAATTATTGTACTAAATATATCACCGTTTGTTTAAAATGTCAATGGGAATGGATAAAGGCATTTGTAACAATCTGAACTATGTGCAGTGCTGTAAGTGCATGTGACAGAGCCACATTCCCAGCAGGACATGAGCCCGTGTCTGGGGCTGACAGACAGAAACGTCAACAAATGGTTACGTCTCTGATTTACTCACAGGGGGTTTGCCTGCAGGCCATTGGCTTAGAGACACTAATAAAGTCACAGGGAATTTAATCTGATGGCTCCTAATGAGCCCCTGTGAGAGGAGTGCTGGACTTAGGCCAGGCCTGGCAGACAGGTCACTGTCACTGCTCCCATGGCCAGCAGCATCCCAGGCTGTTGGACACGTCCTGCAGCAGAGCCAAACCCAGGCAGCTCCAGCTCCCTCCACCTCACAGACAGCCCAGCCAGGCTGGAAGGCTCACCTGGAGCAGGGCTGGGCTTCCCCTCACCCTCCTGGAGGTTCTCCTGCAGAGTGGACCTTTCTCCAAACAGCTGCTCCCCATCCCACATCTGGCAGGCAGCAGGAGCAGCCACCCTGGTCTGCTCAACCCCAGCCACACAGCACCAGCTGGGAGCCTGAGCCTCTCTATCCCCATTTCCACCCAAGAACTGGGAGCCTGAGCCTCTCTATCCCCATTTCCACCCAAGAACTGGGAGTTTGAGCCTCTCTATCCCCATTTCCACCCAAGAACTGGGAGCCTGAGCCTCTCTATCCCCATTTCCACCCAAGAACTGGGAGCCTGAGCCTCTCTATCCCATTTCCACTCAAGAACTGGGAGTTTGAGCCTCTTTATCCCCATTTCCACTCAAGAGCTGGGAGCTTGAGCCTCTCTATCACTATTTCCACTCAAGAACAGGGAGTCTGAGCCTCTCTATCCCCATTTCCACTCAAGAACTGGGAGTTTGAGCCTCTCTATCACTATTTCCACTCCAGAGCTGGGAGCTTGAGCCTCTCTATCACCATTTCCACTCAAGAACTGGGAGCTTGAGCCTCTCTATCACCATTTCCACTCAAGAACTGGGAGTTTGAGTCTCTCTATCACCATTTCCACTCAAGAACTGGGAGTTTGAGTCTCTCTATCACCATTTCCACTCAAGAACATGGAATAATTCTCCAGCGCTGCCTGTCCAAAAGTGCCTGATGTACATATCTGTATGTTCGCAGGCAAGACCAGCTCAACCTGCCAATCTTTAATCTGGAATAAACCCCAAACTGCCATGATTTTGCAGGGTTTTGTACTGAAGTTTCACAACATGGTATTATCTGATTATGGTATAAAATGTACAATCTGAGCAGCTGGAAAAAATGGGTTTCCTATTCTCCACTCCCACCTGGTTTTACTTTTTTCCTTCATCATATAAATTCCCAGAGCTAAATAATAGGGAGAAAACTAAGGCATGAAAATGGAAAATCCAAACACTGAGGAAGAAAAATAATCAATTAGGTGCTGATAAACTCATCAGCCTAACTTACCTTCACTCCTCTCCTGCTCACCAGGTGCATCTCAGGGCCTAATAATATAAGTCTAATAATTTTTCCTTATTTAAATATAGAACTGAACTAGTTGTGGAGCTGATTGTTATCTCCTGCATCACACCTGATACCTCAGAACAACCCTGCACCCCAACAGTTGTGGCAGCATCTTGGAAAGAAGCTGGAATTCCTTTGCCAGAGTTCAGAGCTGAATGTGGGTCAGCACAGCTGAGACAGGCACTCACTCTCTCCACTAGAAGCTTTTTGTTGTTCTTGTTTTAAGAGAAAATTGCATATATTAGGCAGGCTTTGAAGTTCCTACCAGACTGAGGCAGCTGGAAGACATGAGCAGAACATTATTGTTGATTTTAAAGATGAGGGACATGTTGACCTGCTCAGAGCTATCCAGGAGCTTTGGCTTTCAGGAACTCAGAGAAACTTAATGAGAGAGGGTTTCTGTAGCTTTCTTGATAATGGGACCACAGATCTCAACCAACTTCCGACTTTTGTTGTTGCAAAAGCTTTTAATTTTAATGTCCTGCCTCCCTCTTATATTGAGGAGAAGATGTTGCCCCAGGCTGACACCTTTAAAGCAGCAGGTTCCCCTCCTTAGCAGTATTTGATAAACTTTGAGTTGCAGGCTGGAGGTAACCAGTCCTGTTAAAACCAGAGAGTTTTAAATCATGCAACATGAAGGTACCAAACTTGTTCCTTTTAGCTGCCAACCTCACCAGGGCATTATCTTAATGCTCAAATTTCATTCATTCCCTGTTCTTTGATGTAGCCTTCCTCTAGATTTATACACTGAGTTGCAGACAGGAAAATGAGATTTTACCACTGCATGGTAAGGAATTTTTTCAGGAGCTCCTTTAATTTCCTCACACATTGTAGGATAGTACACTGCAAAATTGAGAGGCACATTTCTGAAAGTATGAGGGAAAGAACTAGGAAGAAAATGGAGAAAATCTAGCTTAACAACTCTTTCAATTTTGAAAATTGCAATTTGACAGCAATCCTGTGGGCTGGGAAATAAACGTTCATGCCTTTGCCTCTATAGTCATTTGATTGATGTCAAATTGCTTAAGATGAAATAAAGAGTGAGATGCAGTCATATTTTTCCAGCTTCTTTCTATGGAATTGGGGTCACAGTATTTGGGATCAAAAAGTTATTTATGACATTTATTTTCTACTGCTGATTGCACTTTAGCCTCTCAAAATTTTGGTTTTATCATGAAGATGTGCCTTTATATTTAGAACTTTGCTGCACTGTGGTTTCTTAGGCAGGAAAAGTGCATTGCTGATAAAAGAGCCCACCAGTTTCAAGACTTCATCCTTTGATCACTACAGATTCAGATGCTGACCCTACCAAACCCTTAAATTAATATATTTTAAAGTAAATAGTAATGTAAATTGTGTGATCAGCTTCAAAGGGTGTAAATGCAATATATTCACATAGGAATATACATCTTCATATTAAGAAAGTTTCCTCCATGGCCTTCTTTTCCAAATGTGCCATTGCCAAGATGAGAAGGGTAAATTTTCCCAGCTGGCTGCAAAAATATCTCTTCCAAAGAGAGGAAATGAAGTCACACAAGACTTTGATAACAACCATCACCTTCCTTTCTCCCATTCCCTCTCCAGCCACCCCTGCTGGACAGAGGCTTTCCCCTCTCCCACTGGAGTTGGATTTTGGTTTCTTTCCTCCTGCAAGATGAGGGCACAGAACAGATGTGTCTTGCACAAACAGCTGTTATTTAACAATATTTCAAACACTGGAAATAGTGTTTGGAAGGCCTGGTGCCTTCCTCATTTAGACCAAAAACCTGCTTTTAGAGAGCTGAAGGTAGGGGAGATAAATCCACCCCTGAATTTCCTGTAAGAATTAGACATTTAAATGGCTTTAAAAATGGCAATTCAGCTCCCAACACAGAGATCACCCTTATACAATTTGACTCCCAGATGGTATTCCATTCATAATTTTGACAGTATTTTGAATTTTAAAATAAAACAAACAACAAACCAAACAGAAAAGCAAACAAGATTCACCTCATCAAAATTACAGGAAGGAAACAACACTGACACACTGTAGGAAACTAAGAGTAATTAAAATCACTGTTGTATTCATGTTTACTGGAGTTAAATGCTGCATTTTTGTTGTTAACTTTATCTATCCTGCAGCTTTTCATTCATTCCAATGCCCTAAATGCTGCACTGTGCAAGAAATCTGAGAACATTCATCCAGAACCAAAAACAAAAAGTCCTCCAGCATTTAATATTACAACATGCATAAAAATAAATTTAATTAGTCACTGAGGAAGGGAGAAGTGTTAGTAAAACTTTATAAAGATAATTACCTGATAGAAAAGGCACCTAGCAAGACCATTCTGTACTGGATATTATCTAGGCAAAAAAAATAAACCTATGTTGCTGCTTCAATTCCATCTAATACTAGGAATTGGCAGAAAAACATCTATTCTATGAATAATAGCTCAACAGTCCCAAAGGACATCAATACATGAATAAGGAAAAAAAAAATCTCAAGCCTTTCCAAAATGGTGCTAATGCTCCACTGAAACTTAATTTTATAATTTACTGGCAGTCAAGATGGCAGGAAATAAAATAATTTGCTATATATTCTGCACAACAAACCCCCTGCTTTTCCTGGGAAGGGTAATTATCCCTAAAAAAAAAAAAAAAAAAAAGAAAAAAAGAAAAAATACGACATCTCATATTAAGCTAAAGTCTCATCAAGAAGAGAAAGAGTGCCTCATTACATGTAATTACCAGGGAATTAGAAACATCATTTAACTAAATGAGCGAATAATGCTCAGGATATTGAAGAAACTTGCCTGCACTTCTGCAGAGCACTCTAAGTCCCATTACAAAAATTGCACCTCTTTAATGGAATAATTTTAGGCCTTGTCTGCCTTGCTTTAAAAATAAAGAGCCTCAGAGAGGCAGAAAGAGGCTGAAACTACCATAAACAACTGTTGAAAAGAGCTGCAGAGTAGGAGTAGTCTCTACTGGATACCATGATTTAAAATGACTCATAATCTAACATAATCATGAAAATTAAACCTAAGGACTTGGGTGGGAGGATGGGAGAGAGGGAGGGAAACTAATTACCCTTTTTAATTGTACTTACTCTAGACTACAATGTATTTATAATTATGCATTATAGATAACGGGTGAAAGATTTTAGGTTAAAGGTAAATCTTGCAGAGAGGGATGAAAGGCTGCTGCATTAGAAGCTAAAAAAAAAATAAAATAACCATACCTGCTGGTAGATACTTGCTGTCCTGCAATGCAATTTTTTTTCTTACAGTAAAGAGTTACTGGGGGAATTAATAATGGCCATGATCATTAATGCAAATGCTGTAAACCACAGCTTCTGTTTTAGCAGTTTAAAATTTTAAATAAATATTTCTCTGTCTGTAAAGGTGATTTTGATACTTTAGTTACAAATAAAATCTGGAGAACCTTATTTGCCACCGTTTTGATGCAGAGGTTGATGCCGTGGCAGGAGAAACAAGATTTTCCTCACTGAGTTTAGCCAGAGGAATTGTCTCTCAGCCTTACAGCAAGGCAGTAAATGGAAATGAAATTCAACTCCTTGAGTTAAAAAGGTTTTGGTCAGGGTGGGAATCCTGGTTCCACACCTGTCTATGAGGAGCTAAAAAACTGAAGTGATGCTACAACAAAGTCCCACCAAAATGTCTTCAAGCTGATGCACAGGAAAAGCATCACTTCTTTTTTTTTTTTGGTGTTGTTGTTTTGTTTTTTTTTTTTTAATAAAACATCCTTGGGGAAATGAAAAATGCAGAGAAGTAAAACAAGAAACAAGGGGATACACATAATACATCATCTGAAACATGTGTGCTTCCTCTATTAACATTTCCATCCTTCATTTCCTTCCCTCCACACAAACAAAATCCCTCACTATAGAGATTCTAGGCAAACAAGGCGATTTTTTCTTTACAGCAACCAGTTCCACAGCAGAACAAGCTGTTAGCAAAACAAATACTGAAATAAGAGGAAGAAAAGGGCACTAGAGCCCCAAAGTGTTGAATCTGGACATCTCCACTGGGTAAAGCAGGATCACAGAAAATTGATGATTTTTGCTGTTTTTGAGATCATAAACATCTCAGTTCTGATTGCAAAAAGAAAAAAAAAAAAAAAACTGTTTGGGTTGGGTTTTTTTTGTTTTCGCTGGGATTTTGATGGTGATTTAGAAGTTAGTCCAGAAAATGGCTTGTAAAAAGGTGATGGTTCTGTTCAACCTCTCCACATGTCTGTGCCACTCAGAAGTTATACTTGAATTATTTCTGAGTGCAGGGTAGAAGATAAAATGTTAATTATTTAAACACAAATTACCAGTGAGGTAGGGAGGGAGAGTGAAGACCAGTGGAGACCAGTGGGATTTCCAGAATGTGGAAATAAATAAGACAACCCCTCACAAGAGGAGAAATTGGTTCATTAGCAGCACTAAGGTCATTTGATGCTGAAACAGAAGCAGGATGGGACCATGTTCCTTTGGGGTAATGCAGATTGTAGGAAACTCTTGATGCTGGAAGAGGAATCAGCATCCTGCAAACTGCAGCAGGGAATCCTGGCACTGCCAAAGGCCCCACAAGCTCAGCTAAAATGGAAAATCCAGGGTTTATCCCATACTTGGACACTCCAAACAACAGCCCCAAGAGGTTTAATCCTGCACAAGGCTGAGGAAGATATTGTGTATCATGGATACTTCAGCCAAAGGATTGTTCTGCCCAAGTAATTGAAGGAGGGGACTGGAGGGTCTTTAACCTTAATTGATTTTTTTATTCCAGTTCCCTACGGAAATGAGATTGGTGCAATGAAATTGGCTGTGTCTGTCTGCCCGTCCCCTGCTCCTCTCATCCCCCTAATAACTTGGGAACTGAGAGACCAATTACAACAGAGCTTGACAGAGGAAGGAGGTCTCAAAGCTATCAAATTCCTGCATCCCTCATGAAAGCAGGCAGCCAAGCAGAGGAGACAGCCTTTAATAACGTGCCCAGGAAATCTACCTGGGAAAAGTTACTGTGGCTTAAGTCAAAACTTGATTTCTCAAGAAAGAACCAAAAGACCCTACTACGTAGAAAATTCTGCAATTCATTGGATTACTTGCTCCCTGTGTAGATAAATTCAGTTTTTCATTGATAATCTCAAGACCAAAACAAAAAAGACAACACAAGTGGAGATCAGGAAAGAAATAGGAATTTATTTGCATTTGCTTCCATACTGATTTCCACCACCATCAAAAAAAAAAAAAAGTATCACTCCAAATATTTCCATCCCTGCTCCATCCTTACAAATCTCCTCTCTAATCCCATTATCTGCCTAATTAAATTTTGGGTGTATCAAACTGTTAGGCCCATCTTTCGGGAGGCTGCATGCTTTAATCACAATTACATGCTGCATATTTCATGATATATATCTTTTGCGTATAATTAGGAATAAAATATGTAATCCCAAAAAGATGGTTAATAATTTAAATCCTGAGGATTTGATTAAAAGCATCTGAGCATTGCAGATGACAAGGAAAGAACAGTGACTCCATTATAACCAAGGGAAAAAGCCAAGGATTTAAGCACTTTTTTTCCCCCACACCAAGGTTTATAATCCTGAAAAACAAATAAAGAAGAACAGAGAAATATGTCAGCCTTGAAATATTTCTACATTTTAATCTATGGTATAGGGCTGAGGGTTCTGCACATAAGATGTTTCATTTGAAAAGTTTATCTTCAAATATTTCTTAAAATGCTCTCTTCCAAAATTTCATTAGCAGAAATTAATGTTCCCTGATGGAAACTGGGCACTTACCTCAGTGCTCAGGCAGCACCACTTTCCAGAGCCTGTGTGTTCGCACACAAAAAAATCAAATCATCTCAAAAATATAGGTGGAAGAGAAACAGTCAAGATCATGTTCTCAAAACAATTTGCAAATTCAAAATATTTATGCTGTTTTATTACAGTTTATGCCACCAGTTGACATCTTTAAGTGATGCAGAGGAGCATAGGGATTTATCACCAGCAAGTGAAAAATTAAAAAGTGGGATTATATACATATTAAAGCAAACTGGGACTGGGAACAGGGAGGCCATTTCCATTTACAAATACCCTACATTTGCTTCCAGGGAAAACACACCTGCAGCTTCTCCACAGCCTTGCAGCAAGCTCTGAGCATCCTGCAACCCCAGATGTGCACACACCACTCCCCAGAGCACAAAATGTCTCTGTGGGACAAAAAACTGATTTATCAATAGGAGGCATCAAAAACCAGGGGTATGCAACATGGTAAATAACTTCTTCTTTTTTTTTTTTTTTTTTATAAAACAAGTTACAATTCTCTGTTTAACACTTCTTGATCATCCTTGATTTGCAGAGCCTGAATTATAATTGTTTTCTGCCTAGATAATACCATGTACAAACACAATGGTACATTATATTATTTTTAAAAGTACAACATCTAATAATGCTTGCTCTTTCTGCTTTCTTCCTGTCACATCTGTCCCTCACTGAAGGAAAGGCAATCTTGGCATTTTATTGGAATCTCTCTTGCCATGTAGCACTACTAAGTATCAACACACCAGTGTACACTGGATCATTGTATGAGAAATAAACTGCATTTTAAAAGATAGACTTAAATATTCTTTCAAAATTTGGTCTCATTTACCTTTACAAGGAAACCTTGGCTGTTCAATTGACCAAAGAATTACATCACAGGACTAAAAAAAGATTAACTGAAATAACTCCCTGCAGTAAGTCTACAACAGAGGCAAAAAATTAAACCAATTACGTGCACTAAGAACCAAGGCATCTGTTCAAGTCCTGCCTTTGCTCTGTGACAAGGAAATTCACTTCCTTATTTTGTGCCTTTGTTGACATCTGTGGAATGAGAATATTTCTTCTCTCTCCACCTTTGTCTGTTTTATGTATTTAGGGAACAAATTCTGCAGGCAGGATCACCTCTGACAGTGCCGTGCCTTTGTTGCATTGCTGTGGCTGCAGAGCAGGGCTGGCTTGCAGCAAACACAAGCAGGGAAAAGCAACCCTTGCTCAGTTTAATTGTCAGGAAATATTTGGCTTAAGTGAATAAATTATTGCTCTGTTTCTACTTGAGGCTACCTGGCTGTGTTTTTTCCCAGAAGAGAACACAGTGGGTTTCTGCAAGTGGGGAATAGATTAAAATACACAACTCTGCTGCTCTGCTGAGTCGTTCAGTGCTGCTGATGGTGAAGCTGTGTGCAAGCTTAAAGTTATGGAAAGGCTGATTTAAACAAAGTTTTTATATAGCAAATAAAATTCAGCTACTCTTGATTAACCTTCATTCAGAAATCAACCCTAATTCAGAATTAGCCCAGGCTGAGAAATGCCTACAAAATGAATGCATACATTGATACTAAGAAGTATAATCAGAGAATCAGAGAATGTAGGGGTTGGAAGGGACATTAAAGCCCATCCAGTGCCACCCCCTCCATGGCAGGGACACCTTCCACTGTCCCAGGCTGCTCCAACCCCAGTGTCCAACCTGGCCTTGGACACTGTCAGGGATCCAGGGGCAGCCACAGCAAATCTGGGCACCTGTGCCAGGGCCTCCCCACCCTCACAGAGGATTCCTTCCCAAAATCCCATCTATCCCTGCCCTTGTCAGTTTAAAGTCATTCCCCTTGTCCTGTTACTCCATGCCCTTGTCTCAAGTCCCTCCCCATCCTTCCTGTCAGCCCCTTTAGGTACTGGAAGGCTGCAGAGCTTTTTCTGCAGATCAGATCCCACTGCCAGGGGAAGCTGGGGAGCAGAACAACCACAGGGACAATCAGTCCTGCCTTACCTTCCCTGCCCAAAGATGAGACCAGTTAAAACCCCACTATTCCTGGCAGCCACTGGTCTAACCTGTGCTTGAGAAATTCCACAGATGGAGACACTGCAGCATCCCCAGGCCATTTATTCCTGGACTTAACCACCCTTTCACTTGAAAAGTTTTTCCTAATGTCTACACTAATCTCTCCTGCAATTTAAGCTCATTATGCCTCGTCCCAGTGGACATGGAGAACAGTTTATTCCCTTCCACTTTGCAGGTAATCACAGGAGACTCTGAAGACCTATTACCTCCCCTATGTTGCTATCACACGTTTTAGCATTTGTGCTTTTCATGCTATAGCAAAATGTCTGATACAGTGAAAAACTGCACATACAGCCTTAGGAAAAAAGAGGTATTTCACAGAAAAAGCCTTTAGCATATCAGTAATAAGAATATCTGGGCAAGTCCTGTCTTTGACTCTCCGTTTCTAAATTCTACATGTCTAAAAGCATTTGAAACTAAGAATCCTGACACTCTTCAGAGCAAATGTCACATTGCTGGGGGAGCAGAAGTTGCATCAGTTGTATATTGGTTAAAAAAGGACTGCCTTTGTGGTTGTGATTATGCTGAACAACATGAGAGCAGCTAATGGTGTAATCACCAGAGCAGATGTCTCCTGGTCCAAAGAAATGGGTTCTGCTCCACACCACTGATACCAATCCCTCAAGGGGGATGGGCCATTTAGGCCAAATTTGCAAGAGAACTCAGTAGTAGAAACACCCATGCTGAACTTGGAGACCAAGTGATTCCAACTATAGAAAATCTGTTATTTTCAAGGCAGTGAAAACCACTGGGCACATACAAAAGTGTCAGGCAATTAAGATAGAGCTGGCAGTACCTCCACAGCTTTGTAAAGTCATCCTCAACATCATCACTTCAGTCTTTGTTGGAGGCTGAGTTCAGCTTTCACTGCTTTTGCTTGGGAAAACATCTACCTAAAGAAAATTTTTTTAATATTTATTATAATAATTGCAGCAGCACCAGCACTAAACATCCCACCTGAGATGCAGCAGAGCTCCAGACCTGCACGTAGTAAGCACACACTGATTATCCTGAAGGACTGGCCTACAGAAAGAAGTACTTACAGCTTGCTTTTGTGACATTCAGGGCACAGATGCCACTTGGCTTCTAATACCAGAGTGTTATGAGGCTCTTGTGAGAGACAACCCTGGATATTCAGTGCTGCCAGCAGTCAGTGGTGATTGATGACTCTATTACAGTGATGGCTGTGGCTCCATGTTTTCTCCACGGCCCTCAACACCAGCCAAAAAGCAGTGACTTAAGGAGCTTTTTTAGCTCTCAATTCCTCTATCAAGAGTCAGTACATCCTTTGTTCAGCTGCCTGTTACAGAAGTCAGAAAAGGCTTGTTTCATGATTCCTCCAGCTTATGAACCTCTGCCTTGACCTGCATTTCTAGGAGAGTGCTAATAAAAGGGAGATTAATCTTGTAAAAGAAGTATCTGTATTTCAACTGCACACTCTGATATTTCTACCCAACACATGGACACAGCTCTAGCCCTGACCAACCAATATTCATTTTCCCCACTGGCTGTCCCACTATTTTTGTTTGTCTCAAGCATTTACATAAAACACCAGCTCATCACAAGGAATCCTCCTCTGGGTTTTAAGCCAAAAGAGAACCAGCAAGTCAAATCCATTCCCTCATACATACACTGGGCTTTGTCCACTGGAACATGCAGATCTCAGCACATAAACAGGTTTTTCCTCCAATACTTACCACTGAAAAGTTGTACTGGTGGCATCATTTCCTGGTTATATTATGGTTTACTTTGTCAACCAATGTATTTGGAATTCCCCTAATTCTGTTTGTTTTGCCCTGTGTTCTCTAGCTCTTATTTCACTTTGTTCCCCACAACTCTATACCTGTAACTTCCCACTCTATCCTCTCCCCATATTCCTTTCCCACATCATCACTAAACCACCTTTTCCTCAGTCCCAACCTAATTCTGCCTTCCCACATTGTTTTTTTGTTTGGACACATCTTCACTTCTTTTTTCCATAAAAAATTTTTGCTTCCCTAGTCACTCTAACAGAAACCTTTAACTCCCATGATTTGGCTCCAATTGGCCCTCTTTAGCAAAGCTAAAATTCTAAAATAATAAAACACCTGAACACCAAGGAGTTATGACTTCCTAAGCTGACATCAAAAATTCAACCTCTGCCATCATCAGCCATGTGACATTGGCAAAAAAAGCCAATTAAAACTGGAACAGGGGTGGTGCACAACTACCAGAATAGAGGCTGGATGACAGTATGGTGAGGGCATTACTCATATTTAACTCAGGAAGATCTTCATTTTTCACAAACCTATCAATACCAGCTTCTGTTACCAAAGAATCTACATCCAGCTCATGACAAACTACAAAATATTCCATATACAACTCATTTACCATGTCTACCTGGTAACAGCTCAAGTTTGTCAGATTTCTGCACACACAGAGCTCTTTCCTCTCCATCACCACCTTCTCTGCAACGATCTGGTACCATTCCTGTTGTCAGCAAGTTTGTTTTCCTACAGGTAATAAAGTGCTCCCACGGGCTACACAGGCACTGATAGAAGAGAAGAAGTTGGAAGCAAAGAATGAATTCAGTCTCCAATCCAATCACAGCTCTATCACCTTCCTCAAGCCTCAGCTTTTCTGTCCCTCCTTACTATTCCCTGTAAAATAAATATTTAAGTAGTAACTCCTGACACAAGTGACCAGGAGAGCAGTCCAAGTCTGCTCTGCAAACAGAATTGAGTGATACAGCTTTCAATGGTAATACTCAACAGAAAATATTTCTTTTTATTTCCTGGTTCATCTCATTGGAAAAAGATTAAAGATTCAGAAATTTTTCCATCAGGAAGATCTAGAATCCAAGAACTCCTGCAATTTAAGGGATTGGTCTCAACATTTGTTTCACAATCAGTAAAGGCTGCTACACAAAGTTCTTGTTTTCAAAAAATCTGTAGATATTTATTGAACAAATAAGAAAGCAGAAGTTTTCATAATCAGATACTACAAAATGTCTAAATTTTTAAAAGGTTATCTACAGGATGCAACTAATTCAGCTCCAGACAGCAGATAAAGAAAATAGTTTCACTAATATTATAAGCAGGCAAGGAATGACAGATTTAGACAAACTACAATAAACAAAAAAACATTTCTTAATTAAAAATAACAGGAGTACAAAGATTGTTCTTCTCACTCCGCTTGTTTTAGTGAAGCCTTTTTAGGAGCAGGTGAGCATCTCTTGTAGAGAAGGAGTAGCACCAGTAGCCTAAGTAGACCTGCAATAAATAAACTCTGTTTTAGGAAGAATATTTAGGGCAATCATAAACATCCTAGGAGAGCAGAAAGCCAGCTTTAACTTGCACCAAGATACAGAATGTAAGAGTTTAATGATGAAAAAAGTGGCACCATCTTGATGCACTAAGAATTGTGCATTGTGCAGAAACACTGTGACTCAAATTAACATGCAAAAAGATCACTATGAAACTGCCATTAGTCTTCTGTCCTAAGTAACTTATTTTTAGAATAAACCAGAGATGACTCACACTACTGAACCACTAAAATATACCCATCATTCTTACTGCCCTAAGGTTGGCACAAGCAACTTGTAAATGTCAGAAAAGCATATAAACCTCGTTAATGTTTTCAGAAATTCATTTAAAGATAGAAACAGGTCCAAAAAGATGCCTGTCTAAATGCATTGCAATTACGTTACAATTATTTTCCAAATACACAGAGATGCTCTGTCTTTTCTCAGCTCATTACTGACTCAAACAATTTGCCCTTCTGGGATCAATTGTTTGCTAATAAATAATTGTTTACAGTCACAAAATGATATTAAGGAGTATTCTTATTAGTTTTCCTTCTACAGCCTAATAAGATTCCAAACTAGCTGATTCCCAAGAGTCTAACCTTAACCTTGCTGTGTTTAACAGCCCAGGAAATGATGAACCATCTGTTTCAGAAAATAATGGAGGGCCAAGAGGAAATATTGTTTAATTGTAGATTAACCTCCTTGTACAGCAGAATGAAGCATCTACAGAATTAGCAACTCTAACTAGCAATGAATAAAAAAAAAAAAAAATTGAAAGCAGTTCTTACTATTAGAAAACCAAGAGCAGCAAGTATTCTTTTATCAACTTTGAAAAACAAAACAGAACAACTCATAAATATATGTAACCAGTACAATCTGATTTAAAAAAAAAAAAATTATCATATTTGGATTTTTTCACTCGAGGAACTCCCAGAAATAAATACTAAAATAGTCCTGGTTTTATTTTTCTAGAAGTATCAAAATTACTTTAAAACAAGTATCTCCAAGTGAGAGATGTGTAAGTCATACAATAATAAATATGTCATTTTCATAGGTATAAACCAGCTGCTCCAAAGCAACAGACAAGTCACTTAAGGGAGTGGAGGGAAAGGTCTTGAGGTTTTAAACTCGAGAAATTTGATCATTTATGTATCTGTTTTCACAGCCACTTTTAATAATGGAGACAACCTGATAAGATGTAAGACAGATTGAGTACCAGAAGGGAAAAAACCTAGCAGTGATAAAGCACAGGAATTTGAAAATAAAGCCAACTGCTCCCGTGCCTCCATCATTAAGGGCAGCACAATTCTGCACTGGGATGGCAATTTTTCTATGTAACACTCATGCCAAAGTGAGCTGAACAGGAATTTTTACCTCCATCAATCAGTTTGCCTCATTTTGACAGCAACAACAGAAAAGTATGTTCTCAAAGGACTGCAGCAAACTCCAACACCCAGGAACTGAGAGAGCTTTTCCTTGATTTTACACAACCTTCCTAGAACAGAATCTAAATTCACTGCTCACTCTGACAGCTGGGTGCATACTCAGTGTGACATATTGCATTCATTCCAAGTTTTAAATATCCAAACACGGTAACATTTACTCCAATAAATTATTCTTGAATTCTTCACTCAATTCCTGAAGCAATGAGCTTGCAATAACTCTACAGCTTCATATAATAGCACCTATTGAAAGAGGATAAGAGTTTGACATTCTTCTCCCACTAAACAACCAGGCACAATTTTATCCATCAGCCGTCTATCAACCGACGGATATTGAAAGCTTGGGCGAAGGAGATACCATCAAACCCAGCCCTACTGTCAAGCTGCACTATCTCCTGCCATCAATAATGCTATTCATGAATTTAGGAAAATTAATAAATCTTGGGGTGGAGGCTCAGAGAGCCTCAAGTGCAGGTGAAGCAGGCACTCACTTGGGCTTTGTCTCTGCGTCTGTCACCTGGCGGATGTAGATGCCGTCCTCGGGGTGCTCGATGTCGTCCATCTCGTACATGTAGGAGGAGGCGATGGCCAGCGTGGTGCCGTCGTTGCTGAAGGCCAGGGAGGCAATGCTGGTGGGATAACGATGGAACTGGCACAGCCTCTTCTTGTTAAAGGGATCCCAGATATTCACAAAGCCATCCGAGCCGCCTGCAAGGCAGGGTTTAAAAAAAAAATAATAATTTGTTAAGTTATAACTGAGGAAAAAAAAAAAAAATCAAACTGAAGAGATGCAGCACAGGAAAAAAAGAAATCTACTCATAATTACTTTGTCAGGAAAAACACTGGGTTGATTCATTCAGTAAAGAGCACAATGAGCATTTCCCAAACTCCCAGTTAAAGCAATTAACTGGAGAAAAGACTGCAATATAATTTTATCTCATAGCCCTCTAAATTCAAAGAAAAGGGTAAGGCAGAAAAAAAACTTTCAAAAAGAGATTCTGATTGCATCATAGTTTTAAGCTGACAGTGAGACTTGTCATTACATCTGCACATCCAAATACAAGCAGAGAAAAAATATTAAGAGTTAAGAACTCTCACTACATCAAATAATTTTAAAACCCTACTTATGGCATAAATACAATTTAAATGCTTAAAAAGTCAGGGCATATGAAGTAAAGGCTGATCTGTTTACATCACAACTAGAGGAACTGATGCAATGTTACAAAGAATTGAGTAGTTACCTGTAGCAAACGTGTTGTGGACATTATGGAAAGAAATGGCATTAACTGGATAAATCTGCTCGATGTTATTCTCCTTCAAGCGGTGACATTTGAACGCGTATTTCTTCTTCTGGATTTCTGGGCTCGGATCCAAATACTCCACGGCTACACGACCTTCAATAGAACTTAAAACATAACCCTAACAAGAAAAAAAAAATTGCAGCTACATGTTTTAGAAGTTTACAACTGGAGAAAAGACTGCAATACAATTTTATTTCACAGCCTTCTAAATTCTAGGAAAGTGGTAAGGCAGAAAAAAGCTTTCTAAGAGAGATTCTCATTGCATTATAGTTTTAAGCTGACAATGAGACTTGTGATTACTTCTGCAGGTCCAAACACAAGCTTGTCTTTGGGGAAAAAATTTCAAGAGATAAGAACCCCTTGCATCAGCTCACCTGCCCCCAAGACCTAAATATCTGAAATATGAGACATACTCACAGGACTATTTAGTTTCAGAATTGCATTACATTAAAATTAGTTCAGAGCTTTATACTAACCACTAAACACTCAAGCTGAAATAGTATTTTCAGTGAAACTTGATTACAAGTTGTGTTCACTTATCCAGTTAATTACAGTCCTGACTTGGAGCAACCTGAGATGCTTTTATTATCACTTTTGAGTTAAGTCCATAATAGATCTCTTCAGAAATAGGATTGCAATGATACAAGGATCTTTAAAATCCATCACACAATACAATCTGGAAGATCAGCTTGTTTTACTATAACTAGAACTGAAAATGGACAAAGTATTCATGCCAGTTCAAGAACAAGTAACTAGGTCTTGCAATTCCTGTACTATCACCCTGTACAGAGGAAAATTCCCTTACAAATTAGTTTGGCAGAGAAAGCCAATCTTCTTGCTTTCCTTGAAAAAGAAATACCACAGACACACCACGTTAACTTGCACAGAACAGCTGTAGGAGCACCTGAATTGCACAATTCCCCCTGGATAATGGATCTAGGGTTCTGCAGCACATGCCACAGACTCAGAGAGAAAAAAGAGAAAAATACATAAACGACATTCATACAGTTTTAATCCTGCCCTGTTCACAGACTGTTCAAGAGCCCTGGATTACAATGCATAAAAGCTGCTTAAGAACCACCAGTTCTGGCTTTCTCTCTTCTACTGCAACTGGGGAGGGGAAGGATGTTTTTTAATTATATGTCAGAATTGTGATTCATTAAATAGGTTATTTCTAAAAAGGAGACAAATCTTGAGGAACAAAATGACAACATAATATGCTGATAAGTCAGTGGCAAACATTGCTAAGCCACACTAAAGAGAATTAATGTACAGGAAGCCTCCCCCCTTCCAAAGTTTGATTACAAAACACACCCTCACTGAAAAATAAACTTGAAAATAAAGCCCCATTTTCCTGAAGAACCTTCAGCAGAAATGTGATTGCTGCCATACCTGTTTGTTGGGGAATGCTCTGATGCAGCGGGTCTGGTACTTCAGGCTGGATTCCCTTCGCTGCTGAACGTATCCCATGTTCCTCAAATCCCACACCAGCACCCTCCGACCTGCTGTCCCCACAATCAGTCTGTCCCCAGACACAGAGAGGGTGTAGACCTTCCAAAAAAATATTTACAGTATTTAACATTGATATTAGCCTGAAAAACCTCCTGCTCTTCGTACAGAATAAGCTGTCAGCAGTGAGCACTAACACAACTGGTGACATCTCCCATGGAATGCACAGCAACACAATTCCCTTCAGCCTTCATTCAGAACCCAAATTTGGGATAAGCAGCAGGAATGTGCAGCTGGTTAGTGAGAACACCCTGATGCAGCATTCAAAAGCTCAAAAACTATTCCAAGCATTAAATTTACAGAAATTATTGGCAAAAGAAAAATTCATACAAAGGAGCAGGAGGGGAAGTGATAGATATTGCAATTAATCTGTGCTTGGTTTTGCATTCCCACTGTCAGTTCATGAGCCTGCAGTTTAGTCCTACAAAAACACATCACACATTTTCTTCTCTGTCTTCCTCCACCTGATAACCAAGTATTTTTCTTTATAAACTGAGTATTTTGAGTTGAGCTTCATGTTAATAAAACAAAATAAATTGCCAAGAGATCATTAAAAAAAAAAAGCATTTATTACTTTTTATACTTTAATAAAACTAAGTGAATTTGAAGAAAGCAATATGCTTGACATATAAAAAAAAAAGATAATGGCTTGGAATTTTAGCTCTACCCCAAAACTTGGCTCGGTGGGAAATTTTGGCTTATCAAATTTCACATGAAAATATTTAGTGCACGAATTGTTGTTTCCAACTATTGCTTGGGATACAGTTCATCTGGTAATACATCTTTAAAAAAAAAAAAAAAAACAAGGAAAAGGAAAGAGGTTTAGTAAAAAAAATCTGTGCTATGGAATGAATCCCAAGTTGTTGATACATAAGCAGATGGAATCCATACCATCAATACCTACAGCTGCCACTGAACTGCTAACAAGAGCAAAGGATGAGAATGAGCTTTTTCCAGTGATCAAATGCAGCCAAACACACAGGAAACAGATCTTGGGTATTCCTCAGATGAGGAATGAAAAGTGTAGGAGATCTGGTATCCTGCCAGAGACAATCAGTTTACTTTTGGCATGTGCTTGGACAATTTCATTTGGTTTCACTTTCTGGTTTTCTGATGAAGCCAAACAAAGCTGCTTGGTTCTGGTGAGACTGCACTGAAACATCAGACAACAACTTTTCTCTTCATTTGCTACAAATACATTTTCAAAAAGATAATTTCTAATAAAAACCTAAGCAGACAGCTGTGTATGTAGAGATATAGATAAAAAGCTTCCTTTAACCAATCCTCATCCACTCAGCATATTTTCTTCTCTAAAATTAGATTACTGAACTCTTAAGAATGAGATTTTAAGATGGCAAAGGTCTTAAATATTCACACAGTTGCCCAAAATTTCTGATGATCCAAATTACTCCTGAAAAGGAAGAATGATGATCCCAATTACCCAATTATACCCTAAAAAGGATAAAAAAACAAACTTCGAGCCAATAGTAGTTACACCTTTTAACAAGACAGTTTTTTGTTACTGATGCAAAAATTGGTCCAGAAATATTAATAAACACTATAGAAAATGTGTTTGTGTACATACAGGGAAACAAAGGCAGGAAGAACATTAAATATCTTAAATCTTCTTCACAAACTGGTGTCACACCTGTACAGTGAGTGTTCTTTCTCCACCACTCAGCCATAAATCAAATGAAACCGTTGTCATGCAGTGGAGTAGGTGTACACATTCATCAAAGGCAGCATTAAAAAAATGACATAATGAACCTTGCTGAACCAATAAGCAGCTTGATTCACTGTGGCTGTCCATTATATGATATTCTGTCAGCAATTTATCACAGTTCTTTACATGCTACATACATCTATAAATCAAAACTAGAAATAATGCAATTACTTTATTCTGCACAAAGGTCTCACCAGAAGTAGATCCAGCTCTGCTGGAACAAAAGTAAGAGCTACTGAGGGGCAAAGGGGAATTAATGATGGCTCATAATTAGGACTTGACAATAGGATGTCACAGTGCTAAATGAAATTTTTAAAAGGTACAGGCAAAAAAAAATATTCACATGTAAAAATTATCCAGCAAGCCAGCCTGTGTTTAGGAGTCTCTGAAAAACAATCCCAGGAATTTCTGTTAATTCTTTCAATGACACTGCTGTAAGCAGCATGAGAAGTTAACACATCATATGGCCAATAAGAAAAAGCTGAAGACATGATCCCATTTTATCTTATTTCTCTGAGTCTCCCATTAGTACAGAAGATTTCTGCTTATATCCAAATATCCAAATTTACTAGGCATTAATACAAAACTGGTAAATCACAATACAAGCAATTCTGTTCGAATTTTTGAACACAAGTCAAAAAACAAAATACTACTTCAGGCAACATAAATGGCCTCCTATAGAGATATTTTTTGTGCACATTCCAGAACAACCAGGCCTTAGGACTGCCAGGGTCTGATATACCTAAAATCTTAACATTTAAGGAAACCAAATGTGCATATTATAACTAAGCCATAAGACTTGCTTTTCCTTCAAATTTATTTTAAATTTTAAGAATGTGGTCCAGCACAACCACCAAGAATTAAGGAATACTGAGGAAAGCTCAAAGTCCTGACCAAAAATGACAATACATTCTAAATATCAATCTTTTAAAATGCTACATTTTCAGTTTAAAAAACATTAATTATAACTTCAAAAATTCAGCTCACAGCTTCACAAATTCAGCCCAATCAGTGTCCTGTGTGATGTTTCAGTCCCAGGATGCATTATTTAACACCTGGAATGCAGCACATACCTTTTCAGGCTGGGAGAAGGTTCCTGCATTACAGGGAGTTCTGGGATCCCAGAGTTTGACTGTTTGATCCCAGCTGCCAGTCACCATGACATTCACTTCTGGGCAATACTCCACACACCTGATAGGAGCATCGTGGGCACCAACAAGGTTTTCTGTAAGAAAACACAATATACTGCAACTTCACTGGCCCTACAAACAGTCTGAATGTGTGAAATAAAGAATAAAAAAAAGGATACAACTGCAGCACAAGCATTTTCTGACATTTTAAAGGTGCATTTCTATGCCAAGAGTCCCTGTAAGGACAGTTCAGCCTTCAGAATCATAACTTTTGCAAAGATCAGGACTGTTGCATTTAAACTTATGTCTCTTGAACTTAGGATTTAAGAATTTTAGGCAGTCACTGAGAGATCTTTAGGTATAATGTATCAACTGGTATCACACTGACAAACACTAATATAGAAAGCAACTTAAGCTTGTGTATATCAATAATATGACAAGAGAAAGCAATTAGTATCACATCTCAATAAAAACATTAAAACACTTATAGGAAGCCAGCTATGGCAGAATTAGTTGAGCTTTTTGGTACCATTACTGCACACACTCATTTGTCAAGCCTGGCTGTTGGATGGTGCTGGTGACTGGCTGAAATTTCCTTTTCTCTTTAAGAACACACAAAAAAAGTGAGACAAAGCAGTTCCATATTCTGCACCAAGGAGGAACTGGAACCATTACTTTCAAGCAATGTTTTCTTAAAAAAAAATCAAGTACAAGGCCACGCTTGACAAAAGCAAAAGCTTTACATATCCTCTGCCATGAAAGATCATTCTAAAAATCACAAACCTCTGAGAAACAAGATGCTCAGTTTTAGTTCACTTGGCTACTTCCCCCTAGCTGAGTCACTGTAGCCTATGGCAGAGCAGGATATCATCAGAAAATCAATTCAAGGCATCCTGCAAGCAGCTACCAAACTTTCTGGCAATGGTAAATTCTTGCACGTTTTTAGGTGTCACTAATTAGGGTCACTGGTTATTCACCAGATATTTCAATATCCCCCATTTAAAGAACCTGAAGAATACTCTGTGCATGTAAGTACATAAATCTGAAGCTCAGGCCAGTTGTTGACAGCATTTGGAATTCAATCTACTCACCTTGGTCCGTGTTTAAGTCGTGCATTTTCAGTTGCTGATCCAGCCCTCCACTCCAGGCATGGGTAGGATCCTATAAAGCATAAGATTTACCTTATTAAGTTTCCATGGCTGCTCTGCATTCAGCATCCTAAACTCATAACAAAGGACTTGCTTTCAAGAGTTTTGGGAAGATTAAGACACAGATGTTAAGATCAACCCAGATTCAAACAGACAGAAGCTTTACAAAATGTTTAAGTGCTTTGAAGGATATGAATTTCTAGTTTAGAAGTAAAACTAATATAAATTTTAAAAAGGCAGATAGAAGCTACACCAAATAATTTCTTCATATTTTAAATGACTGACAACCTAAGTCCCATTTAGGTGCAGTGTAACCCTAAAACTGAGGGGAGATACCATCTGAGAACCTGAGTGTTGACCCAGAGTACAGCATCAGCCACATGACAAAATATTCAGTGTAAAAAAGCACAGGTAGGCCCCCTCTTTAATTTCAGGGACTGACAATTTCTCATACTTTGGGGACTCTACAGCTATAAAATAATAATTAAAAACCCCTCCCACACTTACATAAAAAGCACAGTCCAGGACAGCTCCTGAATGCTGATATTTGAGTCTCATGGTGTTGGCAGGAACATCATAGAGCCGAACAGTTGTGTCCCAGGATGAAACGAGCAGAAACTGAGATGTGTTTGGACTAAACTTTACTGATGAAATCCCATCATCTGGAGTTTGGTTGAGTTTGAACTCGTTTGATCCCGTCATCTGCAGACAATAAGGCACAGATGCAATTTTAATGACTACAAGAACACAGACCTAGCAAGTGAACAAGACTGAGCCCTCTGAAAGGCAGCCCAAAGCAAACCTGAAAACTTCTGTGGCTTTTACACAGAACAGGTTCAGAACACCTAAATGTCTCACAAACTAAAACTCAAGATGCCAATCCCTGTCCAAAACCCCAATAAATGCCTTTCTCTACAGAGAGCTTTTAAATATCAAATGCAACACAAACAAACAACACAAAAAAATATGATCATTATTATAATCTATAAGCTTAGATATTGTTACTTACAAAAGTTTTTCCCTCACTCTGCTGAGGGTGTGGCTGTGTTTTCTGAAGTAAATAGTCACAAGTTATTGTGAACATTAAGAAGTCACTTTTAAAAACACATAACAGCAGAAAGGAATTGGATTTGCAAACTCCAAAAAGTGCTGATTTGCTCCTGGATTGGTATGACTGTCACACACTTCCAAGAATTGCAACTGGATCATCTTTTATATAGTTTTGGGCACTGTTAAACTTTCAGACCTTTAGGCTTCCATAAGTGCTGTGAAATATGTTCAACAAAAAGCTTTAAGACTGTTATTCCCCTCTCTTAGAATCCAAAGGGCAGACAAAGAAAGGAAAGTTATGTTTTGTGAAGGGCTGAAATGTGGAGTGACCATGGAATCGGGATGTAACCAAGAAAAAATACCAACAATTCAACCAAAGAGCAATGACTCCAAAGGCAAATGCAGCACTCTCATTCCAGGACTAGTTTGTTGAAAAATTCCAAGGACAGCAGAAGCTATGAACTGCAAATTTCAGCTGGAGAACAGCTTAGACCTCACAAGCATTCTAAAAGAAGAAACTGCTGGTTACACACCCACCAACAAAACAACCATAGCCTCTTTTCAAGGCTTCTCAAGGCCTTCACAGCACATTTACCTCCTGCTAAAGGGGCAGGGCAGTGAATCAGCTCAGACTTTCTGTAACACTGCAACAGAATTAGTATCTAACTGCAAAGGTAAGATTACACCTCTGAGAATAAATCAGGAGACAAGGAGCAGATGAACCAAGGGCAAGGTGCAAATTTAGGGCACAATGGTTCCAAGCTCAGTGCTTGTCAGCAACTAAACCATCATCAAGTTGTGTAACAAAGAGAGGAACACACATTCCTACACTGCTCCCACTGAGTGGGAGCTTTGCTCTCCAAGACATCCTTCAAAAAACACACACTGTGTCAACATAAAGTGCTATTTAAGCATGAAGTGATGCAGGAAAAAACCTTTTAATAATAGAAAAACTTCTTCTGAGACCCCTTTTTAGCCCTGCTTTGGGAACACTTGGGAAATGAGAGGCTTGAGGTTTTGCCACACATCTTTCCATGGGAAAGCTACCCGGAATTCAGCAGCACCTGCTGAGGATGCTTCAGATACAGGTCCAGAGACAGAAAGTCTAAAGGAATTCAGAACTGGGAAAATTAAATTGGACAAGCTTATTGCTGTGCCTACTCATGCCAAAAAAAAAAAAAAAAAAACAAAAACAAAACCAAAAACAAACAAACAAATAAAAAAAACCACCTCAAACAACAAAACATGAGGTTTGAGGTAAAAGTTATTGCATTATTTGAGGCCAGGTACAAATTATTAACCGGCCCAAAAACAACTCCAGGAGGCAAAGCTACTTAGACAAGAAACCTGGAATGATGTCCCAAAGATATTTTTAATCCAGACCAATGTTCATAATATCATAATTTAAGTATATCCTGACTCTTACACATGGCAAAAGAAATTAAAAATCAGACCCAGAGCTCCACATTTTCACAAAAACAGCTGCTCCACCACCAGGACAGCCAAACAACAGTGCAGTGCCCACTTCAAACAACTGAGTTCTGGTAAAACGTTGTAGCACCACAAGAAAAACACTTTTAAATATTACATAGAAAGCACATGCTGCTGAAATGGCAATTCTGACTTAACTACAGGGCTCAGTTTTGCAAAATAAAAGAAGAAGAAAAAAAGGAAAAAAATAAATTTTAGTCAACAAGCAAGAAACTTGTACTTTTACTGCTCCTCTTGGCACAGGTGTCGCTCAGCTGGACGGGGACAAAGCAGAACACTCCGCTGAGAGCCTCGGGACTCCCCGCCCGCGCTTTTATTCCCAAACCACGAAACTCAAAGTACCGTTTTCATGCTGAACGAGTTCCTCCCGCTGCTCCACGGGCCGCCACGGAAAAACTTCTGGAGTTACGGCAGCGCCGAGGCTTCGGTCCCTGTGAAGAGCGCCGGGATGAGGAAAACGCTGCGAGAAGGGAAGAGAGTGAGGGAAGGGCCTGGGAAGCAGAGAGGGAGGGGAGCAGAGCGGGGAACGAACGCGCGGCCGCGACGGGAGTGTTAGGGCGTGCTCAGGGTCCCGATCCCCGAATCCCCCACCCTGGGTCAGGATCTGGATCCCGGTCCCGATCCCCGGTCCCGATTCCCGGTCCCGGCCTCACCTCAGGCTCCGCCACGGCCCGCGCGCGCGCACTGCCGCCCTGCCCCCGCGATTGGCCGCTTCGAACGCGCGTGGCGCTGCGTCCCCGGCGTGCCCCGCGAGCCCGCCGCCGCGGGGCCTGCCGGGAGTTGTAGTTCGCCGCTCCCGGAGCAGTGGCGGCGTTGTAGGGGTCGGTCCCTTCTCCTTGTCCCACCCCCGGCTGATAACGGAGGGGCCCGGGAGATGTCCCCGAGGGAACGGCACGGGGTGGTGCTGCGGGGAAAGAGAGGGTGCTGCTGGGGTTTAGCAGTGTTAAAGGACAAAGACCGAAACACGAGTTATTACCCCTAAAAAATAAAACGAGTCCGAAAAGCGGAGCGACGGAGAGGGGCTGTGCTCCCCATCCCGGCTGCCGCTACCCCGGGGCAAGGGGTCTGTGGCTCAAACACCGGCTGTGGAACGCGGGGAGAGCATTCTCATTCCCCACGCTGAAAAACGCTTTATTTATCCTCGCGGATATTTTATTTCTCTGTTTTTCGAGGGTTTGTTTTTCGCTGTCCTCGTTGCTGTTGCTGTTACACCCCCGGCGTTCGGCACGGCCGTACCTCGGAGCGGGTAGCCGCTGTTTGATCGCCACTTGCCGCGGGATTTACTGGTTTTGAGCGACCGATCGAGGCCGTGTCCCGTGGCGAGCCGTCGAGGATGCTCCGTGCGAACCCGGGGCGTGGAGAGCAGGGACCAGTCCCCGGTAGCACCGAGCCCATCACCGCGGCTTCCATCAAAACACTCCGAAAAACAGAAATAAAAGGTGCCCGTTTACGAAACCTTTCGGGAAATACCCTTCATCTCCCAGCCGAGAGAAGGGCAGCGAGCCCCCGCCAGCCCCAGCACAGGCGGATGGTCAGGCCCTGCTGGGATTCCCTGCAGGAAACGAGATAAGGAACAAAACTTCCGGAAAAATAAACCCTCGGCCGTTACAAGTCGGTTTGGCTCTCCCGTGCATCGATCCCGGCCCCGCGGGTCCATCCCGACCCGGTGCCGGGGTCCCCCTCGGGGACACGCGACCGAGGTGGCAAATTTACAAACGAGGCTTAAAACGCTTTAATTTTTTTTTTCTTACTTTCTTTAAAAATATTTACAGATCTGAAATAACGCGCTTTTTTAATTTTTTTTTTTTTCAAGTGGCAAGATAACAAGGAGGGCAGAGCGGGGGTGCCCCCGGCGCCCCGGGCTCTCGGTTTGCCCATCCCTCCCATCAGTTTGGGGGCTGTGTCCTGTCCCTGGAGGCGGCCTGAGACCCCGCACGGAGCCCCCGCGGCGGCCCCGGCCCCGCTCCCGGTGCGGGTCCCGACGGGGCGGGCGCGGGGCGGGGGCGCGGGGCTCAGTAGTCGATCTTGTTGTAGAGGTTGTAGAGCGGTAAGGCCGAGAGGTTGCTGCCGGGGTAGTAAAGAGGGGCGGGGAAGGCGATGGAGCGGGGCACCGGCACTCGGAGGAGGGAATTGTCTCTGAACACCAGCGGCATCCCCACCAGAGTCTGCGCCGAGGCGTGGGCCATGTTGGCCGCTTCCAGCTCGGCCGAGAGCTGCCGTTTCCACTTGTTCCTGCGGTTCTGGAACCAGGTCTTCACCTGGGTCTCGGTGAGCTGCAGGCTGGAGGCCAGGCAGGCGCGCTCCGAGCTGCTCAGGTAGCGCTTCATGTCGAAGGTGGACTCCAGCTGATAGACCTGCGAGCGGCTGAACACCGTGCGCGTCTTCTTCTTGGCGGCGCCGGCCTGCCGGTCCCCGCCGTCGCGCTGCCGGTCCCCGCAGGAAGGCGAGGAGGGTCCCAGCGGTTTCTCCTTCTCGTCCTTACAGTCCTGCTGGGAGGGCGAGAGGAAAGGCCCCCGCTCCCCGCTGCCCGCCGCCGCCGCTCCGCTCCCCTTGGCGCTGCCTGCAACAGAACGCAGCGCGGGGGTCGCACGGCGGCCGGCACCGGGACCCCCGACGGCCGAGCCCCCCGCCCTGGAGAAAAACACAGAAGAGAGACCCTCGGGCCTCTGCTCCCCGGGGGAAGCCACCCCCTCCTGGGTATCCCTGTCCCTCTGTTGGATGGATGGATGGATGGATGGATGGATGGATGGATGGATGGATGGATGGATGGATGGACAGGTGGCTGTGTGTCCCACAGTGAAAGCAGTTGAGTACCAGGCTTTCTATCCGACACGAGTCGGCAAATTTTACTTTATAGCATCGCATTTCACAGACCGTTTATTCAGAATTAATGCTAAAAAAATAAACATCGTTCTTCCCCCCGCCCGAGCGCTGTAATCAGAATCTAAGAAAACGAGCGTTATCCATCTCACCGCATCCCTCGGGAAAATCAACGCCGGATGGGAAGAAAAAGATTTTTCAAAAGCCACCCCATTTTCCCCGGAGTTCCTTCCTACTCGCTTCACCCACGGACGGCGCAAACACTCCGTGCCCCGAAAGCGGAGAAGGTGCGACGTGCCCCCGCCTCCCCCTTCCCGCCGGGGGCCGGACCGGGGCCGAGCCCTTCCCGGTGGGGCCCGTCTGCCCCTTCCCATCCCTCCGGTACTCACCGAGACAGGTGAAGCTGAGCGGCTGGTGCTTGTGGCACGCCTCGGCGGGGCCCTGAGCCTCGGGGCAGAAGCAGCCGCGGTGCTTCCAGCTCTCCTCCGGCTCCTCGTCCTCCGAGGACAGGGAGAGGGTCCGGGCGCGGGCGGGCCAGGCGGGAGCCCTGTCACCGGCTTCCCGAGGGGGGTCGGCGCTGCCGCTGCCCAGAATGGACTGGATGGTGAAACTGGAGATGGGAGCAGCCGCCGGACAGCACTTGCTCGGGTCTTCTTTGCTGCTCATCCTGGGTTCATAAGAAAGCAGAGGAGGGAAGCCGTCGCTTTAGAGGGAGCGCGGGAGGGGGTGCCCCGGCAGCCTGCGGGGAGCCGTCGGTGGGGGGTGTTTCGGGGGGCGCTGGGGGCGTGCGACGGCCGGCTCTCCCCGTGCCGGCCCAGGCGGAATGCATGCTCCTTCCCCCGCGTCCCTATTGATCTGCGGGCGCCGGGCGGCGGGGCTTCATTTGCATGGAGGTGGCCTCCGCCGCGCCAATCACGGCGGCGGCGGGCACGGAAAGTTTGGAAACCCGCGGGCTCCGGGAATGGGGAGGCGCGGGGGAGATGGAGGGGGGAACCCCCGGCGGGTCCTCGCCGCCGTCCCCGGGGGCTACGCTGACCCCGCGGCACCGGAGGAGGGCTGCTGGCCGCCCGCCATCCCTCCTGCCCTCCACATCGAGTGGGCGACAACGACGTGGGCTGAATGGCTTATGCCGGCCGGGGGCGGGGGTGTCGGGAAAAACACCTTGTGCGTATCCGGGGATCTTTACCCGACTCTTTATTAGAGGAGGGGAAAAAATCTGTCACGGTGTGTTCCCTGCTCGGTAGCGCTGGGAAACATTCCAGGATGCAGGATTGGAGCTGCGCTGCAGCCGGGAACAAATGTCCCACGAAATGCCTCCCGCGTTTTCATCCCAGGGCCTGGAAGCCGTGGGGAGCAAGGAGGGAGGGTACGTGCCGCTGGAATTCCAAATAAAC
>JAREIS010000069.1:3890000-3907500 GCA_030060385.1 Muscicapa striata striata
GCGCCGTGAGCAAGGGCAGCGGGAAGCAGAAAAGCCGAGATCACCTCAGATTGCTTGGTTTCTTTGATTTTTTAAATTAAAAAAATTCTTGCCGGGCCCCACCAACCCCACCAAAACCATGGCTCCCCTGGGAAATGCCCCTGACAGTCCCAGGACGGGCACGCAGAGCCGGTGTCCGCTGCCCGCACCCGCGCAAAAGCCGCGCTGCGGGGCCCGAGCCGTGCTGGTGTCCATCGGCTCCTTCCTCGGCTGGGGAAAGGGCCAGGAGGGTCCAGAATCGTTTTCTGAGCACTGACCAGAAATAAATGAGCTTTCTTTCCTTGCCGTTTGATAACATCGTGCTGCCGCGCTGTAAAATGGAAAGACGTATTTACTATGACAACAATATTTTTAATGGGCTGCAAGCGACTTGTCCCAAAGTTGGTACTGCAAACAGCAAAGGCATCGCTCTGTTTGTAGGCGACACAGCCAGCACCTCGTTTTGACCCCGAAACTCTGTTTATTTTTCATTTACGACCCATTGCCGGGGTTTTTATCCCAAACGAAAAGAAAACGCGGGATTATCTTTTCGCAACGCTGAGTTTTATTTTGATTTCTTTGGCCCCAAATCCTGCCCTCGGCGCTATCAACACGTCGATTCGGGCCAATCTGCGGGAAGCGGAGAGCGATCCTATCTCCAAACAACCCTGCCGGGGGTTTTAACACGCGTGAGGGCTCCGGCCGTGGGCAGAGGGGTTGGACACCCTGCGGCAGCCCCCGGGGGAGGGGGGCGAAGGGGAGGCAGGGGCAGCGCCGGGGGGGCGCAGGGGAAGGGGCGGCCAGGGTTCAGGGGAAGCCCGAGCGGAGGGGAGGCGGCGCTCCCGTGGGAAGGAAGGGAGGAACCCCCCGAGAGAAGCTGCGGCCCCTCGCTCGGGGTAACCCGGGCACCGTGACCCCGCTGCGCCGGGGCTGCCAAAATCCAAAATCCCCCCGCTGCCCCTCCCTGCCCGGATGGGAGCTTCTGGATCCCCGCTCCAAGGAGCCCCGCGGGATCAGCTCCGTGCCCGGTCCGCAGCTCCAGCGCTCACAGACAGCCCCTTGGGTTATTTGTTTGGTTGTTTCTGGTTTTTTTTTAAATTGTCATGTTTTGTTGTTGTTTATTTTTTTTTCCGCCCAAAACCACACTTTAAAAATGATAAGGAACGGGTTTTATTGATTTTTTTTTCCACCACAACATTAAGTTTATAACAATATAGGCTGTTTTAAAAATAGGACCGATCCCTAACAGAAAGCAAGAGGGCAAAGGGTACAACCGAAGGGGGAAAACAAAATTTAAAATCAAATGAAGAAAAGAAACCAACCAACCCAAACCCTTGGGAAGACAGCAAACAATTGTCAGACAACAGGTGAGCAGACACTAAGACAGAGAGAGACTAGAGGTGTCCACTCCTCACTTGATTTCTGCCTATTAAAATCCACATACTCAATGGACTTTAGAAGAAAACTGTACATCATATCAAATAAATTAAAATTATCCTAAAGTTGATTGTCCTTCACTTAAAGCGCCCAGCTCACCGAATCTCCCTTTATTCACATTATTTATTCGCATAAGCCGGGCTGATGCTAATTCCCATGCCCTGCTCCTCTCTTCTCACTTTCCTTCGCTTTTAATTCTTTTTTATTTTATTTTGCACAACATGAAGAAACGCAATTTTACAATGCTAAAAACCCTTTCCTCACCATTCAAATAAAAGCAGTGCTTTAAGAATCATCGTACAATATTGCACAGTTCAAAAGTACAATAATATTATTATTAATAATAATAATTAGTATTACAAAAGAAAGCAAAAGAGTACAGATTTTCTTACCCCCCCCCAGATACTGAAATAACTTTACAAGGAAAAAAAACCCGAAACAACCCGACAACTAGGAAAACAAGAATTATAAACAAGAATTTAAAATGTCTAAGTAAATGATAATAAATAAGGGTCACTCAAAGTGTGCAAGTGTATTTAACCGTTCACTTTGAGGCTGTCTTTCTTGCTCGGGAAAGTCTCATGACAGAAACCAAAAGGTACAAGGGCAAGCAAAGAGGCAAAGGTCTGTTAAATGAAAGCCGTGGTCGATGAAGTTTGAGTCGCGACAGGATCAGGAGCCTGAACAAGTATTTGGAGGCAGAAGGAGAAGTCCAAAAGGTACAGAAATTCAGCTTCCCATTAGCGTTTGGCAAATCTCGAGGAGTGGCCTGGGACCATTCATTTTTTTATTATTATTACTATCCTTTTTTTTTCATCTTTTTTTCTCTTTTCTTTTCTTTTCTTTTTTTTTTTTTTTTTTTTTTTTTTTACAAAAATAAAACTAAAGCCACAGAGAGACCATCGCGGTTTTCATCCACGTTTACAAAAGGTATGACAGCTCCAGGGTTCTCTACAAGTCCCCGCTTTCATTTTTCTCATTTTCGTTTCCCTCCCCTCACATTTTTCTTGTTATTTTTTTTTTTTTTTTTTCCCCTTAAATTCCCACGACTTTCCTCCTACCACCACCCGCCGAGGGGTCCCCCTCGTGTCCCCGCAGTCCCCCCGCACGAGGGGCTGCAGTACTTACGAGCGGGCGGGTGCCTTGCGCGCCTCTCCGCGCCCCTCCGCGCAGCGGCGGCCGGGCTCAGACGGGCCGCAGGAGCGGCACGGAGGTGACCACGGGGTGCGAATAGTAGACGGGGTGAGGGAAGGTGAGCAGGGGCTGCGTGCCGGGGGCTCCGCCGCCCGCCGCGCCCCCCTCCGCGCCCGAGTTCTCGTGGTAGAGGATGGGGACGCGCACGATGCGCTGCGCGGCCGCGTGGCTCAGGTTGGCCGCCTCCAGCTCGGCCGCCAGCTGCCGCTTCCACTTGTTGCGGCGGTTCTGGAACCAAATCTTCACCTGGGTCTCTGTCAGGTGCAGCGAGGCGGCCAGGCCGGCGCGCTCCGAGCTGCTCAGGTAGCGCTTCATGTCGAAGGTGGACTCCAGCTGGAAGACCTGCGAGCGGCTGAACACCGTGCGCGTCTTCTTCTTGCGGCACGGCTTCTTCTCCGGGCTCTCCTCCCGCTTCTTCCAGTCCTCCGCGCCTCCCTCCTTCTTCGCCTCCTCCGAGTCGCTCTCCTCCAGCACGATCTCGTCGGGGCTCTTGGAGTCCAGCTCCTTCTGCTCCCCCTCCGCCTTCAGCAGCGGCTCCGGGGAGTCCCGGTCGGTGCCCGAGGCGGGGGACGAGTCCCTCAGCAGGGATTTCTCTGCGGCTGGAGGGGAAAGACGAAGCGGGGCATGAAGGGGGCAGATGAGGGACAACAAAGAGACACCTTCGCCACCCAGGCCCCGCGTCCCGTCAGGGGGAACGGGACGAGCCGGCCGCATCCCCGTGCCGCCCCAGCGCCAGCTTCACCCCCCGCCCCGCCGCCCCCGGCCCCCAAGGCCGCCGCCCCGCCGGAGAGGGACGGAGGGAAGGAAGGAGCGATGGAAGTTTTGGGGAGCGGTACCTTCCGTGCGGGGCAGGTGGGCTCCGGCCGGCGTCAGGGCGTAGGGGTACCACCAGGTCTGGGCGCGCTCCAGGCAGTGCGCGCTCAGGGCGAAGCGCGGCGCCGGGATCTCGAAGCGGGGGAAGGCGAGGTCGCCCACCTGCGAGAGGGCGAAGCCGGCGCCGTCCACCGCCGCCTTGCCCGAGGGGGCGAACAGCGCCCGCGGCTGCTTGGGGGGCGCCTTGGGGGGACCGCCGTTGAGCAGGTTCTTGATGTAGAAGGACTCCTTGGGGGGAGGCGGAGGGGCGCTGGGTGGCTCCTGCCCGGTCTCCGGCATCCTCCGCTGCCCGCCCGGCTCCTGGCCGCCGCTGGCCCCGGTGGCGGCTCCCGGCGGCGCGGGGGACAGGAGCGGCGGGGCGGCGTGGGAGCGCGGCGGCGGGGCCGGCCGGGGGCCCCTCGCATGGGGGCGGCAGGGCGGGGGCCGGGGGACCCGCGCAGCCCGCGGCACCGGGGGCTGCTGCGGGCAGGCGGAGAGCCGGGGTCGTCGCTGCCGCCGCCGCCGCCTCCGCCGCCGCTGCTGCTGCGTCAACCTGACGCCGGATGCTAATGATGAAATCAAAATGTCATCCCCGTTCCGCGCGGGGAGCACGCGGCGATTGGGCACGCACAAAGGCGAATGGGATCAGGCGGGAGGCGGCGGGAGGAGAGGGCTCCGCGCAGCCCCTGCCCGCAGCCGCCGCGGCCACGGCCCCCGCCCCGCCGCGCCGCCGTGCCCGGAGGCGGCGACCGCCCGCCCGTTCCTGGCGATTACAGAGTCCAATTAGGCAGCGAGCGGGGCCGGGCCGGCGGCACAAAGGGAGCGGCTCGGCGGGAGCGGCGGCAGGCGAATGGCACGGGCCGCGCCGCTCCTGCCTCAAAACCGCCCCCGCCCCGCCGCGCCGCCCCCCGCGCCCCCGCCCCGCGCCGCCGCCAACAAAAGCCGCCGGCGGCCGAGGGGGGGCGGGCCGGGCCGGGCCCCGCCGGGATACCGGGCACCGGGACACCCACACTGCGCTCCGCTGCGCCGTGGGGCAGGAACGACTTAGCGGACGGCTGCGGGGCGGGGGCTGCCGGGCGGCGGGAGGGCTCGGGCTCTCCCCCGACGGTGCCCTCCGCACCTCGGGCAGCTCCGCCGCCTCCTCGGTTCCCGGCCGAGCAGCAGCGGGGCCGGCGGGACATGTCGAGCCCGCGGCGGAGGGGCGACAACGGGCACGGCCCAGACCCGTCGCTCTTGGGATCAGGGCACAAGGCTCTCCCCGGATTCGTTCCTGCCCTGCTCCCGGGGCTCGGGCACGGGCCTGGCCGCTCCGGGATCCATCCCTGCCGCTCTGGGATTCTGAGTACGGTGTTTCTAGGATCTATCCCTGCCGCTCTGCGTATTCGGGCATGGGGTGATCCCGGGATCCATCCCTGCTCCATTCCCGGTTCCATCCTTGCCCCGTTCCCAAATTTATCCCCGCTGTTCCCGGGATCCATCCCTGTCCCATTCCCGCCGTTCCCGAGATCATTCCCTGCCCCGTTCCCGGTTCTGTCCCTGCCCATTCCCGCCGTTCCCGTGCTCCCTCTGTGCCCCTTTCTCGTGGTCCCGCCGTACCCCATTTCCTGTATCCATCCCTGCCCCGTTGTCAAATTTATCCTCGTCGTTCCCCGGGGTCCGTCCCTGTCCCGTTCCCCGGGCTCCGTCCCTGTCCCGTTCCCCGGGCTCCGTCCCTGTCCCGTTCCCGGTTCCGTCCCCGCCGCTCCCGGGGTCCGGGAGCAGGGCGCCCCCTGGCGGGCCGCGGGAGCGCCCCGCGTTCCGGGCCGGGCGGGTCCGGAGCGATCCCCGCTCATCCCGGGACATCCCCGCTCATCCCGGGACATCCCCGCTCATCCCGGGACACCGGGAAGCGGCAGCTCCCTGGCGCCCTGGGAACCGCGACGTGAGCCCCGGTGGGGCGGTAACACCGCGTTCTGCCTGCCGGTGCCCGCTCCAGGGCGGCGGGGCCGAGGGAAGGTGTGGCTCCCGTTTTCGGAAGTGAAAAGGAAGCAAGCAAGGAAGGAGCCAGCCAGCCACTCAGTTCTGGCATCCTTCTAAACGTCTGAGCACGCACTGCAAAACTCTGCCCTGGCACAAGCAGAGCTTTGGACTCGGACGTGCTCGCGTGTACATAGGGGACAGCAATCTCTACAATTTCTAAACATTTTAATACCTTGGTCAAATCTGCCTGATTTTTCTTGCTATTTCGTTTTAAAGACACCCACTTGGCAATTTGAAGCAAGACATTTTTTGTCTGAATCAAACTACCCAAGAGTTTTTCTTCCTCCTGAGCACCTGGGGTTATAAACAGAGAGGAAATTTCTACAGAGCCAGTCACACAATGTTTTTGGCTGCAACAGGCGTGGTATTTCGTATACCTTCCACACATCTTGGGGATAGGGGCTCAGCAATTAATAGTTTGCAGAAATATTCTGTTATTAATAATTGTTTCTTGTTCCTGCTCTTGTTAACAACTTAAAGCACCTGGCAAGGTAAACGTCATCGAGATTTTTTCAAAGAAAGGCTGTTTCTCTGGGAATATTCCTCAACTCCCTGGTAAAATGTACAGAGGAAAAAGAAAACTCAGACAGGAAATAGTTTTTATTCGGAAAACAGCCAAGAGCCACCTAACTCAGGCTTCTGCCTGAGACCTGGGCTAAAGGTCTGTGCTAAATGTTTGCAGCTCTTACATGAAAAGCCAAGGGAGAAAAGTTCTCATAGGAGACCCTAGTGCATTTCTACATCCCAGTGAAGATTTTATTTAGATACGAGTCGCCAAAATAATTCTGTACTGACTCCCACCCTTGTCCTTCCATCTTTCAGTGCTTTGGTAATTATCAGGTCCTAATCCCTTTGGAGTCCCTCAGGGCAAATAATTCGCGGTAGAAAGCCAAGCAAGGACAGCAAATCAAACCAGCCTCTGGAAATGTAAAAGAAATTCTCACTTTGCAATTCTTTACTACAAAACAAACAAACAAACAAAAAAAAAAAAAAACCTGTAGTGATCTAAAAGAGCATTTCTCTATCTCTATTATTTAAGGTCCATAGATTTCTCGCTTATTTATGTATTTTATTTATTCCCCCTCCCCAGCAATATCTGGATGTTAAAGACCAGTATTGACCATTCCTCCCTTGCCCACTGGTGATGGAGCTGAGTGGATTTTGCTGCAGTCTTTATTTCTGTTCCTAGACTTTCACTCGTACCATTCCATTGTAAACAGATAATTATTATTTCATTAGCGTTGCAATTCAGAATTAATTGGCTAATTTACACATGGATCAATTGTATAAATGTGATGTTTGTGATAGGTGCTTGATATGATTTAAAGTAATTGTTTATTTTCGGGTTTTGGCTGTATTGTATTGCAAAGTGATTTATCTCCTTATTTATCCTGTCTCAGCACTGCCTCTTCTTTTTCATTATTTTTCTAAAGAGCTAGACTCTTGCTAGGCTGGAGCATGAACCTGTGTGCTGTGATTCTGAGGTGCCCCACTGCTATGAGCTCAGAAAAGCCCTGGCTTGCAGCCTGCTGATGAGGATGTGCAGAGCACAGCAGCCCTGTTTCCCTGGCAGGAATTACCCACTGCAGCCTGTATTTCACCCAGATTCCTGCCCCATCTTTATCTGCTACCCCTGAGCGTCCCCACTGTAACCACAGGTGACAAACTTTGGGTCACCTTGGGTTCAGCTTTCTCTTTTCCATCCTGAGGAAAGGGCAATGCTGAGTTTCCTTGTTCCTTTATTTGTCCAAGCTCTCCTGAAGACGTTTGCAGCATCTGGACTTCCAGGTATTGGTAGGGAAGCAGAATTCCACCCAGGCACTGCTTGATTCCGTGGCTAACATTAAACATACTCCCACAGGAAAATGCACTCCTTGAATCAGAGTTTGGATGTCCAGAGGGAGAAGGAAGAAAGGATGAAAAGACATTTAACAGCTTGCCCCACACAGAAACACTCCTTTCCCAGGCAACCAAAATGAATCCTTCCCACCATCAGATTTTAGAGTTCCTGTCATGCTGTCCAGGCATGTAAACACAATTTTGTGAATGCCAAAGATTAACTGCTGCAGAGTCTGAGCTGCTCTCAATGGCTCTCCCCTTCCTATTGCAAATCCTTTCATTTTATCAGGGCCTTTTTAAAATCTGAGTTCTTCAGAAACATAACATTTCTCTGCCAGTCTTTCAAGTGCTCCTTCTGAAATGCATGGTTGGAAACAATCAGAGGTTACCCAGAAAAGGGATGCTACTTTCTCATCAAAAGGAATGTCTCTTGTGGGATGTATTTGATAAGGATATTTTATTCAAGACTGGAAAAACTACAAGGGAGTTATGCTTGGAAGCCTGTCTCAGGTTTCCCCAGGCTGAGTGGATCAGGGTGTATGAGATGTGTGTGGGTTGAGAGGTATTTTGGAACAGTTAAAGTTGTTCCCTTATTATGCCTTTCAATGGCATTTTTGTACCTTTAAATGGAAGGCTTTGTTAGTCTCTGTTTTCCAGTGGTTTCCTAGCAAGCTGAGAGTCTTCCCTGACAAATATTAGAATCTCCTAGTGCTTCAAAAAAGCAGGTTGTTCAATTTATGAGACTTTTATTTCTGAGGCTCATCACAGTCCTGTGTCTGACTCACAGAGACAGCATTTTTATCAGAAAAGGGGAGAAATTTCTTGGTTATGATGTTTTTGTGAAGCAAGTGCTGCTGCAAATTCTGTGTAATTTGGAGTAAACCCACAGGGACAGAACTGATGAGGTGATCTAAGCACTGCCTTTGCCTCTCAGAGCACTACACTCGTATTCTATGGAATGTGATAAGATGCTCTGATGTCATCACAATCTCATACAACATATCCTTTGCTTTTGTCATTTTGTCTTGCCCATCAGCCTGATTTCTAGAAGGTCTCATCACCCTGGTATTAGTCATGTGTGCACAGTTCATCATTTCCACAAGTGAACTCACTGAATGGAGGTCAGCTGAATATGCTGGAGGAAATCCTTTGTGAGAAGTATCATTGGAGGATTTGAAGGCAGAGCATGTGCTGTTCTTTAACATCTTATCCAAACATAAACTTCAGCTCATCTTTCAAAAAATATCAGGACAGAGACACCCAAAGAAAAGTGAATAAATGGTGGGTTTGCAGCTTTGTATCTGAAGACCAGTGCTTTTATAGCTGCTTGTAAACTCTGAAGTATCATGTAAAAAGTAAAACCACCCAAAAATCAAAACCAGGACTATGTAAACATCAGGATGAGTGAAATCCTAAATAAGCACATGTGGCCATAAATACCATAAATAGGTCATTTATTAAATCGACAAAAAAAAAAAAATCCTATCACCACACCTGAAAGGTGCTGAGTATTTCCAGCTCCTACTGAAACAGAAAATTGCTGCAGAGCTCTGTGGTGACTGTGGCTGGAAAAGAGCTGTTCTGACCCACACTCAGCCTTCAGCTCTCGGATCCAAACTGTCCATCTGTAGAGAGCCAACAGAGAGTAGAGCAGATCCAATGTTTGTGTGCAGGGCAGCTGGATAATGTGCAGTTTTAGGAGTTCTTAAATAATCATTGATTTCAAAGGTGTTACAGCCCATTGACTCAAAAATCAGCTGCTTATAAAGCCTCTCGTGTTCATATCAAGCTCCTTGGCAATTGTAGGAGAGTTATGCTGGATGTACCTACTGAACATGAGCTGTGTTTTGAATTTCATGGAAAGATCCTCAGAGCACCCTAATTTCCCTAATAATGTTTGCTGTAGCTGGCATGGCAGCCTGAACCAGCTTGTTCTGAGTCAGCAGATCCCCAAAATAACTCGTGGTTTTGCAAAACAAATGAGTGATGGGATCATTTTGTGCTTCCACAAGAGCTTCTTTGTCAAAACCTCCGTGTGCTTTGCACTTATTAATGACTCTGCCTCCCTGCCAGTCCCCAGGGAAGGCTGCTCCTCAGGGAAACTCAGTGTTTCAGGAATCCCAGGAAGCCAAAGTGATGCACACACCACAGGAGGCTCCTTCTCCCTCGTTTGGCTGGGGAATCTCCAAGGTTTGCTGTCTTCAGATATTCAAAGAGTTTAAGTTCTCACCTTGCCCCCATGGTGCACAGGCTCTTCTACCTGTTCTACAAAACAGAAGAGAGAAAAGAACATTTTTTGGCTTCTTTTTACACAATCTTCCCATAAATTCCAGGAAAAACTTTATCCTAGACAACAACGTTTCTTGTTTCTAAAAATAATAATATAAATGCACAACTTCACATTATAAAAACCAAGTATTAGAGGCCAAGAAATGAATGCACAAATTTCAAATCATCCTACTTCGAGCCACAGCTTTACATTGAAGTTTTTCTCTGTTTGTTGTTAGTTTTGAGGTTTTTGGGTTTTTTGACATTATTTTTTTTTTTTTTTTTTTTAATATATATTATACCATTGAAAAATTGGGAATCTATTAGAAAAACAAGCATCATACAGAAAACATTTTTAATGCATTTTGGTTAAACATTAGCAATACACATCAGAAATTCATGAGTAATAAAGCTGATGGAAGAAATGCTGGTGAAGAACAGCAGGATTGAATGCAGGTTGTGCAAAAATTTTGACACTCAGCTTCATCACCATCACAGTAGTTACACTTTTTTTGGACAAGAGAAGATTCCCTTTGGAATTAAGATACAGGGATCCAACCGGTTCAGAGTGGTGGCTTGAAACTCCTTCCTCATATGAAGACATAAAAAGCAGCCATGAAGCACTGAGAAAACACAGCCAAGGGTGATGTTTTCACATCAGTTACCATTAGCAGATTTTTGGCTTGTCATTAAGAATCTGTAAGTAATATCAGGAAAATTTTAATGATTAAAAGGGACTGCATGCAGTTAAACACCTTGTTCAGGTGGCAGATAGGGCAAAAATTAATAAAATATAATGTGTGACAGAAAGTGGAAGACTTCCAGCTTGGTATGCACATGAAATGCAACATGTTTAAATAATGTTGGGTATCTATAGGGAAATGGAATTGTCAAAATAATAATTTTAACATAGAAATAAACATTAGCTGTTTCTCCTCAGCAGCCTGATGTGCATCCTTGCCATGTGTTGTCATTCCCAGAGTGTGACATCTAAGTTATTTGTGCAATGAAAAAAAACCTTCACCGCATAACAAAACCCACCCAGATCACGTTACATTAAATATTCCAGTCAGGAAAATCCTGTACAGTACACGTCACACTGCATGAGAGATTTGTTATGTACTGCTGTGCTTGAGAGCTGCAGTGGAGTGAAGAATAGAGGAAAAGTGAAAAGATTCAAGGGCCAATGTGTGAACAACAACTCTGCTGTTTGTCTGTCTGTTTGTTTGTTTGTTTGTTTGTTTGTTTGTTTTTTAATTTGTTTTTGGCAGCCAGGGGTGCTTGGAGAGAGAAGATGAGGTGATGTCCCTCCAGAGAAATCAAATCCTGATTTGATTCTGTTCCAGCCATGATGCTGGTAAAGCACTGAAACTGATCAGAGAGTGCAGAGCACTGATCAGGATTTCCAGATGCCCTTGAAAATGCCCTTCCCCTTCACAATCAGGCTCTGAAATGATAATATATTGATCGGGATGCTTGGCAGCAGCGTGACACACACAGGGTTATTGATAAGCAGCGCTGATATCTTCAGGTGACACACAAGGCTGGGGGAGGCAATCAAAACAGGAATGCAAAGCTGCCCATGAGAATCTTCATCTGGGAAACTTGGACTCTGTGTGATACTGCCCATCAAAATGTTTCTGCTTTTTGTCTGTGTGTTAGAACCCAGAAACTTGAGATTTTTGAGCTTTCTGTGCTTTCTGGCACTGACCCCCAAGAGAACACTGCTTTTGACCTGAGGCCTTGGAGAAGGATTCCAAATTTGAGTGATGGAGTTAAAATCATGGGTGTGTAGTGAAATAGAGTGTGTGCTTTCACATGGTGAAGGGTTTTAAATTTGAGGTTTTTATAATACAGTAATAGGTATGGGGCAAGATGGAGGATTTTGGGTGGTGTCTCTTTCGGTGTTCATCTTCCTTCTTCATGGGTTTTAGGCAGTAGTTTCTGGTTGGACAGTTAGTGCTGCACTGAGGGTATGGAAAGTTAGTTATTGGGTTAAAAGTAGAAATAATATAGGTGTTATTTCTCTATTGAACTGTTTAGCTTTAAGAGACCTTGTAGTAGCTGGATCTGTCTCCATTTTGCTTGCTTTTAGCTGGTAGCTAGAAGTGTTGCTGAAGGCCCTGTACTTTTGTTAGGATTTAATAAACAACCAAGCCCAAACATGAGAAAATCCATTTCCTTTGTGTATTTTTTTTAATCCTGGCTCTGAGTGAAGGCAGAAGAGAAACCACTAATTAAGTGGTGCAAATCACCCCCACCGTTACATCTGGGAGCAGATTTCCATCCGAATCGGAGGAGATCAATTCCTGGTATCATTATACTAATGCTAATAAATAAATACAAATCCAGCAGTGGATGGATGAATGGAGGGATGGATGGGTGGATGGATGCGTGGGTGGATGGATATGGATGGGTGGATGGAAATGGATGGGTGGATGGATGGATGGATGGATATGGATGGGTGGATGAATGGATGAACGGGTGGATGGATGGATAGATGGATATGGATGTGTGGATGAATGGATGGATGGGTGGATGGATGGACGGGTGGATTGATGGGTGGATGGATGGATATGGATGGATGGATGATGGGTGGATGGATGGATGGATGGGTGGATGAACAGATGGATGGATGGATGGATGGGTGGATGAACAGATGGATGGATGGATGGGTGGATGAATGGACGGATGGATGGATATGGATGGGTAGATGGATTGATGGGTGGATGGATATAGATGGGCGGATGGATGGTGGACAGATGGATGGATGGATGATGGGTGGATGGATACGGATGGGTGGATGAATGGATGGACGGATGGATGGATATGGATGGGTAGATGGATGTTCCCACTCCAGGAGGCGCAGCCGCCTTTCAGCACCACGGCCAGCGCCGGGATCGCCGTCCCGCAGGTTTGGGAGTGGGGCTGGATCCCATCCCGCCCGGCCCGCCCTGCGGACATCCCGGGATAACCCTGCTCCGAGCAGGATGGAGGGCCAGAGCTCCTGTGTGCTCCTGGGGTTGTGTGAGAGAGAAAGAGGGGACTTAATGGTTGTATTCTAAAGGAAAAGAAAAAAAAAAAAAAAAGAAAAAAAAAAAAAGAGAGAAGAATTAGAGTTCACCGTTATTGTAAAAGCTCCAAATAACCAAATAATTAACTGTAACTAAACCCTGAGATTCCAATTTAAACCCAGGACTCTTTGTCTACTGTTCCCCGAGCCTTGTCAGGCAAATTCAAGAGAATTACATCTTGGGTTATCTTAATATCAAAGAATTTAATAAGAAGTGGGAATTGTTTCCCTTTCCAACAGTGTTGATGCATTGTCATGTTTATTCCCCAGCTGATATTTTTTGTACTTCTCAGGGATATATCAAAGTTTATGCAGTATGTGTAACTCGGAGGAGATGGAAAAGGCATTGACAATATTAATTGTTTCATAAATAGAGTCAGCTAGGATATGCTTTTTATACCCTTGGTTTAAACCCTGTTAGTGAAAAACCAATACCCTGCCATTTGTTTATACTTTTCTTGGCGTACAAGGCAGATATATTAGAGAGAATGAAGCCAATAAAAGGTTACAGGCAGCCTTTTCCACTCTCAACTTTTAGGCATGGCCCCTTTTTCAAAAGAAAACTATCTTTTATTTTGGAACATTATAACCATTCCACCTGTCTGTAAAAATGTATGAAGAACCAGAAGTTACAAAGGACCAAATAGAAAGGACCCTTTCTTTTTAGGTGAGCATTTCTTCACACAAGCAATTCCACAGGCTCCACCACGAGCAATTCCAAACCTCCACAAAGTACCTGCTGAGGCAGAGGGATGAAGGGCTCCACCAGCCAGCCCAGAAGTGTGGGGGTCTCTGAGGCAAAGATGTCTCAGAGAAAAAAAGCTCAGAATGGAAAAAAAAACCCTTCTTTTCTTCGGTGTTCTTATTTGGATCCAAGAAGTTTGTCACAGAACAAGTCCTGAGGGTGGAAAGAGGAACTGCAAACAATCCCTGAGGCAGCACAAGACTGAAAGTTCCAGACAAGGAAAACACTCTGCAAATTAATTGCTGGTAGTCTTGTAATTAATCCAAGTTTTTAATCCAAGTAACGGTAAAAGAGACTCCTGAAAAAAACATTTGCACTGCAAGCATTTTACTCATTGCAGTCCTTTTATTTCCTTTATTCAGCATTTTAGTCCCTGCAGGAAGGGACTAAAAGGTAGGGGGTAGGTTATGGTGGGATTACCTGGTAGGTTTGCCTCTTTCACTTTAAATTGTTTTAATCATGTCCTATGCATTGTCACATGCAAAAGAAACATCACTCTTGCACTCCTTTAAACAAGTTTCAATGCTGTCATGTTCTGCTATATTAATATTACAGTTTTGGAAGATATGTAGCATAGCACCAACTAACTGAGGGCTGAAACACTGGAAATCAAGAGAGGAAATAAGGAAGAAAATGCCATTCAATATTCCTGGAAATTCCATAAAAATTCATGAAAATGTGTGTGCATGGTTTTTTTCATAGCAGAAATGTCCCCACTGGAGCCTTGAGTCCCTTCTGCAGGATGCCAAGAGCAGCAGGTATTCTTAAGGACAGACACTCCCTAGGTTTTCCCTTGATCTGTGCACAAGGAATGTGGAACTTGATGTCCTGGTTTTCAGAGCAGCTCAGCATGGATCATCTGCTTTCTGTGCAGAACCAAAGGTCAAGCCCTGTGGAAAACCATAAAATTCCTTACCAGAGGGAACACCAAGGTATGGTCCCTTCTCCATTTCAGCTGCAGAGGGGAGGAGGCTTTGCTCAGCAATCATTTTTATTCCAGACCTATTTGTTGCTCAGACTACAATAAATCAGGAGTATCTCACTTCTTCAGCATCTCTCAGGCCCAGAAGGTTTTTAGAAACATGTTCCAGAAAAGTAGAAACTTGGTGGAAAACAGAGGAAGAAAAGCCATAGGCAGAGGTACCTGTGGAGGCACAGAGTGTCAAAGCCAGGCAGAGATCAGATTTTTTATTTGCCTCCTAGACAGACTGTCAGATACCTACAGAAGTAAAGAAAGCAACGAGAATGACAAAAGCAGTGAGAATAAAGAAAGCAGTGAGAATAAAGAAAGCAGTGAGAATAAATTCTGTCTGGAAGATGCTCCCACTTGTTGCCACAGCTGACTGTAGCTTAGCCCTGTGATGTGTGTAATGTTTTACTCCAGACAAGATGAGAAAGGAGCTCCCTGAGCAGAGTCCTCCACTGAATCCTGCTGTAACCTGATCAGACAGAGGGAAGAGCATTGGGGTAATGAAGTTTTAAAGAGCCATGTTTCACCCCTTTTCCAGCACAACTTTTTCCAGTTGCTCTAGAAGGCCAACAGAGACAACAAGGGAGAATTTTTCCCCCTCAGTGCAAAAGCAGATGTGACAAATGGTGGACTCTGTGTAAAGTCTTTACCCAAGTCATGTTAACCTCACTGTTAGACTCCACTCTCCAGCTCCAGGGTCAGAGAGCACAGTGCACCCCACCCATGGCATCAGGGCTGACCCAGCAACTCCCTTTTGCCACTCACCACATCTGATCTGATACACCACCACCAAATCCCATTTCCAGCAATGCACGTGCTTTGCCTTGCTCCTCAACCTGCCAATTCTAATGACTTGCAATTAAATAAAAGCCTTCCTTATGCTCTGGGTCTCCCTGCCCGTCCTCCCTGCAAGGCTGAGGCTTTAATTTCACCCTTGTCACAGCAGCAGACTTAGGGCAGGCAGCAGGATTATGACTCACATACTGTTGGAAGTAATGATGATCCCAAAAGCAAACGGAGGTGGGCAGTGAAGGAGAAATCACTTATGCAAATAGAAATATTTTCAATAATGATCAACAGCATGAGAAAGAATATAGGAAAAATTACATTAGGTGGAGGAGCTTCATTTTTAAAATGTTCCCTAAGTGCTAGAAATCTTCCCATCTTCATTTTTTCCCTTTAAACTCTGTCATTTGTACAGCCTATTAACCTTTAACTTTATGACTATCCTAACATGAAATACTGGCAGCATTTAAGTCTGAGAATACTAGAGAGCTACCTTCCTGGTTGGCAACAGAGGTGAAGCACTTTCTTTTAAATCAGTCATTTTTAATATCAGTCATATACACACAGCATCAGAGACACTATTTTTAGATTCACACGCTGGTGTTACTTATAATAAATGCTCTAAAGACCCCAGGTATCTTCCCTCAGAGATCTTACAGAGTCCTTCTTGTCTGTCCTCTCTCAGTTCATCTCCTTAATTGTAGTCTTCAATTCTGCTCAAAAGCAGAGGAGAAAATTAAATCAAATCACTTCCTTCAAACTGCCTCTTTCCTGCTCTTAAAAAAGACAATGTAAAATTAATTATTTGTGTTTACCAGAGTTGCTGAGGAGTCAAGGCTGGAACTTCACTGTGTGAGGCCCTGAACCACTTTTTTTCCAGCCACTTCTGCCCTGCAGGTGTGGGGCAGGTGAGGAGGGGTGATTAAGTGGCTTCCAAAAGATGAAGTGGCTGGTGGGGTGGGGAGTGCTGGGGCTGTATTGATTCCACCTGCAGCAGGGGCTGGGAGAGCTTCAGCACAGAGCTGCTGAGGTTTTAATTGTTACCATCAGTTCAAACCACAGGAGTGACAAGGGCTGCTCAGACCTGAGGACAGGAAGATTTGTTGTTTGTAATTAAATCTCAGTGATTAACAGGGATGAGGGGGGATGAACTCTTGGGAATCTGCTGGATCTCCTCCCTGTCAGTGAGTGCATTCCTACAGGGCTGTGGGCATCACTGTGGCCTGTGAGAGCTTCCAGAAAGAACTTCCAGTTGGAAAGAACAGCCAAAGCTGTTGCACTGATGGCTGAGAAAACATTGCCTTAGAGCTGAACTGCCAGGATTTATTGACACAAAGCCTTCCCCTTTTCCCTTGCTCTTTCAGACTCAGCAAACCTTCCAGAAGCTCAGCAGGGAGTCCTGGAGCAGCACTTAAAAGCCAGTTTTCCAGGCAGGAGAGTGCCTCTGCTTAATCAGAGAATATCCAGCCCTAAGGAGCAAGACCAGGACCCCAGTGGCCTTGGCTGCAGCCCTTCCCTGCACACCTCAGGGTGGGCAGAGGGAGCCCAGGGCTGAACAAATGTCCCTCTTTGTCACCTCCAAGGTGCTCCCTTCCTGAGTGAAGGACATGGGCAGTGCTAGTGCTGCTGTGTTTCAGCTCTGACAAAGGTTTGAACCAGGAAATTTTACTTTGATGCAAACTCTCTTCTGGGCTTCCATTCTCTCAGGGAATTTTCTGTTCTCAGAACTGCTCCCCTGAACACAAAAAAGGTCTGGTTTCTTCCCCTCTCTCACTGAAACTGCAGTCTTGATTTTGGGTAGAAATGATCAGATACCAGCCCAGGCTGAGCAGGAGCTCTGGAAGGATTTTTTGCCATTGATCAATTTCAACCAAGGAAAATAAATATGTGGGACAACTAAAGATATGAGCAAGACTCAGTCAAAGGAGGAAATCCAGAGCTAAGCTTGCTCTTGCATCCTGTGTGTACTCTGTCCTACAGTTCTCCACCCTGTCCTTTTACTCCTTTGAGGGGATTTCTGAAGTGGCAGAGGAAGCAAATGGAATTTATGTTTATGTTGATGCCTAGATTTTCCAGCAGGCTCTGTCCAAAGTTTTCATGGAATGGAGCTCAGCACACAGCAGGCACAGGGCTCTCCTCAGGTGACAGCACTGCAGGGACAGCTGGCACATGCCACCACAGCCAGCACTGCCACCACACCCCTGTCACCTCCTCTCTCACTGAGGAACCTGAGGAAAGTCCCCAAAACTTCAGCAGGATTCAGCCACCTCACCATGGAGCTGCTTCTCTAAACTCCAGC
>JAREIS010000069.1:3912500-4043692 GCA_030060385.1 Muscicapa striata striata
TATTTTCAAATAATTTAAACACAAATCTTGATGAGTGAATTTGCTCCTTCTGCTGTGTCAGTGGCTTCTTTTTCTTCCCTGTTCCTTTTTTTCTGTCCATGTTGCAGGATCACTCACCAATTAGAAAGCCTTGGGATCTCAAAGAAGGCCATGCAATTTCAAATATTTCTATTAGAAAACAAAAATCGTTTATCTCTCTCTTTCCCTCCTTTTTCTCCTTGTTCCTCTCCCCTGTTTCTAGAGGGAGGTCACTTTGCAGTTTCAGATCATGCTCCAAACCGGTTCATTTCTCCTACCCCTGGTTGAAAAGCCAGGGAATGCTCTTTGGCTTTTCCAGACTGTTAAAAGAGGTTAAAGATGATGCACTGGATATGTCCCTTCCTGCAGCAAGAGTTTTGTCCAAGTGAAAAAAAAAGGCTGGAGCATGTGGAGCATTTGTGGGGTTAATTGTAAAATTCCTTTCAAGAAAACATTTGTGAATGTCCCTTTCACCTGAGAGTGGCAGTCAAACATCCTCAGATAGATCCAGGGGGAGCAAGGCAGCAAGGAGGGCCAGGAGCTGACTGCAGAGGACCAAAATTATCCAGACAATGGGGTGGAAGTGCTACTGGGATATGTGGTCCCATTTTGAGGGGCAGAACCAGCTCACTCCACCAGCAGCCTCATGCCTTGACTCGTGGTCACAGCCACAGCTTCTGCCTCAAATCCCATCTGGGTACAAGAGCAGGTGACAAAGCAGAATGGCAGAAATTGAAGAAAGGGCATTTTCCAGAGCATTGCACAGCAAGAAAACATTCCTGACATATGAAACCTTGATTATCATGCTAACTTTCAAAAAGCAACAAACCCACCAAAGGCTGCTACTGTGCTCTTCTCACTGCTCTGTCCTACTCTCCTGCTCTGTTCTAGGATCACCAAGGCAGGGCCAGCACCAGGAAATCTTCTCAAAGTCCTCAGCTGCAGTCACAATTTTGGAGGAGCCTTCCTAAAATGTCCCAGGAATCTTATAGGGAAGCAAAGATGTGCTGCAAGAAAGGCTGCAAGAGAAAGGCTGAAAAGCATCCTTTTTATTTTTACCCATTATAATTCCCACAGCCTCGACTCCAGCTTTGCTGAACAGAGTCCTATCACCAAACAACACAACCTTATTGAAAAGTGCTTTAAAACTCCAGGGATGGTGAAATTGTTCATCCTCCTGTAGCTGGCAGCAGATTTGGAGCCTTGCTGGCTGTGCAGACCCTGCAGCTCCTGGCTTTGGTGGCCAGGCTCCAGGCTGCCCTGTGCTCCCAGTGAGCAGCAGGAGCCTTGCTGGTGGCCTGGTGAGCCCATGGAGCACAGAGCCCCACACCAGGACCCCCTGTGTCAGTTTATGGCCAGCTCAGTCCCAGGCTGGATGGGGAAGGTGACAGCAGGATTTCTGCCTCCTCCCCAATCTGCTGTTCATATCTACTCGACAACTGGCTGCAAGCCATTATTCCCCCAACTGTTGCTGCTTTTTAAGCCCTACAGCTGCTCTGAGCCATCCTAACCACCTCTCTGATTGTTCATTAGGGACCTGCAATAGTCTTGGTTTATTCCATTTACACCTGGATTTAACTAACAGTGGTTTTGTGCCCCGTCACCTCTTCATTATGGCGCTGAATCGCTTCCTGAAGACCAAACCATGCAGAGTCTCAGGTGCCTTCTCTTCCCATCCATTTCACTTAGGCACCTGCTCTCCGTGGAAATTGATGGCCAGCTCAGGCTGGATGAGTCCTGAGCCCAGGTTCTGCACTCAAAATCTTCATTTGCAGCAAACAATGCTGCACGTGGCTGTGTGGGCTGCAAGGCAATGCTTGTGTGGCCATCGAGGACCAAAGGGCCAATCAAGGATCAATAACCACAGTGATTGAGGTAACTGCTTTGGAATATTTAATCAGGGGCAACAATTAAGGTTCTTCTAGATGTTGCAAATTCAAAGCCTTGAATCCAAGTCAAGTGTTTACCCTTAAGGAATGCACAAGTTCCACCAAATGATGCCTCCTCCCCTCCAGCTCAGCTTCCTGCAGAGCCAGCACAGAAACAAAGGTCACATGAAATTGCAATGAACTTCTCTCCTCTGCCAGTTCCCCAGCACTTCCAAGTAATGCCCAGCTAAGGATAAAATTTATAACATAAGTGGTGTGATAGCCAGGCATTAAGTGCTTCCCAAGGAAATGCTGGATTTTATAAAGCATAAAGATCTGCCAGAACTCCTCAGCTGAAGTGGTATTGGGCTTTTTGGCTTTATTTCTCTAAATAATATTCAGAGTTTGGAAGTGAAGAAGATTATTTGCTTCCTGGTAGCCTGAATTCCACCAAGATACAAATCTCTGTCTCTTGGAGAATGATAAAAGAAGTCAGGCAGGGTATTGTATACCATCCTGCATTAAGAAAAACTTGGAGGTTTAAGGCCATCTGTATTTAGATCCAAGGACAGATGAGACATTTAAATTTTAGTAGCACTCAGTTATACACCTGACATAGAGAAATGGCTGCAATCCTTTTTATCAGGCTGGAGAATAGGCATTAAATGACAAAATATTAGTCAGGCCATAGATCCCCAAAATGTATAAGTTCTGCAGCAGCTTCATTAAATCTGTTTTTTATCAGAAAGGAGGGAAAGGTCTGGTACAACATTGCCAGCACTTGAGGCATTGCGCTTTTAGAGAATCACCGCCAGATACTCCATCCATCTGTCTATTTTCATATTTATTGTTTTACCAATCACTTTATTCATCCATCTGTTCATCTGTGTAAACCCATTTTTTTAAATTTTAATTTTTATTTATGGACTGACCTTAATAAACTCCCCTCAAGTACCGCGTGTTTATCACTGTCACGGATGAAAACGTTATTAATGACGGGAGGGTCGTGCTGGGAGGACGGGCGCCCTTTAAATTCCTTTTCAGCAGCCACTCAGCTGGGCAGGGGTGGCTGGATCGATAAGGTCGGAGTTCAGGCACTGCTCCCATCTCCTCCATCATCCCCATCACTGCCAGCTGACCATGCCTGCAGGTGGAGCAGGGACACCTCAGCAGCAAAGGATTTCCCGTAAGAAAAGCTTGGGGCAGGCTGGGATGGTTATTTGGGAATGTGGACAAGGGTGTCAACACATGTCGTAGCCTGAGGTGTCCCGTTATGCTTGGGATACCTCAGGGGGATGTGCAGGTGGTTGTGATCCAGGTTTTTCCTGAAGCTGCCGATGAGAGACTGCAGGAGATGATTTTCAGAGGTTTCAAGGTTGTTTATTGTTCCTTATCTCAGGAATGTCTGCCCAGCCAACAGCAATCTGTTCAGCAAGGCATCCAGGGTGGAATGATGCCTGGCAGGGGCAGGACTTATCTTTTATACTCTAAATTACGCACTAGATACTTACAATAACTTTCCAATACAATACAATCTTGTTACACTGTCCAGCTTTGTCCCCATCCAATCTGAGAGTGCCAGATGTCATCCAACATGGGTGACATGGACAAGAAGGAGGAAGAGGCATACCACGCCCCAAATCCTCCATGCTGGCCACGTGTCTCTTATCACAGACATCTCAGAAATCTATTTATCTACGTTCTAACAGTCTAATTTACACTTTACTAATTTTTGTGGCTTGCTTCTCTTCCCTCCGTGTTGGTAATTTCTCCCAAGGGGTTAAATTCAGCCCCTGAGACACCTGGGTCTCATTCAGGGGTCTTTGAGACCCTCGCCAGGGGGGTTTTGAGACCCCCAGGGAAGCCAGGGGAACAGCCTGGACTCCCACAGCAAAGGAGCAGCCCATGGTTCAAATCTTCCAGGGAAATTCTGTCTGAGCATAAATTAGGGATGTAGCAGTGGTTGAATGCTCTCCACACCCCACGCAGGAAGGGGAGGTGAGTTGGTTTGCAGCGCCAGGGCTGCACTTTCAATCCACTCAAACTGCTTTAATTCCCTCAGACCCAGGGCTGATCCCCACAACACAGGCACCTGCAGCAGCCAGCACCACACCTGGTCTGGGCAGCAAGCCATGCTCTCCTCTTCACAGGTGCACAGCTCAGAAAATGCTGTTTGTCACCACTAATCACACCCATCCCTAATTTCCCCCAGCAATAATTACGTGGAAGGTGGTGAGAGTGCCTCGAGTGCTCGAAATTACGCACCTATGGATTAAGAGCGTTTCAAATTTATGACAGGCAATAGTCACGAGGTGGCCATAAATGCTTTATGGGTTCACTTAGTTGACATAAAGCCTAACCTTGCCACAAAAATACATTTTTATTCCTCTGGCTTAAAGCAGGTTTGACAAATACTCTCCAGGATAACTCAACCCTCGCGTTTTATCTTTGCTTGGCCCAGGCGCCGGCTGCGACAGAGTTTTGTCATGAAAGATGGAGCTCTGAGGCTGGGGACATTCCCCTCATGGCTTCATCTCACCTCCCAGCTCATTAGAAACCTTGGGTTCCTGCCTGGCGTTTTATTTTGACATCAGAGGTGTAAATCAAGTCATAAACATATTTAAACTAATGTTGTTGAAAATCTGTAATTCTGACAGCGAAATGAGCGGCAAAAAAAGTGCATATAATATTTGGTGACATGTAATTTTAACTTCATCCCGTCCCTTTGCTTTTGAGACATTGTTACCTGCAGGATAAGGCAATAAAATAAGGATGTACAAGAATGTGTCAAATGTAGGGCTTCCCTAAATTACACTCTCAGGCACAGATTAATACATTTAATACATTCCAGTCATGAGTGAAGTACTTATAGCAGAACAACTGCTCCTTCAGTGATATCATTCACTGGAATGAACTACAGCTAACAGTGACAAGCTGGAAAAATGCCCCCACTTTTCAAACTGTACAAATGGCATTTGGACACAGTAACTCAAAACTGGACACTTCATTTCAAGTTTAAAGCTAGTGGTCCAGTCAAAAGCTATTACTCCATCTTCTTTATTTGTAGTCCATGCTTTTGTGCTCTTTAAGAATCAAATAAATACTGGTGTAATGGTTAGCAACTGCCAGTTCAACGAAAAATACTGCTAAATTCACCAATAAGTCTTTTTTCTACACACACAAATTTATGACATAAGAACTGAACCCATTCCTGTTACAATGTCTGGATAGTTTTTTAATGTAGAGGGAGACTCACTTTAGTGATAAGAGTTTAAACCTCAACTCCTTTTTCCTTCTCTCTGGATCATACATCTGGATAGAGAAGAGCCTGAGACAAACAGCCCCTGTGTGCCAGCCTGGGTGCACTGAGCTGGTCTGTGCTCAGCTCCAGCACAGATGAGAAAAGAGCTCCCCGTGGCTCTGCACTGATTCTTTCCCTTTTGTACCTCCACTGGGATTATTTAAAAACAAAGAGATTATTTGCACTGGGATTATTTAAATGCAGACACAAGATCTGCCCCCTGCTCTGTGTTATTTTGAGAAGGGAAGGAGGCTGAGGTGGTAAAACCTCACTCCAGCCTTCTCCTTTTCAGCTCTTCATCATCCTCTTTGGTCCACTATTGGCTTCTCCCACCCTGCCTCACCACTGGCTAATAATGATTAGATAATTGTGATCAGCACAAGTGTCCTGTTACTGTGCAGAGGGAGGGAGCAGGATTTCCCTCTGACCAAGCAGGGCTCCCCACAGAAATTAGAGCTTGCCCAGGGATGGGGCTGCTGCCTTTCCATCCACTGCAGCACCATGTGCAGGCTTCAGGGCTGGAGTTTTTAGTTTCTGCTTGATCTACTGATGCAAAACAAGCAATCCTCCACAGCAATCAGGTGCAACACACCCCCAGAGAAATCCCTGCTGCATCCCCACACAGCCCCTGCACGAGGCCTTTGTGAATTAATGTTTATTCTAGACAATGGCTGTGCTAAAAACATGCATTGTTATGTGCTACATCACACCTAGAAAAACACCTATGGGTTACACCAGGAGCTGTGCTAAACTTCTGCATTTGGCTGATGTGAGACCCAAGTGGGGACAGTGTGATGAAGGGGTAAATATTCCAAGTGCCACTGGAATATTGCCAAGCTCCCCAGCCAGCTTTTTTTAGAGTGTGTTGCAGCAAATGCTACATTAAAAGAAGAGATGAACAACAGATTTGTCTCTGAGAAGAGAAAAACTCACACCCTGGCACTTTCTCAGGAAAGTACACGAAGATGCTGCCCCAGACTCATGAGATTACTTTCAACTTGTTTCAGGGGAGACAAGGAACTAAGCCACAAGTTATTCTGGATTTTGTGAATATATTGTTTTTTTCCTCCAGATTCCCCAGGTAGTAATTTTAGGCCTGCTCTGTTTTGTCACAGATATTTGCAGTCAGAAGTCTCAAAAACATGGGGCTGTTCTCATGGATTTTTCCTCCAGAGCAGGCTCTGTGGTGTCCCATCATCAGAAGTCCCACAGTATCTGGAACACTCAAGAAAAACCATCTGGAAACAGAATTTTTTTCATTTCTAAGAAATATCTTACATTTTCTTTTATTCAGTTTCTTAAAGATAGTGAAGAAGGATTTTATGTTCCAAGTAATTTTATTTGCATCTTGATTAATTCTAGCCACATTTAAAAATAGAAGGATTTTGATTTTGGAGTTTTTTCTGATCTGCAGGGTAGATTTTAAAGATTTTATATGACTAGAAGTAATGTGAACTGGGAAGGACTGTGATAACCTGCAAAGAAAGCACCTTTTGGGACTGAGAGGGGTAAATGACAGGTGGGACAGGATTGTCCCTGGGATCTCTGCAGTGACATTTTGAGGACACAAAGACTCTGGCAGAGAAAAGCAGGCTGCTATTACACACACCTCTGCCACCTCCTTTTGCCACTGCTAGCACCAAAATCACCATGCCTGCCATTATTTCCTTCCAGGAGAGAAGCTCACCAATTTTCCTTAAAAAAATAATCTAGACCCTGGTTTATATTAGTTCACACCTAGTCCTAACCCAGTTTGTAAACACCTTGGAGCAGAATTCTTTTTTTTTGGCTTTTACCCACCTGACTGTGGTTAATTTGCATCCTGTACCACAGCTAGGGATCCTGGATTAATACAAGTAGGGATGAAAAATAACACTGTGTTCTAAACTGCTGTGACTAATTCCTTGAATTAGAAATACCAAAAAACAATTCAATCCATCCGAGGCCAAGTATTAATTCAAAATTTTACCTGCTTTCCATGGAATATTAGCAAAGTATATCTCCAAATCTGGTTTTGACTCATTAAACCCTGTTGACAAAATGATTTGTTTTGAGAAATAAATGAAAGCCTTTTCAGAAGAACTCTCCTCAAATGGAAACAAGGAAATCAGCCTCAAATGTGTCATCCTTGGAAAACCCAACAGGACATTGGGAGACCTGGTTCTCCTGCTGCAGTGCAGAACACAGAGGACAGAGTAAACTGACAAAATAATTGGATTATACATGCACAATTCAGACTTTCAGTTACTGGGTGCTTTCTTGCTCCTGGTTTCCACAGTAAAGTCAGGGTTTTGTTCCTTAAGTCCTTGTACTGCTTATTTACATATGAAAAGGTAAGTTTATAAAAGAGCTTTCCTATTTTACTACACCTAATAGTTAATAATTTAAATCTGTAGCCATTATCATCATATAGATTGACACAAATGGCATATGGATCATTCTGGGGATGAGGGTTAGTTTCTTTTAAGAGAGAATTGTTTTAGTTTTTGCAGGAAATTAATCAGGGGAATGGGCTTTGTGGAGCATGGAGCAAATCTAATCTGTTCTTTGTTCAAATTTGCCTTGCTCCAATTCCTAGCAATTGTAGACAACATGCTCTTTTGTTCAGGAGCCACTTGTTACATGCATAATTAGAGACTGCAGTAGCTGTGTTTAAAGAAAAACTGTTTTCCAATGTAATGTGTGATCTTGATAATAGTATTTTCATCAAAGGTAGCAATTACATTCATTAAGCTGGGACTGGCAAGGCAGCAAGGAAATTAAGTGGAAGGTGAATAAAAAGCTCCCCATTTCTTTTTAAAATCTCTGCCTCTTTATAAGTTGAAATGCACCACGTTGAGCTGCAAACTGGAAAATACATACTGAATATAAGGGAGAAAAAAAGAAAGAAAGAAAGGAAAAAATAAAGTCCTCCTTAACCTTTCTGAATAATGATCCAGGAGATATCCTAGGGACACCTACTATAGATGCACTTTTCAAATTAAAGGGCTTTATTCTACATTAATTTCTTATGCAAGTTTTAAACGAGCTCAACATATGATTCAGGTCTTTAAAGGCTCCAGGGCTCTCTAGGATTAATTCACTGTTCTTTTCACACATGAATTAATTGTTTTGTGTTCTCAAAAACAGCAAACAGCACATAAATCAACCAGTTTGGAAAAGGCACAAGGCTGGTGCCTTTTGCAAATCACTGAAGTTTACTCTTTACACTCCATTATTGTAAAATGCAACTTTTAAAGGAGAAGCTGGAAAAGTAGGAACATATGTTCTTAATTCTAAGTGGATTTCTTGAATGCACACCTCATTTCAGCAATCTGATTTCTTGAAAGATCTAAGTTGTGGAGCACTGAAAATACATTCTTCCAGCAGGTTAACTGTATTTTTCCCAATTAATAAATCAATTACACATCACCAATATATTTGCAAACATTCCCATATAAGAAGAGCTAGTTGTGAGGGGTTCTTCTACCCTCTTTTTGCCTTAAGCTTTGGAAGAGTGAGATTTTCAGATGGAGAAATGTGAAAATCTAAAGATGTGAAGGCAGAGCCCCGTGAGGGTTGTGCCCAGCCCGTGGGCTGCCCCAGGCACTCCTGCTGGGCACACACACAGCAAACTCATTTTTAACCTCCAGTCCTGAGGTTATTCCAGGCACAATCCTGATTTTATTCCAGGCACTGTATCCCAGGCTAAGTGGGGGGAAGTGTCTGTCCCCTCACAGCTCTGCCCTGTGCTGACAGCAAGGGCAGGGCAGCACTGCTGACAAGTCTCTGCTTGCTGAAGCCCAGAAACCTTGGAGTTTTGAACTTTCTGTGCTTTCTGACACTGACCCCCAGGAGAACACTGCTTTTGACTTGAGGCCTTGGAGAAGGCTTCCAAATTTGAGTGATGGAGTTAGCCATGGGTTTAGTTAGAATAGAAGTGTGTGATTTCACATGGTGAAGGGTTTTGGATTTGGGGTTTTAGAATATAGTAATAGGTATGGGACAAGATGGAGGTTTTTGGGAGTTGTCTCTTTCTCCTTTTTGTTGCTTCTTCCATCTTCTTCCTAGTTTCAGGTAGTAATGTTTGGTTGGATAGAAAATCCCGCAGTGTGGGTCACAGGTGTTTGATTATTGGGTCAAAAGTATAAATAATATAGGTGTTGGTTTTTTATTGGACTGTTCAGCTTTTAAAGACCTTGTAACTAGCTGGATTCACTCTCCATTTTTCTGGCTTTTAGCTGGGAGCTAGAAGTGTTGCAGAACTCTCTGTACTATAGATAGGATTTAATAAACAACCAAGTCTGAATGAGAAATTCATCTCCTTCGTGTTTTTAATCCTGACTCTGAGTGAAGGCAGAAGAAAATGAAGACAAGCCACTAATTAAGTGGTGCAGTTAACCCATTACAAGATCAGGGCTGAGGCACGGTTTTGCAGGAAAATCCCCCAATTCAGGGTCTCAGCCTGCACCAACCAAAGCAGGTGGTACCTGCAGCAAGGGGGACAAGGTTAATTTGGGAGCACCCACAGCAGGGCAGGTAGAGGAGGGTGGTGGCAGGAATTGTGCTCCCTCCTCAGCAGAGATGTCCCAGCCCACTCCCAGCTCAAGGGAAGGGAGAAAACTGCAGCCAGAGCCCAGCTGCCCATGACTCCAAAAATAACTGCTTCTCCCTCTGCCCTTCCCAGAAATAGAATCTGAAACCACAGCATCTTGGCCAAATTGGAATTTGCATAGTTCTGCGAAGCATTTCCTTCAGTTAGGAATGATTTAATTATTCTTCACTTCCTCTTCTAGAAATCATTCCTGGATAATGAGGTTAGCATAGAGCAGATATGTTTCAGTCAAGGAATAGATGTAATTTAGTGCCAGAAGGCTTTAACAGTTGGAAAAAAAAAAAAAAAAAAAAAAAAAAAGATTTTTGGACACTTCTAAATAGAAGAAGCAGGATAGAGAAGGTTTGCTATTAAATTAGAACAGTCTGAGACACCAGACCATTGGGTGCTTTAACCCAGTGCTGTGTCAGCCCCTGAAGAATCAGAGCACAACCAGCACTCCCCTGCAGCCCAGATTCTTACACAAAGGGAACAACCCACATTTTAAATAATTATTAAATAATGGCAAGCTGCATTACTGCCAGAGAATTGTTTATCTCTGCAAATTGGATCACTGAAGTCAAAGTACAGTAGAGCTAAAATTCTTCCAGCATTAAATGGAAGATCTGTTGCTGCACCTTCCTTTGGTCCTTGGAAACTGTGAACCCTGCGTGGCACTCAAATGTATTTTATGACAAATATTCTGCTGAATCCTGCTTTTATTATTAACAACCTACCTTATCAATCAAATGTAAGCACTGCTGCAATTAAACCCAGAAAATTATTTTCCTTCTAAAGCCTGTTTGGACAGACATTGAGAAGACCAACTCTATCTTCAGCAGCTCCATTGACCAAACAAGTTCTTTGGAGCTTTTCACTATCTAACTATGCTTCCAGAACCTTAACTTTTATTTTTTAATTATTCCTGGATTACTTTTTCCTCAGTTTAGCAAATTTCTTCTACAGAAAACCAAAAAGAGTCCGGAGAAGTTAATGTCTAACATGTAATTATCATGTCTTAGAAGCAGAAAGCCTCAGCAACACTGTTTTAAATTAAACCTGCTCTGCTTATACTGAGAAATTTGCATTTAATTTGCATATTTAGGATGCAAATTAGGAAATTGAAGAATTTTACAGGGTATCCTTGAAAACAATTCAGGCCAAAAACATTCAAGACACTTGCAGCAAACTTAATGTGATGAGAAGGATGATCAGAAAATGATTCTGTTCCACTGAGAAACAAAACATAGTCATTGCTTGAGACTTGGCCTAATGTTCCTGACTGAAGGCAGCAAACAGCCTCTCCTTAACCCCATTAAAAAAGAATCACCAAAAACTTGTCTTTTTTTTAGTTAGTCTAAGTCCTCCAGTGTTAGCAGCTCTTACAGTTAGTGAGAGAGAATAGTTTCAGTAAGATGTAAATCCAAATGATTTTGAAAGACAAAATATATAAAAATGCTATTACTGTCTAGTGAGACTGCACATATTTTTGATTTATATTTCTAAATATTTCACCAGAAAAAAAATGTTACAGTGTACACTGCATGTTTCTTTGAACATTAAACAAGCTATTAGGGAGCACACTGGTTATTTCTAGTTACCCTGAGTACATTCTGGGGCTGAGGAAAAGCATTTCTTCAGCTTTTGTGTATCCAGTACCAGCTCAGGGAAGTCAGACAGCTGCTTTCAAAGCAGACTGGGCTTCCAATAGAGCTTTGCTTGGTAGAAGAACTTGAAATGTGCCTCTTACCAAAAGATTTTCAAGTGGAAATGCAATAACATGTTAATTAGAATGGTCTTTACATAGCAAAAAGCTCCCAAAGAACAATAACTCTGTAGTTCATGTAAGCCTTTTCTAACACAATCTTTACATGGGGAAAAGAAAATATGAAAGAAAGAACAACAGCATAGAAAAGATTATATAAAATGTTGTATTTGAGAATTTTCCAAGCAGTGATTAAACCCTTCTGTGGAGATCTGCCTTGATCACCAACCAGAACAGAAGCAGAGAAATCTAACATAACACAGTCATTCTCTCCTGGTACAAAACCTGCAAGATCTGGTAACAATTTTAAATGACACATTATTAGAGAATCATGAGCTGATATACAAGATTAGCATTGTATCAAGTCAAAACCAAAATTCAGGCACTTTTTAATATATTCTCTATACAGTTCTTTTCTTCTAAGCAGAGAAGCTCACATGCAACATTTGATACTGAAGTTGCTGTTCCAGGACAACAGACTGGATGGACTAAGGACATTAAAAGGGGAAAGTCACTAATAAAATACATATTAAGTATAAGGAGCAGCTTTAAAGCTCAGAAAGCCTCCCAGCATTGCCCACACCAGCTCTGCAGCCTGTGCCCCCAGTGCCAGGTGTAGAACTGCCATTTACTGCCACCCAAAAATGCCTGTCCCAAACCAGAACAGGCAGCTCTAAACAGCTCCTGGACACCAGCAGAGCACTTCTCATTCCCAACCAAACATCAGAGCTCAGAGCAGCAATGGAATCAGACTTGAGGGGAGGAAATAATGCCAGGTTGGACAGGGCTTGGAGCAACCTGGGATAGTGGAAGGTGGCCCTGCCCATAACAGGTGGGATCCAAGGTCCCTTCAACCCAAACCATTCTGTGACTCTCTAAGTTAACCCTCCCCAGAGTCAGTCACCAGAGTAGCCAATGCCCTCCACACAAGTATCTGTCCTCTTAAAACAACAAGGAAAATTACTCAGGGGCTGTAATTGATTTGTGCACACACTCCTCCACGGAATTTTGTTTACAAATACAAGACATTATTTATTTCTTTCAAAACTGTGTACAAAATACAATATACATAACAAAGACATTAAATATTTACAGCTGTAACATTAGTTAAAGGCTTGACCTTGCTTTATTGAGAAAAAAGTCTCATCAGCTACTGTTGAAGAGCTGATGAGGATGCTCAGGTTGTTTCCTGGACTCAGGCATCCCATATCAGACTGTGAGGAATCACATTCATCTCATTTTTTCCTGGTTATTTTTTCAAATGGATACCTGACACGGCTCTACTCAGAGTCTTTTTACATAATCCTGGATATCCAGCCCTTAACAGTCCTTCAAAGAGCTCTGCACTTTCCTCCACAAAGGGTTTGCTTCTGGCACTGTATTGAATCAGTTAAGCATTGCCAGTCCTCAGTCTCACACAAACTGCAGATGCCAAGCTGAGAGTGTCTCAAACCAGGAGATCACAGCAAAAACCAAACCCTGTTTTCTGTGGACATTCACATAAGCAAAGCAGATTAAACCTCAGCAGCCAAGAGCTGCCTCACCTTGGCACTCAGCACAGTATCAACATTAACTCAAGCATTTTGCAGTGAGGTTATGATTATTTTAGATTCACAGACTGTGTTGAACAGAGTAAGTGTATTTAAATGTTGTGGTGTCTGTAGTCTTAATTCTAATCTAAATTTCTCCAGCTGTTTCAATTCAGCTGAAAGAAAGCCTGCAAGCAAATCTGAAATGTATTAATAATGATAATGTTTAATAATAATATTGCCAGAAGAAAACTTCAGAAACCATCTAGTCTACGTTCCTACTCTTGGTATTTTTGAAAACCTCAAAGCTCTTGATCAAACTGATATGGGAGGGGCTTTTTTATTGGCATAAGGATAATCACCACAATAATTCTTTGCCCATTAACAGGCCAAGCATGTATATAAAGGGATTAATTCACTAAAGCAGTTACTTCCCTTTGAAGTCAGAGAACTTTTTAATAGTGCTTTTCATCCTTGCTTGTTTCTTTGTCTAAAGGCACTGCTTGTTTTACAAATCCCACTTGTTAAGTGTCACTTGCCCTGGTTTTGCTAGGAAATCCTCTGGGAGTCTCAGCCTATAACGTTCTAAGCTCCACTCAGAGTGAATCATCAGTGAAAGGCAAGCTTTAAAAATGAGATTCTTCTAAGTCAGCCAAAACCAGAAAACCAATCCTTCCCTCCCCAAAACACTTGAAACAGATTGCCAATTACAGCAATTAGGATGATTTTTCATATATTAAGCTTCCTGTCTCTTGATTATTAGTTAATTAGCTCTCCAGCTCTGAAGAGGTTGCTGCTGTAAATAAAATGTCTAATTTTAGAGTAAACAGAGACAAATAAAAAAAAGCAAATACTTCCCAACCCCCTGCCCTTTTTTCTCTCTTAAAAAAGGGAAAAACTGTGCTAGAGAACCACTAACTTCCAGGAGCAAGAAATTCTAGCCTGCAAATTAACAGTGCCTCCCTTTAAAGTTTGTAAAATGCATTGAATGTGGAAAGGCCACTGTGAGGTAGTATCACAGCACTCCCATTACCCAGCTTGTATCTGTCCTTTTGCAGAACTACTAGAGCTTTTTTAACCCCATTTCAGAAAGATTTCAACTCAACCTTTTATGAAAGGAGAACTATAAATAGGCTCTTAGATTAAAACCCTTAACAGCTGAGAAGGCTGGAAAGGGAGGTGGATATTATCCACCTTTCAGGAGTACAAATTGGGGCTGCAAGGGCTTAATTACGAAGATATCCTTAAGAACACACTGAGGGCTGCTGTAAAAATGACTCCAATTACAGCAGCTCCACAGACATCACTCCACCTGGGAGAGAGGAAACCACCACTTTCCTCTCTTTGCACCCCATGCTAATGCAGGCAGCACATCCCAACTGCAGCTCCACTCCAAACACCAGCTCTGCTGCATGTGGAGAGTCCCTTCTCCCAGGGGGATTCACAGAAAGGCCAGGGATTTGGATTTCTTTGTTTTCACTTTGAAAACTCCAAGTGCTGGCATGACCTAAGGGAGCTAAATCCAGTGCTTGGAAGTCTCTCAGGCAGAAAGAAGTTTGGATTTGAATGTGGAATTCGTGACTGCACATAAATTACTCACTCTCCTGAAATGGGGAATTCATGGTTTTCCCTATGATTTCACTGTGATGATGTATTCTTACTTATGGTGTCACCAATGCCTTCTGTTATTACAAATAAATAGGTAATTCATAATTAGTGTTCAGGGAAATAATCTTCATATAGTATCAAAAAAGTCCTAATGGTTTCAGTACTCCTGTGCTAAGAATTTTGCAATTGTGCTCAGCTGGATATTTGAAGTTCCTTCATATATTGTACCTGAAATCAGAAGAAAATAGAATTAGTAGACTCTAAACCCACGGTGAATTTATGAATAGAGACCAAAATATCATCCTAAAGTCCAGTTAGAACCTTTACAATTATGAAATGAAACTTTACTGTGCAAGTACTAGCACAGAATTATAATTATTTATATAATATTATAAACTGTCATGTTTTATTATCTGTAATAATTAAAGCACTTTTCTGGCTGGCACCACATAATGCAAAGACATTTTCCTGAAAAGCAATTCTTAAGTAGCCAACAAATATGAAGTTCCAAATGCTATTATAATAAAAGCCAAAGGATAATACTGCTAAAAATATCAAACTGTTGTGTCCAAGGATTAGCCTGATAAACAAGAAAGCCTTGAAAACTCCACATGGATTCAGATCTTAGAGCAAATGAAGGTAATTTGAATTATTTTTTTTTAACAGAAATTTTCTTAAGAGAATAAGACACAGTGTTTGTGTTACCAATGAAGGCAATTTCCATTCTTTTTTTTTAACAGAAATTTTCTTAATAGAAGGTGACACAGTGTTTGTGTCTGTATTTTGTTGGTATCTAATGAAATATTTTAACTAGCCTTGCATGTCCATACATTTATACCTAAAGTTTTATATCTGAGCCTTTGAATTAGTGTTGATGCAGTCTCAAGCGAAAAACATCCTGAGAAAAAAGCCAGCCCTTCTTCCTCAAACTTTAACAGCACTAGCCAAGAGATACTTGGTAAGAAAGTGTCACTCACCTATCTTGCAGTCCCGGTAGTACTTTTCTATTGGGTAATTCTTGGTGAATCCAACACCTCCCATCCATTCAATACATTTACTGGTTGTCAGTGTTGCAACCTACAAAGAGAGTTTCAGAGTCACAGGATTCAACTTCAGGACAGTAGTGGTAAAACTTACACTTTGTACCTAATTAATAACAAAACAGGGAATAAAGCAGCAACTAGAACAGAAAGGAAGAAGGATGGGTATTTTGGTATTCATCTTCAGCAAGCCATTTTAGGATAAAAATGACATAAATCAGAGAACATCAGGAGTTCACTAATTGTTACAGCAATAGTTTCTATGCTGCTCAGTGCACAAGACCAGCAGTGGTATGCAAGACAGCAATTGCAAGGAGGGAGAAGTCATCCAGTTTTGAGTCATTTTAAGACTCACAGATGTGACCAGCAGAGCTGAAATGGTCACAAATGAACTCTTCACAGTGTCATTTCTCATGCCACAATAAGATTTCTGAGAAAATTAAATCTTTCTACATAAGTGAAAGTATTAGTTCACTTTCCTCTTTTAGTGTTGTTGGCTGGTTTTAAAAATTTTATTTAGGGGCATGAGCAGCTTATTCTTTGGTGACTTACTTCAGATTCTGTGCATGGACTGAGAAACACAGAATGGTTTGGGTTGGAAGGGATCTTAAAATTCATCTCATTCCAACCCCCTGCCATGGGCAGGGACACCTTCCACTAGCTCAGGTTGCTCCAAGCCCCATCTGACCTGGCCTTGGACACCTCCAGGGATGTGGCATCCGAGATAAAAGTACACCCAGAGATTTCCCAGCAAAGATGAAATGTGAGTTACACACAGAAGGAGCTTTAGCAGCAGTGGGATGAAAGCAGCAAAAGGAGGAAGCTGGGGTGAGGGAGTGCAGGTACCTCAGCAGTGAAGTACTTGGCCATGCTGGCCTCCTTGATGGCCGGCCTGCCCGCCTCCGCCAGCCGCGCCGCGTTGTAGGTCAGCAGCCGCGCTGCCTCCAGCTGCGTGGCCACCTGGGCAATCTGGTGCTGCATCCCCTGCAACAGCACCACAGCCCTGAGACAGAGCCACAGCCCCACTGCAGCTCCAGCCACACCCGCTCTGCTCACCACAGAATGCACCTGCACTCTAAAATAAAAACGTGAAATCCAGCTGGGAGGTAATTCTGTGTTCCTTGACACAGAAAACTCCTGGGCCTCTGAAGTGCTTTCAGGAACTGCAGTCCTATTTTCCCCTTTCCTATTCTTGGATTCAGGAGCACTGGGGCTCTTTTTGCCTGACTGCAGGACAGAGGGTTACCTATTTAAACCCAGGAATATAAAGGAAAATTTTATCCCAATCTTAACATCCTCCTCTGCATTACAAAGGCATGAGGAAGTGAGAGCTGTGGTTTCCTTCTGCAGCTGTTCATTGAGACAAAAACAGGTCTGGTTCCCTAATGAGCTTAGCCAAGGAAGACTTGCAAACAAGTATTTCTTAAATAAAGTGGAGAACTAGCAAGGTGACAACTCCTTTCCTTGTCCCAGAGGCACAAGACAAGATTTAGAAGCAGCTTAAAAGTCCAGAGGACACAGCTGAGGAATGGAGTCAAGGGGAAGGAAAGAGGTGATGGAGCTCACATCTGAATGGTATTACAGGAGAATGGGTTTATTTAAGAACACCCAAATATTATGATCATTGAAAATGAACATTTAGTAGTCTAAAACACAATGAAATCTTTCATCTTATTAGAACATTAACACCATTCCCTCAGATTTGCAGAAATATATAGGCAGGTCAAAATACCAAAATGATTTGGCAATTATAAATTCCATTTCCCATTCAAAAGACGTAGTTCCAATCATTTCCTAGGTATCTATGAGTGCTTCCTAAAATTTGCATAAATTATGAGTAGTGCTAATGTTCCTTCTCTTCAGCTGAGATGTAGGTTTCTTTTAACAAGAAAATTACTATAGTAATTACAATTATGTATCTTCCTTATTAAACTATACATCATTTTTGCAACAAAGAGTCTTTTTTGCTGCAAGAAATAGATATTATAATGAAAACTAAATGTCTTTGTACAACACAGGAAATCTAATAATTCAATCAGTTTTCCTCATCTTTTTATCATTTCTAGTGTCTCCAGAAAAAGCCCTTTCCCTACACCTCATGAAAGGGTATAAAAACTGGAGCACATCCAGTATAGTGTGATATTAAAATCAGAAGGGAGTTCCATGTGCATTGTTTTCAAAGAATGCCAATAAGTCATCAGGCAAAAGGAATATTTGAATAATTTTTTAAATTTTTAAATTATTTGTGTGGCACTTGCAAAGGCACACAGCACTGAACTGTGTGGCCCATGAACATTCATCCAGAATTTTTTTGGAAAAATTCTTCTCAAATATAGAGAAGGAGAGACAAGATGTGAAGTGGAACATGAATTATGCAAACCATAATACTAATTTTACTGTTCATTGTGATCACTGTTCTGTTTTAGAGGAAACATCCTATGTGTCCATTAAAAGTACCTGGAAATCAAAGATGCTTTTCCCAAACTGGACTCTCTCCTTTGTGTAGGGAACTGTACGGTCAAAGCAGCCCTGGGCCAGTCCCAGCATCTGTAAGGAAAAATAAGCATATGGTCACAAAAAACTGATTAATTGAATGCACCTAATAGAGATGATAATAATTTGTCATCTGGTCAGGGAGGTTGATATCCAGGGGAAAAGTTGTTTTCTTCCTACCTAGATATTGTTAAAACTTCTATAGAGAATCCTAAGCCAGAATTTTACAGTTATCAGAAAAACTGAGCTGAGTTACAATAAAGAGAAGTTTGAGGAACAAACCTATTACATGCCCATTTCTTACCATAGGCAAATACTCATGAAAACACTACCACTCATTTTCTGAACAAAACTTATGGGTCAACTGTAATGGCAAAAACATTAAGGGTTTTTTGGAAAATTCATAATTGCATAAGAAAATGATTGTAAACTGAAGATCTATAAATCTACATTACCCTATTAAAGGAAAATAATCTGAATGATTAATCAAAATTATTTTCATAAGCAAAATAGTTTCTCATTTTCTAGAGGACACCAGACTACCAGAATTAGCAATTTATTTCAGAAGTTAGAAAATTAGTGGAGTGGAAAGAGATAAACAGTTCTTGCACTATCTTCCAACTCTGCAGAAAAACTGTAGAATTTACATCAATTTTGTCTTTCCACAAAGGCAGAAGCAGTAAAGTGTCACATCAGGCAGCTTAGAAAAACTACCTTTAATGATGTACAACAGAAAAAAATGATACATAGGAAAACAAAAAAAGGAAATATTGCAGTCTGCTGCTAATTAGCCCCCATTATCAGATTTGTCATCTCCTTATTTAAATTATAAGAACCAAGTACATCAACTTCAGCACCTGTAATAACATTGCAGCTGCCTTGCACTAAAACCATCTGAAACTGTTTTCAAAGCCACAATTACATTTTATAAGATCTTCATTATCCTTTAAACCTATTACTACTGCAAAACTAAACTCAATACCACAGGGCTTCAGAGCTGCTGTTCTTGTCAAGTCCATTTCTCTTAATTTGAAGGTGCCAAGAAAGCAGTAACTAAGATATAACAACTACCTGACCTTAACTTTTAATTAAGGTGTAACTTGGAGTAATTAAGAGTAAAATCCAGACCATGTATTTTACTGCCAGAGCCTTTATATTATTTATATCTCTGGGAACAATGGGGCTCACAGCCCTTTTTAAATGCCATATCAGACAAAGTTTAATCAGAGGTAATCTCTAGAAATGATGGAAAAGCCAGCCCAATTATCAGCATAGTGTATTGCCATGTGGAAAATCTCAATTTCATGAAGATGGTTTCTCCTGGTCTGTCTGCAAACCAGGGCAAAAGATAAATGAGATTGGTAGCACAGAAACATTGCACAACAAAGTATAAACAAAGAAAAGATTACTTTCAAAAGTAAATTAAAAATATAAAAACTAATCACAAGTAATTTTATTCTTGGGCTGAACCTGATTTCCACTGAGATCAGTAGCATTCTGAAATCCAAGTTGACTTTACAGCAAAATACAACATTTTGAAGTAACTCCAAGGTCAGTAAATATTTTCCCCTAAGATGCCATACAATGCAATTTTCAAACACAACAATGAATTGGAGCAGTTCTTCTAGAGAAAATCACATTTGTTTTAAAAATAAGTTGACTTTTAGAAATAAGTTGTTGGGAGAACATCAGTTAGCACTTGGTTACACTTGCCAGCCCCATACAATCCCAGCTGGAAGCATTAATATTATACATGTCAGTGTTTTCCAAAGTAAGTTTTTTTTGTAAAATAAATTTTCATAGTGGAAAACTAGAATGGACATAATTCAGTAGCAATAAGTTAACGACCAAAGACAAGCTAATTGCCATTTAATGTTTTTTAAGTCTATTGCTTATGTCACCACAGGAGAATTTTCCCACTGGCAGCTGTTCCCATCTTCACTGTAACTTTGCTACGGGAACAGTGACATCTAGTGGCAATCGAGCTTTAATAAGGTATTTTCTAAACAGCTTTAAATATTCCACAAATTTCAATCCAAACTCAAATTATATCCTGTTTGTGCTCAATAATAAACCAAATCACCCACCTGTGCAGCAATCCCTATCCTGCCAGTATTGAGCATTCCAATGGCATACTTATAGCCTTGTCCAACTTGTCCCAGGATATTGCTCTCAGGAACCTAAAAAATAAAATCACCCAGTTATTCCTGCTCTATTCTGCTTTGCAACTACTAAAAGTTCACAAGTTTTATCAATTGTTCCTCGTAAGTGAAGGCTTAAAACATAAACTATAATTTGATTCCTAGGATACATAATTAGAGCATTCCCAGATTCACATAGCTATAAATTGATGACTGAGAAAAGCTACATGAAAATTTAAGAAATCCAGCCCCTCTCTAGACTTCTGTGGGAGGAAGATTTTAAAATATGCCCAACAATCATCGTGACTAAGAAAAAAAAAAAAAAAAAAAAAAAAAGAGAAATTAGTTAATATTCTTTCCTTATATGTGGTCAGGTTCCAGTTTTACACAAATTATGCTTTGACAGCTGAACTTGCAATACCTTCACGTTGTCAAACGTGACTGGGCAGGTGGAAGATGCTCTGATTCCCAGCTTGTCCTCCTTCTTCCCCACGTGCAGCCCCTCTGTGTTGCGATCTACTATGAAGCATGTAATTCCTCTGTACCCCTGGGGGATTAGAAACAATCAAAAGCTGGTTTTCATACATAATATCCCTCAAAATCTGCTACCTACATCCAGACTGGGGACAAACCTGATACTTGCATACTCAGCTATGTAATTCTTTACGGGACATACTTTACTATAGAATTCTTTTTAGTTTTCCATTTTGCCTTTTAACAACAGGAACTTGGCAGCTAAGTCAGACAGGTTGGAAAAGCATAAGCCTGAGTCCTGTTACTCAGAACACCACCAGGGCTGTGCTCTTCATCTAAGCAACCATGATCCTGACATTTTTATTTTCCCTGGTTGGAGGAATTTATTAAATTGCTCACCAAGTTCTCAAGTTTTGTTGGGAAATATTTTTAAAAGTTTGCAATCAGCCAGGAAAAGGTGCACAGAGTATTAACCTCAAACATCAGATTATTAATATAAAACCCACAGTTTCAAATACCAGCAGCTGTCACTGAAATGCAAGCTTCTGTAGCAACTTACTAAGGATGGGTCTGTATTTGCCATGACAAAGAAAACTCCTGCATCTTCTGCTAAGCTTATCCACATCTTTGAGCCATTGATAATGTAGTAGTCTCCTTTCTTTTCAGCTCGAGTCTTCAAGGAAAAAGCATCACTGCCAGACCCAGCCTCTGAAAGACAGAAACTCCCTAACTGGCAAGGGAAGAGAAAAAGCCAATTTAATTTTCACAAATATAAACAAATCCTACAAGCAAAATACTTACAGGCCAGCATAAGTCTCTTAAATTCAAATATTTTAACCTATTGCATTAAAGTAACTGAGTTTCAGCTCTGGAGATTAAGAATAGAAACACAGTGTAATTACACATCTCTCAAAGTCAACTGCTTTACAGTTCTTTTCCACAGTAAATTAAATTTTAATGAAACTAATAAGTGCCTTTCCACTTTTACCTCTCAGCTACTGATGACAGGATATATCTATATCACCACAGATCTCAGTTCTAACCAGTGTTTCAAAGTTCACACATATTTTCCAGAGCTGCAGACACACATTAATCACTGGAATAAAAATCCCACTAACATTACTAAACAATAATATAATTTTAATAGTTAAGTAAGACTTTGACTCACTGTATCTTTAGCCACCCTGGGCAGATAAGTTCTCTTTTGTTCTTCTGTTCCATAGGTGGTAAACAATTTATTTGTTAGAGTGTTTTGGAGTTCACACACAAGAGCTACAGCTGGATCAACTTTGGCCAATTCTTCCACTGCCAATATGATTGAAAAAAACGAGGCTCCAGTTCCTCCATATTCTTCCCCAAGCTCAATACTCATCAGCTGAAATGGAAAAGGTGCAACTGTATAAATTTGTTGGTCCTGATAGCTGGAAAGGGTAAAATTGAATCCAGGAATGAACATCAGGATTGTGGCAATGTAAGTCCTCATGGCTGCCCAGTAAGGCACAGAGGACTCCTGATTCTCTTCTCCATCAACACTTGGAGTCATGGCCTTTGCAGCATCCAGTTATGCTTAGCCAACTGAAAAAAAAAAAAAATGTGAGGGAGGGAAGACAAGGAACTAAAAGATAAGATGAAGTATGTGGTATGGGGTAGATGGAAAAAAAATTACAGCAGAAGATGGAGAGTGATAATGCTGTAAAGAAAGTTGTCATGTAATTGACAACTCCAAAATTTTTAATGATTCATTACTTCATTTTCAATTATATCCCCTCAATCTTTTCATCTAAAAATCTGAACAAGGCACAGTTAGAGATTCTTAAAATGATGTTACTTTCCAAATGAAAGATTAGGTAAAAGTGTGCAGACCCCTTGTTCAAACAATCCCTGTATGATGGAATCTTCCATTTTGGCATTCTCGTCCATTTTTTGCACGAAAGGTGCAACTCGCTCCTGGGCAAATTTGGTCACTGTAATGAAGAGAAGAAAGAAAACATGTAAATATTCCAACAGTCACCTTGGGGACCAATCTAACAGGAATGTGGTGCTTCTGATAGGTTATACATGTGTTCTGCCTCTCCCAGAAAAGTAAGTAGCCCAAGCAACACAAGGCATAAAGCACAACTCCCCCCAAAAAATCTCAACATTTGACTAGAAATAAATAATTAAAACAAAATACTATGCTAAAATATCCCTTCTACTTAAAACATTTCTGAATTTTAACTACAGAGATAACAGCTACCCATGTCTTTCAGCATGGCCTCCTCTTCAGTGAACATTTGTAGTGGAGCACAGACAAGTCCATCACTGGCTAGAGTTGGCTTGAGTTCTGACTTGGAGGATCTAAAAACACAGGGAGAAACCCTCCAAGGAGCCAAGTGTGCTGGCATGTGTCTTCTCAGCTGCTGGCAACAAATACAGAACATGCAAACAGTTAGATTTCTATACAGACAGCAATATCTAACTTTACCCAGTGCTTTTATTCAGTAAATTATTAGGAAACATAACTTACATCTAATGTTCAGCTTGAAAGCTTTTGAGAAAAATATAACCTCCCCCTCCCCTGTGTCCTAAAAGAAAATATCATTTAATTACTTTTATCACAAAACAGTTTTCTTTCTGGAAGTTTACTAATAAAGTATGCACAAACTTTTTTTCAGTCTATTTTAGTGTTTACAGCAAACAAACCCTGCTGATAGAATTTATTTTTATAGATGATTTTGCAAGTGTACTGCAATACTCAGAGTAGTGAGTGTATCTTTCAATAGAATTAATATTTCATTAATAGATATGACAAGAATAAATATAAAACACATGTACAATGACTTTTACAGGTCTGCCAAATTTAATGACTGCCTTTAGCTTTCTCCCTGCTTTTCTAGGGACCAGCAACTCTAGTTTCTAAAGCAGTCTGACAGCCCCTTGTGGATTACTGGTATTTTGCTGTGAAAGGGCCTAACTTTTTACTGCACTGGGGGTATCTGTATTCAAACTGAATTCTTATCCACCACTTAATGATTTTCAGAAAGAGCACACATTTTGTAGACAAAGCCCTGGCATTTGAATGCTTCTGTACAGTTAATTTCTATAAAGTTAAAATCCCACAGTCAGTATGTTGATAGTGTAACTAATAATTAATGTGTCTTATTGATTTATTTTATTTATTTATTGATTTATTGATTTATTTTAAAAGCATGAGGAGGAACTAAAAAAAAAAAAAAAAAAAAAAAAGTTATTTATGCTTATGCTCCTCCTTTCTCCACAATATACAACAATAATTTAAAGAAGCATTGGTTATCCAACCAAAAGAGCAGAGGCTGAAATAGCATTAATATATGGTAAAAATCACAAAAATGAACACATCAGTGGCTTTTGGGAGGAAGCTACACAGAGAGATTGCCAGGACATAGATAATGTGACAGCTTTGTCCCTCAGAGACCTAAAACCTTTTGTGTTCAAAGACTTAATTAGAAAGTTTTAGAAGGCTTTAGAAAGGTAAGTTTGGTATGAATACCAAGATGCTTTCCATACACAGAATAATTTCTTGGCATTTAAAAGGAAGTTGCATAAAGGATCTGGCTCAAAAAGTAATGGGCCAGCAGTAGCTAAAATGTATTCCTGAAAAGCAGCAGGGTTTGTGTCCCAAAATGAGAGGGCAGAACAATGGTTCTGCTCTGCTCTCACAGCTCCCCACATTCTGGGGCTGATGTCCACAGATCTGATCTGTGCTGCAGATTTCTGTCACCTTTGCTATGTCAGTCTAGAGTGTGGAGACATGAATGTCTCACCACACCAACTGCTGACAGAAACCCCCAGGAGAGACACAGCTGGGCCATAAAGTATATGAAAACACACATTTGCCAGCACACATTTTTGGCAGCACTCATTCTTAACCCCAGAGTGAGGAACAGACTGGCTGTGCCCTAAGCAGGCGCCTGTTTAGCTCACAGAACACAGGGCAATTCCATAATGCACATTGTGAGAGCAGCATTCCTCAAAAACAGCAGAAACTCCGGGGTCAGGAAGTAAAAATTCCTTTGATCCTTCTAATAATTCCCCCTCTTTCATGTTGGCTTTCAACACTTGTCATCTCCCTGGCTGAAGAACTGATGTAAAACACATCGATGAACTCTTTTGGAGACAAGAAGCAAAAGTCTACTGTGATAAGGAAACTCTGATTTTGGCACAAACAGCTGTGCATAAAATAAAACCCAACAACAACTAACGGTCAGATGTGGTATACAGAAAATAAATATTGCTGTTCAGTGATTAAATTCAGTGTTTATTCACATTCAAAACCCCTGGTGACATAAAACAGCCACTGGTGAGCAGGGCTAAATTATGAATATATTTGGATGGTCGGCAATTGCTGCAACACTTTCAAATGATGTTACTGGAGTCATTGTGGGTGTTCACAAAATAAAGAAAACATTGTTTTAATAGAGATTAAACCATGTTCTAGAAGCAGTCAGCCAGAAATGAATTATTTGCAGAACATGCAGCTATGCTGGGGTCACCTGACACCCAGGTGTGCAAACCTCCACCTGTGCAAGTCTGTCCTTGGCAAGGTCTGAGAAGGAAAAACCTGAGTATACACAGGCACATTTCTATTTAACACTGTGCTGCTTCCTGAGCAGTGACAGGGCTACAAACCACACACACTTCCTGCTCCTTCCACCCCTTCATTTCCAAGTACAAAGAAAAGAACATTTTGCTCCATAGTGGAAATAAGGGGAATCACTGGGAATATAAAGCAATCTGGGATTAGCTCTCCTGAAACCAGCTCAGGCTTTCCCTTCTTCCCATCACTGAGTGGCAGGAAAGGTGTCCTACCCCAGCAGGATAAACAAAGACATTTATCAACCATGCTCTGGTAAGTCTTTGTTTGAGACACGACTGAAACAGTGCTGCAGGAGCAAAGGAATATTCCTAAAAATGTCACCTTGAAAAGTTTTAGAACCAATGGGATGCATCCAAGGGATGGGATTAATGCTGGCAACAGCCACACTAAGAGCAGTACTTCACATCTGTACCAGAGGAATAATAACCCAGAGTGGAAATCAGGTCTTAGTTCAACATTTAGATTTAAAAACTAATTAAATAACCAAGTCACTACATTAATGTGTAACTTGCTTTTCTCAGCCATGTAGTATCACTAATTTCAGGCAGTTATTTAAAGAACATGCACATTATTTAAATCCTTGGATGCTGCTTCCCTGCCTTTTTTCCTGCTCTTCTTCTGTAGGTAGTGATTTGTGCTGCTACAGGATTCAGACTGCTTGCTCTACTAAACACATGCTTTTGCTGATAACATTGATTTTTCTGTTTATCTCAATTCTTACTTCCACCTCAGCTCTTTAAGAACAGTTCTCCTGATTTCCTTCTGTTTATTTTACAACCTAAAACAAGATTTTAATGCTGGACCTGGCAGCAGCATTAGATATAAAAGAAAAAACCCAAAGCAATGTTTTCCTCAGCTGACTTTGCTCACTTATTGGTTTGCACCCCTGTATCCATCCCAGCTGGTTTCCACACAGCTGCTATTTCCCAGCAGAGAAGCTTGCCTTCATTTCTGGGGCTGGTTTTCTTTATTTCAATTTATTTCCAGAACCTCAACACACTCACGAACTGCAGGAGGGGGTCCCAGACCAGCACATCTCACTGTGCACAGCCAAGGGTTATGTGGCAAAAACACGGGGTCTGTGCATGTCTTGATCACACCTCCAGTGCCACAAGTGAGTTTAGAAAATCCAAGAATATTCCGAATTGAAAGGGACGCACAGGATCATCCAGCCCAGCTCCTGTCCCTGCACAGACACAACAATCCCACCTGGGCATCCCTGGCAGTGCTGTCCCAAACTCCCGGAGCTCTGGGGCTGTGCCCATTCCCTGGGGAGCCTGGGCAGTGCCAGCACTCGGGGAAGAACCTTTCCCCAAAAATCCAAATAGAGGGGATTTCAAAGCGCCTCTGCTGCCAGCTGCTGGGCACAACCTCACAACCATGTCATAACAAGAACTTTCCGTAGCACGAAGTTACCCAACACCGCCCCTCACTCCCCACACAGAAATTCAGGGGGCAGAAGGAGAAAAGACTTTCCCCCACGGCCCCCACGCCTCGCAGAGCTGCCCCTGCCCCCGACAGCTCCCAGCCCCGGAGCCAGAGGCCCCCACCCGGCACCAGCAGGCTCGGGAGCTGCAACAGCCCAGCAGGACACGGCTGTGGCTTTCCTTCGTCCCCGTTCCCCTCACCCCTGTCCCACCCTGAGGCGTCACCTTCGCACAGCCCCTCAGCCAAGCTCCCGCCGCCGCCGCCATTTTGGCGCCCGCCCCGTGCCCGTGACGTCACGGCCACCGCCCCCAGTGACGTCAGAGCCAACACCCCTCTCTCCGCTCCCGCGGGAACTCGCGGGTCTCGCGAGACTGCGGTGGGCGGGGCCGGGCCGGACCGGGCCGGGGGGTGGCACAACAAATATGGCGGCGGCGGGAGGCGGGAGCGGCGCGGGCCGGCGGCGGTGAGTGTTGCCTGTCCTCCCTTCCCTCTTCTTTTCTGCCCTTCCGTCTCTTTCCTTCTCCCTTTCCCTCCCTCCTTCTCCTTCCGGGGCCTCCCTGTGCCTGACGGAGCCGGGCGGCGGGGGCGGGGGCAGCGCTTGGGGAGGGCCGCGCTGCCCCGCCGGCAGCGAGGCCGGGTCAGCGGCGCAGCCCCGAGGCTGCTCCCTTGGTGTGAAGCCGGGGGACACAGAGATCAGAGGAATCACAGAAATCACACAATTACTGAAATCGCAGGGTCACTGTAATCACAGAATCATAGAGCAGTGAGGTTGGGAGGAATCAATCCGGTCCCACCTCCCTGCCCAGGCAGAACACACGGCACAGGTTCTGGGCTATCTCCGCTGAGGGAGACTCCGCGCCCTCTCAGGGCAGGCTGTTCCAGCTGTCACCCTCACAGTAACGAAGTGCAGGTGGAACTCTCCGGGCTCAGTCCTTGCCCATTGCTCATATGCCATTGCTGGGCCCTGGAGCAGAGCCTGGGCCGTGCTCTGCCCCTCTCTGCACACAGGGACACTCAGGGACAGACAGACAGGGACACCCAGGGCTGAGGCCCCTCTCAGCTGGTGCTCCCCTCCAGGCTGAACAGCCCCATCTCCCTCAGCCTTTCCTGGGCAGGTAGGTGCACTAGTCCCTCCAGCATCTTTGCTGCCCTTCACTGGATCCTCTCCAGAAGCTCTGTCCCGAGGAGCCCAGAAAGGGACACGGGTTTTTTGGGGTTTCCGTGGCTGTGTCGCTTCCCGGTCCCGCATGGGGCGGAGGAGGAGCAGCGGGATGGGCCGGGGTGTTCGGGGTTGATGACAGGTCACGGGCAGCCACCGACGCTGTGCTTCACTCCTTCCCACGGTCCAAACTCCTGCAGGAGGACTAGGAAGTTTGGAATCCTTCCTGCTTTAATTGGTTTGCTGTGGAAAAGATGGAACAGAGAACACTTTCATTTTTTCCCCTGGATTCCTTAGAAGAAGGTGGGATGCATACATATGCTTACAGTGATTTTATTATCTTACTGCATATATGTCCTGATAGATATTTTATTCTCTTATAATTACTGCAGTTCTCGCTGAATGTGTGAAACTGCTAGGTGCACTTTGTGAACTGCTTTCTTCAGCAGCATTATTTAGGCAGAATATTTCATCCTGGCACGTTCTTTGAGAGCAAACGTAGCTCACCTCAGTGCTGTGACCACTGTTCTGGCCAGCAGTTGTACATGGGTAGAAAATGAGTAACCCGTGCCCTGCTGCTGGTTGTGTGAAGCTGGAGGAGGTGTGGTCGTGTCAGCAGAGCTCGGGTAACACCCGGTGTGATCAGCCCATCCCTGGTGTGTGAAACACGAGCTGGGCTGCTCAGTTTCTGATAATTAGAGTTGCATTTTCTGGTTTGCAGGAGTGACACAGCAGGGATCAGATGTGCGTCATTCTCCCCTGAGAAGGAGAGCTGCTGGCTGTGTAGCTCCAAAAAATACCACATAAAATCACAGGAGTGTTTGAGCACTCACATGGGAGCTTCAGGTTGTGTTTAAATTGTGGTGACTTCCCTACACTGATGTTAGAAAAAAGATGGGTGTTTTTGTGATAAATCAATGAAGTAGAAAAAGGAAGTTTTATGCCATTGATCCCTAACCTGTTTATGAAATTTTATGTCATTTTCTTTCAAAATTAAATGCTTTTTAAAAGCAATCAGTGCAATCACTTAAGGCTGAGAGAACTGGGATTGTTCAGCCTGGAGTAGAGAAGGCTTTGAGGTGACCTAATTGTGGTCTTCAGTTTGTGAAAGGACATAAAAGAAAGCTGGAGAGAGACTATTTACAAGAGCCTGGAGTGGCAGGACAAGGGGAAATGGCTCTAAACTGCCAGAGAGCAGAGTCAGATGGGATATTGGGAAGGAATTGTTCCCTGGGAGGGTGGGCAGGCCCTGGCACAGGGTGCCCAGAGAAGCTGTGGCTGCCCCTGGATCCCTGGAAGTGTCCAAAACAAGGCTGGACAGGACTTGGAGCAGCCTGGGACAGTGGAAGGTGTCCCTGCCCATGACAGGGGTGGCACTGGATAGGATTTAAGGTCCTTTCCAATCCAAACTATTCCATGATTCTTTGAAATCAAAGTTTTAGCTTTACCCAAAGGCACACACAGATTCTCCTCTGGTAACACAAACCTTTGATGTTGTTTCAAATGGTTTCATTTTAAATTGTTATTTCTTATTGTAATTCATGGAAAGTTGGCCTAGTCAGGACTCTATGCTACATTGTCCTGTTTTTCCCTTCATATCTTCAATATTAGAGATGACTTTAATATTGTAATTAATATCCTGATGTCTTTGTTTTATTGTAGGAGACACCAACAAATGGAACACAGATTAACTTAAGCCTACAGGAGGCTGGTGACACCTGGAAGAGGGTAGGTACAGAGATACATAAAGATGTGTTCCAGACTAACTTAATGGTGATAATTAGTGCTGGTAGTTGAGCACACTCAGGTAAGGTGTGAAAGAACATCCTCATCTGGATGCCAAAATGAACAAACATCTGTAAGTAGCTGAGTAGGATACACAGGAGAAGATATTTAAATGTGGTCTGGAACTTGAGTTTGTACTGGTCACCTAAGAACCTATTAAAAATAAAGAATATTGTTATGGAAATTATAGCATTATAAATTATTTCTGATTATAATCTGCAGGAATAATGTGACAGACTTGTTCTTCTCCTTCCAAATGTATCCCAAGCTCTGTCTTCCCAAGTTCATTGTGAATCAAGACTTTTATAGAGGTTTGTTATTTACACTCCCCAACACAAGCCTGACCACTGATTTCTAGGGAATGTTTTAATCATTTCAGTGTGGAATAATTAACTGGATTAAGACTTTTACTTAAGATAGGAAAGTAAAATTTTGGGAGAACTATGAAACAGTGCTCTGTCTAAGGCTTCTCTCCAGGTTTGCTAATCACCAACATTCAGTTGTTTCCCAACATTTGACTGACCCAAATCTGGGGTTTTTAGGAGCCAGATGTTTATTGGAAAACAGTCAGTGAGTCAGAAGTGTCTTTCAAGTGACACCAGGAAGCAGAGAAAAACTTGTACTGGAAGTGATTGTTTTAATAAAATTTAGAGCAGCAGAATGTTAGAGCCCTGTCTTTCAAACACAAATATTTTCCAGGTTTCTTTCTTATAACTCATGGAGGATTGGGAAGAGTAATGGACTCACATTTCCTTTTTATTCCTTCTAGGGAAAGTGGAGAAGCTGTGCTCTGTGCTTTTTATCTGATGTGTTGGGGTACGTTTTGGAGGATGTTTGCTACTTAGCAGGGAACTGAAATTCAGGTATGATCCATTTTTCTAAAAAGATAGGTTGTTTTTTATTTTTATGTATATTTTATTTTTAAATTTTATTTACTGTTTTATTGTTATATCATCTACTTGTTTCTGAAAGTGATTTCCCCATAAATGATATTGTGAGCTTTAATGCATTAAAAATTAAAAAACCAATATTCTTATGGTGGTCAATTTGTTCTTTGACTCATGCTGTGTGAAAAAAGTAATTCTTCACTTAAAAAAATCCAACCCAAAACCTGAACTTGTTTTTATGAAGGCAGTCAAATTCAATGACACTTGTTTTCTGAAAACACTTTCCTTTCCAGGCACTAGAGGTTGTAAATGAAAGAGTCAATATGGGGGAAAAGAAGGCAGAACCGTTGGATTTTGTGAAAGATTTTCAGGAATATCTGACCCAGCAGACTCAGCATGTCAATATGATTTCTGGATCAGTTACTGGTGACAAGGAAGTAGAGACTCTCCCGGGAGGTGAGCTGATTCCAGTACCATAAATCAGATTTTTTTGAGAGTGGCTTCAGTGTCCACATTCCAGTTAATGCTGCAGCTGTGTAGAAGCATTTCTGATAGTCATTTTCATGTCACAAAGGATGTGTATGTACCTTTTTTTCAACCAGGACATGTTTTTATAATTCTTTATATTTAAAGAGCAAGGGCAGAGAAGCAAAAGGTATTTGGCATTTGCTCACAACGTGACAGATGGTTTATTAAAACCTGTGTTTCTTTGTTCACAGCTGGGACAGAAGGTGATCAGAATGGTCTGGATCATCCTTCTGTTGAAGTTTCACTGGATGAAAACTCAGGAATGTTGGTGGATGGTTTTGAAAGGACTTTTGATGGGAAGTTGAAGTGTCGATACTGCAACTATGCCAGCAAAGGAACAGCACGGCTCATAGAGCACATCAGGATTCACACAGGTGGGGGCTCTGCTGGGCTGGGAGCCCTTGGATATTTACTCAGCATTGGGATTTGCATGTCAGGAGTTGGCAAATTCAAGCAGTGTGTGCATTCTTAACAATAACTGGGTATTGGTGGGCTTTTATAGTTTTATTTTTGTAAAGGTGTGCCAGGTACCTATTTAACCTGTGCAAATTCCTACTGACATTCATTATTATAAGTAACTGTGTTGGAGTGAAGTCTAGCATGAAAGTTTCAATGTAAATTGAAGGGCCCTAAAAATAGCTTTTAGTTTTTCTGTGCTGATGAGAAAAGTGACAAATGTACATGTTTCTACACAGGGTATATAGAGCCTCTTCTTCCTCTGTTGTTTAGCCATGAAAATATTCCTGTTCTGCACAACATTCTAGATGGGGAAGTACAAAGCACAGTAATAAGAATAAAGTTATTGTTAGAATATTCAAATGTGAGGATTATACCATCAAGTAAGTGACTGATACAAATAATCAACAGGAAAATTATTAACTGTGGCTTGTTAAGGAGCATTTGCCACTGTCAGATGTATAAACCTGAAAAGCAAAACTCTCATAAAGGTTAGAATATCCTAAACTGTTCTGAAAGCTCCAGCTTCATGGCAAATGAGAGAAAATAAAAAAGTAGGTGCTTGTGAAGTCTGACAAGTGTATCACAGCATTACAGAAGACTTTACGCAGAGCAGAAAAAGTTTGTGTCCTGAAAAGAATGAAAGTTTTTACAGGTTTCCAGTCTGGTATGGATTGTCCCAAAATTTCCAAGTGTCTCTTTCCAGTGGTCTTGGGTAGGTGGCATTTTGGGACTCACCTGTTGGAACTGGGATGTAATTGGAGCTCTCCTCAGGTACAGCTAGTCAGATTCTCACTTTGCTGGGACCCATTTCTTCCACACAGTAGCTGCCTGGGTGGATTTTGGGGAAGGTGGGGCTCCTTGCACTGGCCCTGCAGCATTGTCTTGTTTCAGCAGGGCATAATGGGGTAGGAAATGGCAACCAACCAAAAATCAGAGAGTACTGAGGTTCAGATTCTGAAGACCTGGTAAATTCTTCTCTTGTATTCCAGAACAAGAAAATAGTTATTTTAGTTTGGTTTCCTGGTTTGGTTTTCCTGGTTTGATTTGGTTTGTATTTTCACTCAAGGGAAGAAGATCCAAGGCCTGAGTGTCCTTTTGCTTGGAAGGTGGGCAGAGGGCCAGGAGATGGATTGCTTGTGCTGTAAAGGCTCAGATGAGTCAGCATTAAAATAGGGAAGTGGCAGCTGACTCATAGTCTCAGAGCAGTGTAAATAAACAGGTACAGCATCCTGGACATCTGCCAAAGGAATTGTGACCCAGGCATGATCATGCAACCATTATTATTATTAAGTGCAGCCTTGGCTGCTTGCAGGATTGGCTTCATACTGAGTCTAACAGCAGATAATGAATAGTTATCTCTGTGTAACCAGTTTAGAATGAAATCACATGGCAAATGCTGTGTGAATGCAGGGAGTTTGTCAATCTTCTCATACCATTTTACCAAGTCTCCAGATCTTTACCTATCCCTATGTATATATATGAGTGCAGAGGGATGCTCATGGAGAAATCATTGGTGCAAAGAGGGTACTTAGAGGTAAAACTAAAATTGATTTCTTTCCTCTTGGAGACCTAGTGATGTAGGGGAAATAAAAGAAATCTGTTTGGTATCCCAGACTATGATTCCAATGTGAAATGCTCATCAGTCACATGACAGAGATTTAGAAATTGAGCTGGCAATCTAGATATGAAGCGTAAGATGATCTTTCATTTCAGCACCTGAACACGTACCAGCTCCTTTGACACTTCTGACATTGCAGACCTAGATCTGTAATTCCTAGAAGATCAGTCTGTCAAGGGAAAATCAGAAGTGTTAAAGTGCTGTGTTACAAATGTGTTGGCCTCTTATTATGTTACAAGGTTTTCTGAGTATTTTTTTTAAAAGTTAATGTATCTGTAACTTTTGTTTAATAGAGGAGCACAGTTCTGCATGTGCAAAGGAGATGATGGTCTCCCTGATTATCATCCCATGTCCCATTGGGAAGAGCACACAGCTCTCCAGGGAATACCTGGCTTTTGTTTTTATAACTCTCTAGCCACGGGATCCTTTTTCAAAGCTCAGTTCTTGAGTGGCTGCCTGTGTATATGGGTTATTTAGGTGGTAGTTCCAGGATGTTTAGGAGTAGGGATGTTTGGAAGGTCCCAGAAGGATCTCCTCCCTCAGTGTTTAGAAGGGTTACCATGAAGAACAGTAACATTTTGTTGGCAGGGACATTCCTGTGTTCCCCTGTGTGCTCCACGGCTGAGGGAGAGGTTGGATCCAGTTGAGGGCACCACACAAATATCACTGCATTCAGTCCTTGGCATTGTTGCTGCAATTCCCAGGCAGGTTGTGTGTTATGGTAATTCCATCTGGGATTTTTCCATGTGCTGATGATCCCTAGGTGAGGCAGAGCTGTCCCAGTGTTCCCCCTCTGCCAGGACACCCAGCTGAGCTGGAGGCTGGCGGTGACTGAAGTCTGAGAGCAGCTCACAGTGAGCCTCTCTGTGCTCCACAAAGCCTTTTCCAGGCACTCCGAGGTGCCGTGGGCTAATCTGTTCTGATTTTCCAGGGGAGAAGCCGCACAGGTGCCACCTGTGTCCCTTTGCCTCGGCCTACGAGCGTCACCTGGAGGCTCACATGCGCTCCCACACCGGGGAGAAGCCCTACAAGTGCGAGCTGTGCTCCTTCCGCTGCAGCGACCGCAGCAACCTGTCCCACCACCGCCGGCGCAAGCACAAGATGGTGCCCATCAAGGGCACCAGGACTTCCCTGAGCAGCAAGAAGATGTGGGGGGTTCTGCAGAAGAAGACCAGCAATCTGGGGTACAGCAGAAGAGCATTAATTAATCTGAGTCCGCCTTCCATGGTGGTGCAGAAACCAGACTACCTTAATGATTTCACCCATGAAATCCCCAATATCCAGACTGAGGCGTATGAGAGCATGGCAAAAACGACTCAGAGCGGCGGCTTGCCAAGGGATCCACAGGACCTCATGGTGGATAATCCTTTAAACCAGCTCTCCACGTTAGCAGGGCAGCTGTCCAGCTTGCCACCTGAAAACCAAAATCCAGCCTCTCCTGACGTCGTTTCCTGTCAAGACGAAAAGCCTTTCATGATACAGCAGCCTGCTGCACCTGCAGTAGTTTCAGCTGTGTCAGCAAATATTCCTCAGAATTCCTCCCCGACCAGCCCTGACTCCCGGCCCACTCACAATCAAAGGAACTACAGCCCCGTGGCAGGGCCCAGCAGTGACCGCAGTGCCCACACCAGTACCCCCAGTATCAGCAACAGCCAGCCCAGTACTCCAGCTCCAACCCTGCCCGTGCAGGACCCTCAGCTCCTGCACCACTGCCCACACTGTGACATGTACTTTGCGGACAATATCCTTTACACCATCCACATGGGGTGCCATGGATTTGAAAATCCTTTCCAGTGTAACATTTGTGGGTGTAAGTGTAAAAACAAGTATGACTTCGCTTGCCACTTTGCAAGAGGCCAACATAATCAACATTGACTGAGAACGTGCTTTTGTTTAGTTTTTTAACATATTACAGTCTATTTTTCATACTTGCTGATGGAAAGCTTGCACATTCCCATAGGGAATCTTCACATTAATGAATTCGACAAAGGAGGCAAATTGATTTCCATGTTCTTGTAAAACTTGCCAGGAAAAATTTGTATCAGTTTCAGTTGCTGTTTTATATGTAGCCTTTCAAAAAAAGCCAAGAGTGCTGTAAGGGTTGGAATGCATTTACATGCTGTGGTTGCTAAATTTAAGTTGCTTGTACTTAATCCCAATAAATATTCTGCAAGGAGCAGAGCGTGTGTCCTGAACCATAGGATATAATTCCCAGATTGTTTACTAGACAAGATAAGATATATTATCTATAAAATACAAAAGGTCAATGCAACAACATGTAGAGACAGGACAAGGGGAAATGGCTTCATGGTGGCAGAGGGCAGGGTTAGATGGATATTGGGAAGGAATTTTTCCCTGTGAGCATGGCAGGCCCTGGCACAGGGTGCTCAGAGCAGCCATGGCTGCCCCTGGATCTCTGGAAATGTCCAAGGCCAGTTTGGACACGGGCTTGGAGCAGCCTGGGACAGTGGAAGGTGTCCCTCCTTTAAGATCCCTTCCAACCCCAACTATTCTATGACTTTGGAGAAATCCTTAAAAACGTGGCTACTCAAACAAACAGAAGCGCTTTTCACATACGAATTCAATTTGATGTAAAAGTTGCTTTTGTCTGATGATTAATTTTTATTTAATATAGTCTAAACTCTTCATGCTAGGACTTAAACACTAATTTAACTATTAGCACAAAACTAGAAGATAAGAGTTTTATTGTAAATAAAATTATGGTAGGAAAAAAAAGGAGCTAAAAGCCTGTCGTTCATGCATTACAGAAACAAAAACGATCCCTTATTTTACCTACACTCTACAAACTTTTACATGCCATTGTTTTTCAGAGGAGGGAATTTTTGAGAGACATAAGGAAGAGCCTGTAGAACTAGTATATATTCTGTGAGATTCTAACTGCCTTAAACTGAGTTGTACAGATATTTAAGATTTGCACAATTAGACTTCTGTCCCACTGATAGAAGTTCTGATAGAAACAAACAAGAAGTTTACAAATTAAAACTCCTTTGTTCAGTTTTTATGTTGGGCCAGGCTTCAGCTAAGTTGCCTGTATTTTTGAGAGTTATATAATCCAGTTTATTGTAAATTTCAGCTGGCTTGGAGGCCTGGTTTGTCCCCTCTCCCAGGTTTGATGTCCTTTGGGTGTGCTGGGAATAAGGAGAAGAACCTCTGGCTTTCTCTGGGCTCCATATAGGATGCAAAGGAAAAGTGGTTGATTACACTGAAGTTGTTTTTAGGAATTGTAGGTGGCAAATGGTAACTAAAGTTGTTTTGTTTCATAGTGTACACTCATCTTTAGAAGCCCTCAGGCTAAAGGACAGGCACTTTAACATAAACCTGAATAAAACATCTAATTGAAATTAGTAATATCTTTATGTGCTAGATAAGAATTTGAGATGTTAAAGGAAGAATTGTTACTTCTCCCATATTTAGACATGCACTTTTACCTTGGTTTGTCCTACTTGAGACAAATTAAAGCTTTCCTTTAATTTCCTTTCCTGTATTCCCCTTTTCCTATCAGCAAACCATATTTTGTTAAAAGCAAGATTTTATTAATGTTCCACAAGTCAGAGGTTGGAATCTGAATAGCAAATGTTTGGCTTATTCAAATTTATATTGTTATGGGAGCTAAAACTTCCTGAAGCCAATGGAAAAACTGATCAGGGAGAGATCAGTGCAGGAAAACCACCTGTGGAAGAATTTTAGCTGTAGAAATAATTTTGACTTTAATTAAATTGAAATTTGGATACCAGGCGTGTTTCTGTCTACCTGGCTGACCTGCTGTTGAATTTCTATGCTTGAGGAACTGGGTTCTTGGCTGTGCAGTCTTGTAGTAATGAGGTCAGAAATCTGCCACTGAAGTGGTTCCAGTGTAGTGAAGATGAACAATAACACTGTCACTCTTAAAAATTGTTTTCATTTTTATTTATGGTTCAGAATTTGTTTTGCTGGATTTGTAAGACAGAATGTAATTTTCATTTTTCATCAGGACTCTGTAATTCCAAAATATTTCATTGTTGCTTTATACCTTTTAGATTTATTTTATAAGTAAAACTGCAAGTCTGTGTGTGTAAACATCCTTTATTTTAAGAGCTGCATCCTTTATTTTATTTAAAAGCTGATTGAACTGAAATCCAGTTAAAAGTTCCTGGAGAGGTTTTGGAATAAAATTTTTTTCCAGTCAAAGAGGGCAGAAAGGGTGGCTCTCTTTGGATCACACATTGTTCAAATGTGGCTCAAATATAGTGTTAGAATAATAGACATTCCTCTTGAAGAGTTCACAGTTAGTAATTGATGGAAGTGGTTTTCCTTGCTTTTTTGACAGATGGTGCAATCTCCTATTCCTAAGTTCTGGCATTTCCCAGGAAACTTGTGGAGTGGTGCTGCTGCAGGGAGCACCTGGCAGTACTGAGTGATCACAGCAGCCAAGTTCTCCTTGGTTTGTGGTTTTTTCCCTCCTGGTCTCATAGGGAGAGTAATTTCCATGTGCACAGATGTGGTTTCTGACCCACTGGGGCCTCTGTTGGCAGTGTTAACATTGTTAGAGGCTTTTCTTTGTCTCATGATTTGGTGATTTAGAGAAATGACTCCTGAACCATGATGCTTGAACAAAATTAAGGATAGGTCACTAGTGGAGGAGTTGGGAGCAAAAGGAAGACTGCAAGATCTCATGGAAAAGGGGCCCTTGTTTAGGAGGGGATCCTGCTGTTGGGAATGTATGTTCTTAATAACAGAATGAAAACAACAGTATGAAAAAATCTATCCCCAAGCCTTGCAAACGATTGTTTGGAAGGATTTTCTGCTGCTGCCTGGGTTCTGCTCTTGAGTAACTGAGGGAAAGGTTAGTTGGGACATCCGTGAATGGTTGAGGAATGAAAAAACTCTTTTCCCTGTTTCCTTGGGCAAACTCCTCGTTGCAGGGGGGTTCTTGGGCAGCAGCAGCTTTGGTGCTCATCCCAGATCCCTGGGGTGGATCCCTATGTCCTTTCCAGGACTAGGATTATGTTCCATGAGCACACTGTGTGTTCAGTTGTGCCAAACAATGCCCTGACATCATTGATCGTTTCTGTCAACTGAGGAGCTTTGGAAGGTGTATTTTCCTATTTTTCCTGATTTATACCTGCTATTGACTAATTTAAAGACCAGATTTGGTACTGGCAAATTCCAAGTATGATCCCTTGCACAAGCAGATCTTATCCAGAGTCAGTGAGGGAGACTTGTCCAGGATTCTGGCATTGAATCAGTTAAAAGAACTTTTCATATTGAGTCCTCCATGTGCTACACTGCTCTTACATTTTTTAATTTTTTTTTTTAACCCAAATCCTTATAAGGCAATGACTGATTAGCATTTTAACTGTTACTAATGGAGGTTTGGGAAGGAGAAGGAATTTTTCCATAGCTCGGTTCTGTTAAGTTCTGTAGTTGTAAACATGAACTTGGTGAGGGTTTTGTTTTTATTGTCACAGCTTGTTTTATTGCCTTGTAGACATTTCTAACTTGCACTATTTACAGCACTCTTAATACCCATTTACTGTTTGGAGACTGAATATTCCAATGAACATTCAAATGTTTGAACAGCTTCATTATCTCAGTTAATATTTTATCTGTGAGGGAGGCAATAGGAAAAATAGTTGTTTGTTTACAAACACATACTTAGATGGAGAGGATTTAGACATAAAATATTGATTGGCATTTTAATATAAAACTCAGACCTGGGAGACACTTTCCAGCAGTGTTTTCCAGCCAAATAATCTGTTACTGTTTGTTTTGTTCCAAAACATTTTGGGGGTTTGCTTTTTGTTTCTTTTTGACGAAGGGAATGTAATTTAGAAGTCTTCACTGGCAAGTTTTCTACTAATTTTAAGCTCCTTTGAAAAGCAAATGGATGTTCTGCTGCAGGAAATCTCTCTCCTGCTAAAGCATTTTTCATTGAGCAATCTTTGTGTATGTGCTTCTAAGTACCTACTTTGTTAATAATATGTATTTCAGTGTAAAGAGCAGATTTTATGCAAAAACAAAACCTGTTAGAGTTGTAAAATAAATTTTAATGTTAGTGAACATTTTTGAGATGACAAGGTTAATTCTGAAATAACTCTATTTCGTGTAGTTCATGTTGTGAAGCTTTGCTTTTGTAAGATATGAATAAAATAACACTTTCTAATTAGGTCTCATGTCAATTCTTAATTACATATCCTTTCAGGGCTGGAGCTGGAGATTTCCCAAGTGTTCCTCCTGGGTTAACTCTTTCTGATCCTGTGAAATTTAAATCTCAGGATGGTTTGCTCTTGGCTTGATCTCCACAGCAAGAAGAGCTTGGTTAGACTTGATTAAATTGTTTCTCTTCCATATCATGGGAGAGGAGGCACAGGGGTTCCAGAGAAGGGAGCTGCACCTCAGATCTCTCAGCAGAGTGAATTTGAAATACTTTGGACTCCTAAACACCCAATGTATTCTCTATGTCATTATTTTAAAATATATTTATTTACTACATTGTTTGCCTCATGTTGGAATGAAGAAATAGCACTGGTAGGAGGGTCAGAATATTGGGTTTTCAAAGTCTTTCCTTGCCTCAAGTCTTCCAAAAATTCTGCTTTCAGTTTGTTGAGTTCTTCTGCCAGGCTCTTCATCTCACTTGGGAGAATGTTTTTACCTAAAAGAAAATCAAAGCTGAACTTTTAACTTCATGTTTACAGAAAAATCACAGAACTACAGAATATCCTAACTTGGAAGGGACCCACAGGGATCATCCAGCCCAGCTCCTGTCCCTGCACAGACACAACAATCCCACCCTGGGCATCCCTGGCAGTGCTGTCCCAACACTCCTGGAGCTCTGGGGCTGTGCCCATTCCCTGGGGAGCCTGGGCAGTGCCAGCACTTGGGGAAGAACCTTTCCCCAAAATCCAACCTAAACCTCCCCTGGCACAGCTCCAGCTGCTCCCTCCTGCCCCTGGTCACAGAGAGGAGCCTGAACACAGGCAAGAGCTGAGCTTTTCTGTTAAGGATACTATGGGCATGTCCCAAAACAGAATTAAAATCCTCTAAAATGCTGCTCTGTACTAAAAGCTGTATTTAATACAGTAAGTAAATATTATACTAGTTTTTAAATCTAAAACACTGACCAGAGCTGTGAAGGTGTTGCCTCAGGCTCACCTGCTGGGATAGGATTCCTTTACCCCAAGGGAAGTTCAGGGAGTGTTTTCCATTGCCAGTTAGCAGCTAGGATAGGTAGGACAGGTAGAAGAGGTACCTTTGGCATCCTGCATTGCCTGAGAGATGACCCTCCTGCACGCCTGGTCAGCCTGATGGACAGCACTGGCTGCACAGATGGCTCGAGCTGCCTCCTGCCCAGGGCCATCAGGAAGGAAGAGAACAAGCAAATATGTTGAATTTACTTGAATTTTGAAGTGCTGTTGGAAAACAACACCCAAAGCTGTGCCCTGAAGCCCAGCAGTGCTACCTTTTGCTCCATGTCCTCCTCGTTTGGCCTCTCTGGATTTTCCAAAGCAGTGGCCAGCAAGTTCATGATCTGCTCACTAAGAAAACAAACAACAGAGTAAACCATAGCAATCAATCAGATACACATTTTTTCTATTCTAATGATGCCACAGAAAAAAAGTTAGAAAAAAAGCAAGTTTTCAGTTAAATTTTTAAGGCAATCAGTGAAAGAATCTGAAATGATAAACAATTACAACTCAAATTATTTCCTGTAGTGTTTCAGACATTTTACACAGATTTTCAGTGACAGGGTAGGAATGCTGTGAGTTTTGAGGTTAACTCTGCAGGGGATGGTGGCTGTGAGCTCCCAACAAGCCTGGAGTCTGTGTAACTGCCTGGCTTCCAAAAATCACCACTGGGAATATTTTTTACACATTGTGTAGATACAGTAAGAAGCTTCTACCACTGAAAATAGCACTTAGGGAAATCCCTAGGATCAATCCAGTAACATACTCATCCTCTGAGATGCAATCAGAACTATTCAGAATGAGGCTGTGCTGCTCCCAAGCATTTTTCCTGAGATCTGGCATTTCTATTTTCCTTGCCATTAATTGTATTGTCTGCTCAGGCACAGGATCACTTCTGAGGCAATTCCTCTGCAGGCAGCACTCCAGTGGACACTCTAAAAATAACTGGCAGAAGCCCAAGGAATCTAAAAAGAACAGAACAAGACAATTTTATCTTTAAACAGTTAAAGGAACAATTTCTGGGAGCAACATGCAGGAGAAAGGCTCTAGATGAATCAGGAGCTTCTGCAGGTTGTGAGCTTGACATAAAAACAAATCTAGACAGGGAACATAATTTCACCTTCAAGGCTACACAAATAATGTCTGAGATGAACACACAGAACCATGGATTGGTTTGGATTGGAAGGAACCTTAAAGCCCATCTCATTCCACCCTTGCCATGAGCAGGGACACCTTCCACTATCCCAGGCTGTTCCAATCCCCATCCAGCCTGGCCTTGGACACTGCCAGGGATCCAGGGGCAGCCACAGCTGCTCTGGGCACCTGTGCCAGGGCATCCCCACCCTCACAGGGAACAATTCCTTCCCAATATCCCACCTAACCCTGCTCTCTGTCACTGGGAAGCCATTTCCCCTGCCCTGCCATTCCATGCCCTGTCCAAAGTCCCACTCCAGCTCTCTTGCAGCCTCCTTATGTACTGAAGGTCCTTTAAGGCTGCTCTAGGAAGGGGTTCACATGATCTACCAATTTATAACAAGACAGTAACAAAGTTACATTGATTGCTACTCTATTACAGACACCCAGCGATCACAATAACCAACGCTCCAAGAAAGCACTTGAAAGAAGGCAGCTGAAGCGCGCTGAATTTCCTACAAACATCCTCATGCCGAAGATCAAGCAATAATTACATTTGCGGGCCAGCTGGTACACCTCGTAGCGCATGCTCTGGTAATAGAAGTTGTCATCCAGCAGGAGGACGAGCGGCCGGGAGGCGGCTCCGGGCCCACGCTCGGCGGCTGGCATCAGCCCCTGCCGGCGGCAGCAGCTCAGGAAGCGCTCCCAGCCCGGCCGCGCGGGCCCGGCCAGCGGCGCCCCGGTGAGCAGCGCCCGCAGCAATCCCTCCAGGCACTGCAGCAGCTCGCGGCGGCTCTGCTTCCAGCCGGGCAGCTGTGGAGAGAGAGAGAGAGAGAAAGAGAGCGATCACGGCCCCGCATGGCCGCCGTGAGGGGACCCAGCCCGGCCGCGTCTCGTTGCTTGGCAACTGCGGGCGCACGCTGTGACATCACAAGTGCGCGCCCGAGCGGGCAATGAGCGCAGCCGCACTGACCAATGGGGACGGCTCGTGCGGGCCCGCCCCGGCGCACGAGCGCAGAAGGCCTCCGGCGGGATGAGCTCGTCGTAGGCGAGCACCGCGCAGGCCCAGCCCGGGCGCTGCGGTAGCCGGCGGCTGAGGGCGCGAGCCAGGGTGGACTTGCCGGCCGCGGGCAGCCCGCACAGCAGGCACAGCCCCACCCGGGCGCCGCCGCCGCTGTCCCGCTGCTGCTGCTGCTGCTCCGCCAGCGCTGCCGCTGCCGCCGCTTACGCCGGCGCTGTGCGCATGCGCCGGGCCTGGGCCTGGGCGCGCCCCCTGGCGAGCTCGGCACAAACGGCAGAGCCGGGCGCGACCGCTTTATCTGGGTCTGATTTTTTCCATTTTTTACTCAATTCTGGTATCACAAAGAGCTCGAGAATTCTCTTTAGTGACCCCCGGAGCGCCAGAGGCTGAGCCATCCCCGCGTGCCCAGCGGCGCCTTTTGTGGTGATCACAAAACAAAGATACAACCAAGTGTGCTGTTCCTGAGGATTTATTTTAAATTGTAATGTAATAAATAAAATAAAATCAATGTAATATTATACCTGAGATCTAAATGATAGGCATATTTAATAATAACAATTTGAGATTCTGAGGGATCAAGGAAGAGGACACAGACTTTTTGCCAGCAATCTCTTTTGGGTTCTTTTGTCCAGCTCTCAATGATGTGACCATGTGACGGGTTGGAAATATTTTCTCATTGAGGCAATCCTATAATTTATTCATTGTTTTTCCCAAATTTGCATGAACACAGCCAGGCTGTGCTTTAGCCCCCAAGGACAGGTGGATCCATATCCACAACTCTGTTCTTGGCAGCGACATGGGCCCTGCACTGCAGCTGCTCCTCCCTTCTGGTGGAGACTTTTTCCTGGATTTCCTGGATCCATCTCCTACACGGAGATATTTGACAAACTATGTCACTCCAATCGTCCTCTTTTAAATCAATGTTGGTTTCTATCTGTCCCATTTAGAATAACAAAATTAATCTGTTGCTTTTGTAGTGGAATCAATTTCTAGAAAAAAATGCTAAGCTGCAAAACCCAGTAAACACTGAACCACTGTGGAGCTGTAGAGGCATTTCCCAATATCCCATATTTTCTGTAACAGCAGTGGTGGATGGGTTCTTTCAGACTTGGGGACATGACCTGCAGAGTTTCTGGTGTCCCCAAGTGAGGTTACTTTATTATAAACTACCTGAAATGGAAGCTGACACTGCTGGTGGGCTGTGAGAGGTGGGCTCTGGCAGGGCTGATGGCAGGCAGGGCACAGGGACTGTCCCCAAACCTGGCTCTGCAGGCCCCCAGAGCTCATTCTGAGGAGAGGGCAGCCCAGGAGGTAAAGTGCAGATCTCCCATCTTTGAATTATGTGTGTGAATAACTGAATTCATCCTCTGTGGCCTGGAAGTGAGGCAGCAGTGTGGGTGAGTCCTGTTCTCTGACACTCTCTCAGGTTCAATCCTGTGCAAGTTGAACTTCAGGTTCTGATTTATCAAACCAGGAGGTGAGGTAGAGGAGGCACAAACACAGCCAGCAGCAAGGAGCAAACATTGGGGTATCACCATGCTGGATACACTGTGTCCATATCCCAATTATTTAAGATTAGACAGTTTACCAGCATGAACAGTAAAGGCAAAAGAGGCTCCTTCTCTGAAGTCTCAGTTTATTCTTTGCGGTAGCATGGCCGAGAGTGACCCTCTCCAGGGACTAAGGTATTCAGGAGAAGGGACTGGGAGGGGACTTGGCTGATAGCCAATGGTTTGAGGACACTTGGCCCAGGGTCCAGACACAGGAACTTCAGGGGGACAGGAAGGTCAGGGGGACAGGAGACTGGGAGCGGACGGAGATGGGTGGGAAGACAGGGGACCAGGACCTGGAGGGAGATGGGGAGGGTAAGTTCATTCATTCCTTTTCTCTCATTTTATCAAATTACAACATCACCACATCTGTGTTCAGTGCCTCTTGACACCCAGTCCTTCAAAGAGGGATTCCAATGGCATTTTGGCTGTACTGGGAGAGCACTGGAACATTGAGAGCCTTTAATTTGTTTTTCAGGCCAGTTACTTGTCAGAATTGGTTGAGGGTTCCCAAAAAACATTTCAGACAACTGGTCTGGGTGGGACTGGGGGTCTCTGAGGTCCTGAGGAAGCTGCAGGATGCTGGGTTTGGACTGGCTGCCTGAAGTGTGGAAAACACATTGTGTTTAGTGTTTCATGACTTGAGACACCTGACACTTCTAAACTGGTTCTTTATCATTTTTAAAGAGTTTCTAGCATTTACACTTAACTTTCTCTTCCTCTTCCTCTCCCTTGCAGCATTTTTGCCAACATTTTTCCTTCAAGCCTTTAATCTATTACAGCTCATGATGCTGCATGAAAAATCCCCCTAAGCAGGACACAGGACATCAATAACTTCACTTACAGCAACACAAAAATAGGAAAGATGAAGTGAAGAAGGTTTTAAATACTACAAACCTTGTACCAGGAAAATGCAATATGGTAAAAATATTGTGACTTGATGCAGCAGGCTGGAAAAAACATGGCAGAAAATCAGGTTAGCAGAAAACACAAAGTATAGATGATTATTCAGTCTTAAGTTAATATCATTTTAGAACTTCTCATTTGCTGGGGCTTTCTTCATATTCTGTTGCAACATTTTGTTTTGATAATTTTTATTGAGTTTTATCAGAACTAGACCCACAGTCTGGCTAAGTAGCATCTCCAGTGTTTGGCCTAAGAAATAATACAGGTGGTTTCAATGTATCAAAAAGTCACAAAGTCATGATAAACAGTACCTAGAAAAGGCACTGTGAGTTTGGGTTACCCAACATGAAATAATCCAAGTCTGCATCTCTTTTACCTGATTATTTCCTGTTTCATGACTTGCTCTGTTGCCTTGCTTTGGTTCCTGCCCATTGTTATCCCTGAAACAGAAACAACATCATCAGGAATGCAGCATTTTCCCAGGACAAAGCTACAGCTCAGAAGTCTGGATTCTGCTTTTGAGTCCATCCTGTTCTGGACTTGACAAGCAATTATCAACAAAAATTAGGAAAGTGCAATGGATTTGGGAAAAAATGCTTGGGAACAGACAACTGGAGTCCCTGGATTGCATTTCCAAGGAGCAGGGGATGGGCTGTTAAACTCCCCACTACTGCTTGGCAGTAGTATTTTAGGAGGCAGCCTGGTATTTCAGGAGGTGTGGAATTTTTTGTGTAGATAAAGCATCCACCTGCCTTGCTGCACTGACCTGGAGCACACTCTCATGTTGGAATAGCAGCTGTAAGAAGGGAAATACCTGTGCTGTCCTCTGCTTTTCCTGCAAAGTTTTCTCCTTATTGCATCACGTTTAAATACTGCTACTGCAGTGAGGATGGCTACAGGCAGCACAAGGAAGAAGAAAATCAGCAGCCCATCCCGAAGTGATGTATCTAGGGAAAAAGAATTGAAATTTAAAATATTTTTATTTTTTTAAATACTTAAAATTTAAAAATAATTAATTATTATTTAATTTAAAATATTAAAGCATTTTTTTTGTTTGTTTTAAAAAAGTAAAATCTTCAAATTGTTGTAAAATAAAATTAATGACCTCACTGAAATTTATAACATGTTACAATCAGAAAAGTAGGATTTAGCCTTATGGTATTACAAGTTCTTTCTGCCTTACCCACCCTATGTATATGCAATGCTTTGCCATAAATTTTTTTCAATAATTCTGAAGCAGACAAATTCATTTTATATTTGCTTACCACAACTGCTCTGCAGGTTTGCTTTGCCTTCCTAAACTTTCAATAAATAAAGAACAATTTTTCCCTTTCCCAAAATACAAATTTAGTAACGTTTAATAAAATATGAATTATTTTTACCCTCAGAAGGATCACAAATTTTCCTCAGAAAACTACAGATTATGAACTTTGCTTTTAGACAAAGAGATAGAAACCATTTCATGTGTAAAGGGCAGCAAAAGCTACTTCAATATCAAATACTAATGTTTGTTCTTCAAGTCAGTCCATGCTTTGTGTCTCATGCATACAGTTGAAAAGAGCTGTTATTAGTAGATTATTTTCAGTCCCTGGGGCAGAACGAGGGCCAGTTTCAGTGTCCTACCTGTGTGAGCTGGACCACTGTCAATGCTGCCACCATAGCCAGACTGGTTACAGAATGGAGGGGCCCATCCTGGATTGCAGTGGCAATTCCCATTGTTGTTACACACCTACAGCCCAAACAAGAGGGAGTCATGAGTCAGGCAGGGACAGTCCCCATTGCTGTCACACCCCTACAGCCCAAACACAGGGATTAGTCAAACAGCACCTCCCTGACAGTGGCCACTCAAACCTTTGCTATGGATTTGGAGGAAACAAGAAATACTGCATAGCACTGCATAGGAATACATGAAATATTAACTGGGAATAAGCTCTGCCCCTCCATAACACCCCAAAACACTGAGGCATTCTGATACTCTGTGGTAATTCTCTCTAAGTTAACATTTGTGTTATTTGCCTGCAATAAATCACAGTCCAGAAACCTTAGTTTTACAGCCTTTGGACTCCATTTTGATTTCTCACAGAAACATATATAAATCAGGAATTACCAGATTCCCATCCTCAAAGGAATATTTTCCTTCTACAATTCACCAGCTCAGTAAGATTAAAAAAATTCCCTTGGAAAATTCAGACAAAATGCCTCTCAGTGTTAGTGCTAAGGGGTTTGCAGTGTTCTGGCAACATGAATTACAGGTAAAATTAGTGGATTTGACTTTTAATACAGATCAGGAAAAAGCAAAGCCACCTGCTTGGTTATTGCTTAAATGCAGGGAATTTACACAGTCTAGAAACAGGACACAAAGCACCATCTACTCACCCCATTATTATTACACTTCTGCTTTACATCACAGCTGTAGCCCAGATATTTTGCATCAAGACATTCAACACGTAAAAAGGCCTGGAACAAGTAATTAGTGTCTTGCAAACACAAAACTTAAAAAAATCCCATCCTTTTATAAATATACTATATAAGTGACGTGTTTACACGTCTGCAGCTTTCACTTACATGTTAAGAAAAAGGACTGGTACAACAGTTATTTCAGAATTTTATAATCTTATTTGCCTCAGGTTTGCTTAACTCTGTGGATGCATTTTGATGGAATAATTTGAATGACTGATAATGTAGCACCCCAGTTTTTGAAGAGCTAATTAATTGCTTGCACTGTTGATCTTAAAAGATTTTTATTGTGTTATGGCATATGAACAAGAGAGCCAAGTAATGTTTTTGGAAGTTCAGAACTTTCCACCTGGAATATATTCTGTCATGCTGCTGTGATTCCACTTACCTTGTTCTCTCCACAGGCTGTCCCATTATGAACTTGAAAGACAGACGGGCATGAAGCCCAGGATGTGTTATTGACAACGCGTTTGCCTGCTAAGTTTGGAAGACTGACAGATGTGCCCTGAAGCTTCCCACAGAAACAGTGCCTGTATGGAATAAAGGACAGATAAAAATCAGTATCCCTGCAAATCCATTCCAACTTTTTAGCTTGCATTTTATAATTATATTCTTTTAAATCTCTTACTTTAGGCTTCGTAACAAATATGGTTTTTTTACACTGAAGATTTTAGGGTTAGCTTTTATTTGGTGGTGACTTACTGGAGACTGAAATTTTTGCATATTTCACCTTCCATTTTACAGGTTCCAAGCCTATATCCTTCAGTTTTTGCTTCTTGAAAGCATGTAACATTTGTTTTTTGTGGCCCTGTACAAAAAAAAAAATAGTGAATCTCAGTAAGGTGTCTGAAAAACATCAGAAAGAAAAATTGGAAATGTCTATCAGGAGCCTAAAAATGGGCTTACATTAATTAAATGCTAACCATACCATTTTCACAGACACATTCACACTGGAAATCAAAGCTCTGGCACACTCCATAGTATCAATAAGCCTTGCTGTTGCTGCAGGGGTGACCATTCATGATGTAAACATCATCTGGGCAGTAGGCAGTGCTTCCATTGCAGTACTCAGGGAGATCACAGACATCTTGTCTTGCTCTGCACTCTGCTCCTGCCACTTTAAACTAGGAGCAGAGAGGAGAACACTTTTAGTATTGTAACAGAGGAAGTTCTAGAGTGAAACAAAGACAAATGGGAACATTCAGTGATTTTAAGGAAGACAAATTCTCTTCTTACATGCTCTCTTGCTGGTGAATGCCATTTGAAAATATGCCAAGAGGACTAGGTTAGCTCTTTTCAAACATTAAAAAATCTCAGTGCACAGTAACAATTTAGTTTAATAAAGCACTGCCTACCTTGCAGTCTTTGCAGCACAGTCCTTGAGCACATTGTGAGCCAGGTGTGAGTTTGCAGGTTGCAGCATCACAGCAGGGGTTGGAGCATTCCTGAGAACATTGAAAGGGGATTCTGTTTTATTTATATAGCCAGGAAAGTACTCATCAGTCCACATGGATGGACAGGCCAAACTTTAAATAACTGTCTGTGTCAGATTCTCACATTCTCCTGCTTTAAAAAGAGCCAGCAGGCACTATTGCTGTGTTTGATTTGTACTTAGGGACAGCAGAAAAACTCCTGTTTTGTTGTGGCACAGGGATGCCAGTGGAACCAGGGCTTGCTGGCAGCCTTTTGATTTATTGGTGCCTTTTTTGAGACACTTTCACCTTCTGAAGAATGAGCCTATACATCCTGTCCTTGGAGGGACATTTTGACAATGTAAATGTGACTCTTAAAAGTCATTTTGTGTAGGCAAAGTTTAAGTGTTACAGTTAACAAACCTGTTTGTGTTCTATAGATAAAGTCTCTGTCATGGAACAGAAATATCCATGATGCTAAAACCAGCACAAAACCCAGTGGTGCTCCCACACACTCTGCTCTGAATTTAACTTCTTTCTCAGCAGTGCCTCAATGTTCTGTGAAGCCAAAGCCCTTAACTGAGTCCACATCAAAATCAAAGCATGATTTTAAACTTTTACTAAAATTTATTTTGATATTGCTTGCAAAAATGCAATATTACAAGGAAAACTCCTCAGATAATAATGCAATTAGGCCAGTATTATATAGAATAGAGCAGAGTAGAATACACAACAAGTATCCAGCTCAATTTCATGCATTACCTGTGGTTTTCCACAGTCACATTCTTCATTGTTATCCACCACATTGTTACCACATAGAGATGAGATGGCTGGACTTCCTTGTGCCGCCGCGCGGGGTCGAGCCGAGCCGAGCCCTGCCGGGACCAGGCTGGGCTCCCCCCGGGGCCGGGCCAGGCCGGGTCCCCCGCGGCCGGGTCCACCCCGGGGCCTTCCCGGGACCTGGTCAGGCCGGGTCCCGCCGCGGCCGGGTCCACCCCGGGGCCCTCCCGGGGCCGTGCCGTCTCCCCTGCCGGGGCTCGGGCCGCGCTGGAGTCCGGGCCGGAGACCACGCCGGCGCCCATGCCGGAGGCCGGAGGCCGGAGGCCGGAGGCCAGAGCCCGGCAGGCTCCTCCCCAGCCCGGACGCTACGTCAGAATTGTTTCGGGCTGTCAATGACCCACCCAGGTCTCTGATTGGTCCCCGCAGCCTCGGAGGAGGATCCCGGAAAGGAGACAACCCCCCTGCCTCAAGCCATGTGCTTCTCAAGCGGCTCTCCCGGGGCCGGGCTCCCATCCCCCTCCCATCCCCTCCCATCCCCTCCCATCCCCCTCCCATCCCCCTCCCATCCCCCTCCCATCCCCCTCCCATCCCCCTCCCTGCTCCATGTGTCCCCAGCACAGACAGGTTCTTTGTACACATTACTTGTTTTTGGAGGATTTCTAGGGCAGTTTCTCCCATCTTTGAATTATGTGTGTGAATAACTGAATTCATCCTCTGTGGCCTGGGAGTGAGTCCTGTTCTCTGACACTCTCAGGTTCAATCCTGTGCAAGTTGAACTTCAGGTTCTGATTTATTAAACCAAGAAGTGAGGTAGAGGAGGCACAAACACAGCCAGCAGCAAGGAGCAAATATTGGGGTGTCACCACACCTGTGTCAGTGCCTCTTGGCACCCAGTCCTTCCAGGAGGGATTCCAAAGGCATTTTGGCAGTACTGGGAGAGCACTGGAGCACTGAGATCCTTTAATTTGTTTTTCAGGCCAGTTACTTGTCAGAATTGGTTGAGGGTTCCCAAAAAACATTTCAGACAACTGGTCTGGGTGGGACTGGGGGTCGCTGAGGTCCTGAGGAAGCTGCAGGATGCTGGGTTTGGACTGGCTGCCTGAAGTGTGGAAAACACATTGTGTTTAGTGTTTCATGACTTGAGACACCTGACACTTCTAAACTGGTTCTTTATCATTTTTAAAGAGTTTCTAGCATTTACACTTAACTCTCTTCCCCTTCCTCTCCCTTGCAGCATTTATGCCAACATTTTTCCTTCAAGCCTTTAATCTATTACAGCTCATGATGCTGCATGAAAAATCCCCCTAAGCAGGACACAGGACATCAATAACTTCACTTACAGCAACACAAAAATAGGAAAGATGAAGTGAAGAAGGTTTTAAATACTACAAACCTTGTACCAGGAAAATGCAATATGGTAAAAATATTGTGACTTGATGCAGCAGGCTGGAAAAAACATGGCAGAAAATCAGGTTAGCAGAAAACACAAAGTATAGATGATTATTCAGTCTTAAGTTAATATCATTTTAGAACTTCTCATTTGCTAGGGCTTTCTTCATATTCTGTTGCAACATTTTGTTTTGATAATTTTTATTGAGTTTTATCAGAACTAGACCCACAGTCTGGCTAAGCAGTATCTCCAGTGTTTGGCCTAAGAAATAATACAGGTGGTTTCAATGTATCAAAAAGTCACAAAGTCATGATAAACACTACCTAGAAAAGGCACTGTGAGTTTGGGTTACCCAACATGAAATAATCCAAGTCTGCATCTCTTTTACCTGATTATTTCCTGTTTCATGACTTGCTCTGTTGCCTTGCTTTGGTTCCTGCCCATTGTTATCCCTGAAACAGAAACAACATCATCAGGAATGCAGCATTTTCCCAGGACAAAGCTACAGCTCAGAAGTCTGGATTCTGCTTTTGAGTCCATCCTGTTCTGGACTTGACAAGCAATTATCAACAAAAATTAGGAAAGTGCAATGGATTTGGGAAAAAATGCTTGGGAACAGACAACTGGAGTCCCTGGATTGCATTTCCAAGGAGCAGGGGATGGGCTGTTAAACTCCCCACTACTGCTTGGCAGTAGTATTTTAGGAGGCAGCCTGGTATTTCAGGAGGTGTGGAATTTTTTGTGTAGATAAAGCATCCACCGGCCTTGCTGCACTGACCTGGAGCACACTCTCATGTTGGAATAGCAGCTGTAAGAAGGGAAATACCTGTGCTGTCCTCTGCTTTTCCTGCAAAGTTTTCTCCTTATTGCATCACGTTTAAATACTGCTACTGCAGTGAGGATGGCTACAGGCAGCACAAGGAAGAAGAAAATCAGCAGCCCATCCCGAAGTGATGTATCTAGGGAAAAAGAATTGAAATTTAAAATATTTTTATTTTTTTAAATACTTAAAATTTAAAAAATAATTAATTATTATTTAATTTAGAATATTAAAGCATTTTTTTTGTTTGTTTTAAAAAAGTAAAATCTTCAAATTGTTGTAAAATAAAATTAATGACCTCACTGAAATTTATAACATGTTACAATCAGAAAAGTAGGATTTGGCCTTATGGTATTACAAGTTCTTTCTGCCTTACCCACCCTATGTATATGCAATGCTTTGCCATAAATTTTTTCAATAATTCTGAAGCAGACAAATTCATTTTATATTTGCTTACCACAACTGCTCTGCAGGTTTGCTTTGCCTTCCTAAACTTTCAATAAATACAAAACAATTTTTCCCTTTCCCAAAATACAAATTTAGTAATGTTTAATAAAACATAAGTTATTTCTGCCCTCGGAAGGATCACAAGTTTTCCTCAGAAAACTGCAGATTATGAACTTTGCTTTTAGACAAAGAGATAGAAACCATTTCATGTGTAAAGGGCAGCAAAAGCTACTTCAATATCAAATACTAATGTTTGTTCTTCAAGTCAGTCCATGCTTTGTGTCTCATGCAATACAGTTGAAAAGAGCTGTTATTAGTAGATTATTTTCAGTCCCTGGGGCAGAACAAGGGCCAGTTTCAGTGTCCTACCTGTGTGAGCTGGACCACTGTCAATGCTGCCACCATAGCCAGACTGGTTACAGAATGGAGGGGCCCATCCTGGATTGCAGTGGCAATTCCCATTGTTGTTACACACCTACAGCCCAAACAAGAGGGAGTCATGAGTCAGGCAGGGACAGTCCCCATTGCTGTCACACCCCTACAGCCCAAACACAGGGATTAGTCAAACAGCACCTCCCTGACAGTGGCCACTCAAACCTTTGCTATGGATTTGGAGGAAACAAGAAATACTGCATAGTATTGCATAGGAATACATGAAATATTAACTGGGAATAAGCTCTGCCCCTCCATAACACCCCAAAACACTGAGGCATTCTGATACTCTGTGGTAATTCTCTCTAAGTTAACATTTGTGTTATTTGCCTGCAATAAATCACAGTCCAGAAACCTTAGTTTTACAGCCTTTGGACTCCATTTTGATTTCTCACAGAAACATATATAAATCAGGAATCACCAGATTCTCATCCTCAAAGGAATATTTTCTTTTTACAACTCACCAGCTCAGTAATATTAAAAAAATTCCCTTGGAAAATTCAGACAAAATACCTCTCAATGTTAGTGCTAAGGGTTTTGCAGTGTTCTGGCAACATGAATTACAGGTAAAATTAGTGGATTTAACTTCTAATACAGATCAGGAAAAAGCAAAGCCACCTGCTTGGTTATTGCTTAAATGCAGGGAATTTACACAGTCTAGAAACAGGACACAAAGCACCATCTACTCACCCCATTATTATTACACTTCTGCTTTACATCACAGCTGTAGCCCAGATATCTTGCATCAAGACATTCAAAACCTAAACAGGCCTGGAACAAGTAATTAGTGTCTTGCAAACACAAAACTTAAAAAAATCCCATCCTTTTATAAATATACTATATAAGTGATGTGTTTACATGTCTGCAGCTTTCACTTACATGTTAAGAAAAAGGACTGGTACAACAGTCAGTATTTCAGAATTTTATAATCTTATTTGCCTCATGTTTGCTTAACTCTGTGGATGCATTTTGATGGAATAATTTGAATGACTGATAATGTAGCACCCCAGTGTTTGAAGAGCTAATTAATTGCTTGCACTGTTGATCTTAAAAGATTTTTATTGTGTTATGGCATATGAACAAGAGAGCCAAGTAATGTTTTTGGAAGTTCAGAACTTTCCACCTGGAATATATTCTGTCATGCTGCTGTGATTCCACTTACCTTGTTCTCTCCACAGGCTGTCCCATCATGAACTTGAGCAGGATCAGGGATATCTGACCCTAAGTCAAAGTCAGAGGACCAGCATAAAACCCCAGATGCGTTATTGACAACGCTCCAGGCTGGGAGGTTTTGAAGACTGACAGATGTGCACTGGAGCTTCCCACACAGACTGTGCCTGTATGGAATAAAGGACAGATAAAAATCAGTATCACTGCAAATCCATCCCAACTTTTTAGCTTGCATTTTAAAATTATATTCTTTTAAATCTCTTACTTTAGGTTTTGTAACAAATATGGTTTTTTACACTGAAGATTTTAGGGTTAGCTATTATTTGGTGGTGACTTACTGGACAGGGCATTTCTTGTACATTCCACCTTTCATTCCACAGTTTCCAAACCTATCTCCTTTAATATTTGCTTTTTCAAAGCATATATCAGGTGCTTTTCGGGCCCCTGTACAAAAAAAACCCCAGTGAATCTCAGTAAGGTGTCTGAAAAACATCAGAAAGAAAAATTGGAAATGTCTAGCAGGAGCCTACAAATGGGCTTACATTAATTACATGCTAACCATACCTTTGCCATAGATAGATTCACACTGGGAATCAAAGCTCTGGCACACTCCATAGTAGCAATAAGCCTTGCTGTTGCTGCAGGGGTGACCATTCATGATGTAAACATCATCTGGGCAGTAGGCAGTGCTTCCATTGCAGTACTCAGGGAGATCACAGACATCTTGTCTTGCTCTGCACTCTGCTCCTGCCACTTTAAACTAGGAGCAGAGAGGGAGAACACTTTTAGTATTGTAACAGAGGAAGTTCTAGAGTGAAACAAAGACAACTGGGAACATTCCGTGATTTTAAGGAAGACAAATTCTCTTCTTACATGCTCTCTTGCTGGTGAATGCCATTTGAAAATATGCCAAGAGGACTAGGTTAGCTCTTTTCAAACATTAAAAAATCTCAGTGCACAGTAACAATTTAGTTTAATAAAGCACTGCCTACCTTGCAGTTTTTGCAGCACAGTCCTTGAGCACATTGTGAGCCAGGTGTGAGTTTGCAGGTTGCAGCATCACAGCAGGGGTTGGAGCATTCCTGAGAACATTGAAAGGGGATTCTGTTTTATTTATATAGCCAGGAAAGTACTCATCAGTCCACATGGATGGACAGGCCAAACTTTAAATAACTGTCTGTGTCAGATTCTCACATTCTCCTGCTTTAAAAAGAGCCAGCAGGCACTGTTGCTGTGTTTGATTTGTACTTGGGGTCAGCAGAAGAACTCCTGTTTTGTTGTGGCACAGGGATGCCAGTGGAACCAGGGCTTGCTGGCAGCCTTTTGATTTATTGGTGCCTTTTTTGAGACACTTTTACCTTCTGAAGAGTGAGCCAATACATCCTGTCCTTGGAGGGACATTTTGAATCCCCCTTTTGTAAATGTGACTCTTAAAAGTCATTTTGTGTAGGCAAAGTTTAAGGGTTACAGTTAACAAACCTGTTTGTGTTCTATAGATAAAGTCTCTGTCATGGAACAGAAATATCCATGATGCTAAAACCAGCACAAAACCCAGTGGTGCTCCCACACACTCTGCTCTGAATTTAACTTCTTTCTCAGCAGTGCCTCAATGTTCTGTGAAGCCAAAGCCCTTAACTGAGTCCATATCAAAATCCAAGTAAACTTTTACTAAAATTTATTTTGATATTGCTTGCAGAAATGCAATATTACAAGGAAAACTCCTCAGATAATAATGCAATTAGGCCAGTATTATATAGAATAGAATAGAATAGAATAGAATAGAATAGAATAGAATAGAATAGAATAGAATAGAATAGAATAGAATAGAATAGAATAGAATAGAACAGGACAGGAATAGGAATAGGAATAGGAATAGGAATAGGAATAGGAATAGGAATAGGAATAGGAATAGGAATAGGAATAGACAACAAGTATCCAGCTCAATTTCATGCATTACCTGTGGTTTGCCACAGTCACATTCTTCATTGTTGTCCACCACATTGTTACCACAGACAGGTTCTTTGTACACATTACTTGTTTTGGGAGGATTTCTAAGGCAGTTTCCTCCTCCATTAAGAATAAAGGCCTCAAAATCATCAGCTGCAGGTGCTAAAATTCCTGGATCCACTGGAAAGGATAATATTTTATTAATAAAAATGTTTTGCTACAGGAGAACATACAACTCATGCTCTTAAAATATTGTTGTTCCATAATAAATATTCTGTTTCATAATGCTAGGAGATCATGAAACAATTCATTTTTATTTTGCTTTGCACTGAAGTGCAGTACTAAAAGTTTTAAATACTATTATAATATAAATGCTTTTAGAAGCCAGAGACCATGAGATTATCTATTCTGATGTCCTGGATGCCACAGGCATAAGAAATTCTATACTGAGTCTAAAATGTTTGATTAAAAAATATTTTCAGGAAAACATTCATCTTAACTTGGAGTCCCTAAGAACTGAGGAATGCACCTTCCTAGAGTAGGTTTGTCCAATGTTCAGTTACCCTAATTTATTAATACAACTGGGGATAAATAAAATATTATGATCTTTTTCTCTTAAGGGAAAGCCAAAGAACAAATGAACTGAAGGAAGCATAAGCCAAGAAGTTTTTTTAAAAATTAACTGTTAAATAATTTGTTGCATATTTCCACAAACCCAGTGAATACAAGTAAAGCATTCTCAACAGGGTGAAAAACCCCAGCAACACACTATCATTAAAAAAAAAAAATATTAAGTCCAAATATGTTTTTACAAATAAAGAATGATTGGGTCAGAAAATAGATAAAATTTCATATAAATTAAAATTATGTCAAACCCTAAGTCAGTGAATCCACCTCTGTGATTAAATTTTTCAAACAATTCCCCATCCACTAAAGTTCTTCCAGATTTATAGGAATTTCCCAGTTTGTAAGGCCTAGTCACTGCAAACAAAATAAATTATTAAAATAACTGGAAATCTTACTTATCTGTGCTGTGCATGATGTAGGATGCAGGACACCTCTTATCATCATGTTTCATTCCCAGATTGTGCCCCAGCTCATGTGCAACTACTGTGGCGTGACGTAACATTTTGTTATGATTCAGCTAATGAAGAGAATCAAGATTAAAAAAGTGAAAAGAAGGAAAATACTCTTTGTGCCCAGTGATTTACTCTCACCAAAAGCTCTCAGGGACTAGGAAGGCAGAACACCAAATTATATTGTAAGGTGAAAGCAGCAAGGACTGACAATTTGTCACTTTTTTTCAGGTAGGCAATAAATTGGCAGCTGGTCTGATCACCATTGCAGGTTTCATTCTGTGTGATTCTATTCTATTCTATTCTATTCTATTCTATTCTATTCTATTCTATTCTATTCTATTCTATTCTATTCTATTCTCTCTCTTAGAACTGATTTCAAATGAGTCTTCAACAACAAATGTACTGTTAAAGAACAGAACCTGCTTCTGAGATTGTCCACAGTGTTGTGGCATCCATAGTTTAAGGACAGGAACCTTTGGAGTTACTGGTTCTGCTCCAAGGCCAAAGAAAATAATAGTTTGGTACTAATTTTTTTTTTTTAATTTTTGCCTGTTTACAGCCCTGTTATGAGGAATTCCAGACACTTGAGACAACAGTGCATTATGTGCACTTTCTATTTATTTAAAGAGTAAAAAAATCCCACCATTATTTTGTAGCTGCATTCCCATCTCAAAACCTCTGTAGTTATCAACTTTAATGGTATAAGGATGAAATTATGCAATATAGAATTAGTTGAAGATTAAATGAGCCAAGTGGGCTGGAATTTGACAAAGAAAGTGGCAAGCACTTAAAAAAAAAAAAAAAAAAAAAAAAAAAGGTGTAAAATATGCACAAGTCTTTACATAAGAAACCACATGAAAGAAATCAGCCAAGACCAGGGTGATTTGGGTGATTTGACCAAGTAGGTCAAGGATCAGTTTCTTCCATACCCAAATGATGATGTACTTACAGTGCTGATTGACCCTCCCTGGACATGTGAGCACACAGTACCCACAAAAGCCATTCCAATGGATCCACTGAAAGAGCTTCTGCCTCTGCAACAAAAGCAGTTTGGAGGTGGTGGTAAAGATGTTTTGAAAGTTCATGATTTCTGCTAAAAGACACTGACAAGTTGGAAAGAAATATTGCAGACAAAATTTGGTTTTCCTGAAGTTAAGAAGGAATTTATCACCACAGCAGGGTTTCATTCTAATTACTAATGAATATCTGAATAAGAGCTTGATAATAATCACCTAAATCTGCTGTGTCAGTGCACTCAATTACAGATGCCAAAGGTGGGAAGGGACCTCTGGAGGTCACCCTGTCCCTAGAGTTGATTAACTCTTAAGATTCCATTATAATTTCTTGTCATTTTTCCAGGTTAAACCATTTTGGAAGTGCAGAGAATTTTACTGCAGGTATATTTGAATTAATACACGAGCCCCAAATTATATACATTAACACTGGCAGCATGGCTGGTTTTCCCACTGAATGCAAACTTACATTATGAGGTGACCAACATCATTTCTTGAGCGCTTCAGAAGATCTTTCTGTCTCCAAGAAACAAATCTACTCAGCACATCTCCAGCTGAACCATTCATCACAGATATGTGGTTGGTATCTGTCCAAACCTCTAATCCAACCAAAACAATCTGAATGTTTAATGCTGTATACATCTGGAAAAAAAAAAATTAATGTCCCTCAGCTGTTCTGATGGAATTCTGAAAGATGAGTTCATTACTACTGAGTAAACCATAAGCTGAACATAGTGACCAAGACATAACTTCAGTTTTTTGAAACTCAATATATGATATTTGTAATTATAAGTGAAATATAAAATATTTGTAAATTGTAAACCAAATAAAAATATTTAGAATATAAAACAAAGTATAACTGAAAACAATCTACTTTATGAAAGTACCTAAACATATCTTTTGGAAAGAAAGGTGCTCTTCTGAACACTATGATAAAATAGAAACTACTGAATCCAGGCAACTTAGCTGACCTACCCCATCAACATAATTAATCAGCTCCACTATTTCCTTTTGCACTGCAGCAGGGTCAGAATTCTTCAGCAAAAACTGTAAAATACCATAACGATGTCAGAGGAGAAAAATTAGCAAAATGATAAAATTTATTTAGTGTTGGATGATATAATTACCCTGTTGTGATCCACAACCACAAATAATTCTACATAGCTCTTCTGGGGCAGGACAGCTCGCTTCTCCTGCAAATGAGAAAGCACAGTAAGTTAACAGAATGAGTTTGCAATGTTGCATTTTGTAATGTGGCCTCAATTTGTGTCAGACTACCACTAAACATCTCTGTGTCAGTAATTCACACCAGGTCAGACACTGGGATGCATGAGCTGAAAGGCAGCTTGTGCATTTGAGTCCTACCCACAGCTGTTCTGGCCAGACTCTGCTCTTCCACTACAGAGTTGCCTCAAGCTATGTGAGATCCCCATTGTGCTGATCTGTTTTCCAGGATTTCCTCAGCAGGCTCCCATCAGCTTGGTGTCCATGAAAATGAGGGCCACAAGGAAATGTCCTGCCAGGTCAATCCCACCTACAGTGATGCTATGCCAGAGCAAGAGCCCTGGAGATGCCTTGGACTGCTTCTCAAGGGAGAAACAGAAATATATTTACCCTGAGGAGCCTGTCCCTGCTGGAGGTACTGTTTGATGAAAATGTGTGTTTCACAGACTGCTTCACAAACATCTCATGCTCCAGGCTGCCACTCAGCACCCCACAGTGGAAGGGGATACCCTGCACATCTTCCAGTTCATAAAGCACATGTTCAAATGTGCTGGATGTGTTGAGGGGCTCCATTCCGTACCACTTGCCTCCAATGTAGAGAATTCCCCTAACAATCACAATAGAATGAAACATTATTTCATCATTTTTCCCTTGTGGTTATGACTAGATGAATGAATAACAGCTGGATACTTAGACACTATGTTGAAAAAAGTTATTATTTTAAATTATGTTAATATGGGGGTAAGTTCAAATGCCCAATAAAAGATGAAACAGAACTTATTTAAAATACTCAACAAGTGTGGGCTTTTTGAATCAATTAGAAAAGGAAGAAAAAAAAAGAGAATTAAGCCAAACTGTTAATAAGTGAATCTGGATTGTGGGTACAGAGCTGATGCAAAGGGTCCCTTTCAGCCCTTATTTCTATTCATTTACAGAACTGCCAGGATATGTCCTGATTTATTGTGAGTGACATCTCCCTGTGAAATTTCACCTGAAGGGTACAGGGGTGAATTTTATCCCATTTATGATTTTATTGTATTTGAAACACAACAAATCGGTTCAATTTGGACAAAATCTTTTCATGGAAATGCTTTTTCTTTTGAAATGTGCCCATTCATAAGACAAAGTTGTTTGCAGGAGTGTTTTAAGTCAACAAAAACTTTATCAAGGTAAGATTTTTTTTTCCTACAATAGTATCTCTGGTCAAGACATTCACATCAAGTACTAGAAGTTTCAATTAATGCCCAGGTTCTGCCTATATTTATTGTGGTTTCTCTCATACTATTTTTTTTTCTGTGAAGAAATTTTGGAAAAGGGGAAAAGAGTGGGAGTTGAGGGAAACTACAAAACCTGTAACGAGTTTCAGCTTCATCAAAAGGTGAAATATTCCAAAAAATGGGAGGAGGAAATACCTAAGGCCATCACATGTGCTAAGAGCAAGTGTGGAGTCAGCAATTCCTTCAACAGTGCCATGATAATAACAGTGTGTCTGAAATGAACAAACCCACATAATTAGTGACACAACAAGGTAGTTGCCTTCAACTGCAAACTTATTTTCTAGCAAACCACGTTATTTGCATGACATTAGGGCTGGTTGATAGAAATTTACAGAATTAAGAAAATATTCCTTGACATGAGTACCAAAAGTAGCCCTTGGTCCCTTGGCTCTAGAACACAGCCAGCTTTTTAGTTTAACCCATCACCATCTTTTATAAAAATATTTTAAGGTACATTGCTCATTCTGCTCTTAGAGTCCTCTCAAAGGCTGCTCTGAGATCTTTCATGCACAAATCACACAATCAAGTCTCACTGAGCTTACGTGCAGTTTGAATTTGAAATTAAATTTAGGAGTATTTATAAGGTTTGTTTGATACAGGATTTAAAAACTACAGAGCTCTGATGCTGCCATTGTACTTTAAATTGCATATTATGCCAAGGTGGCTTAAATTCAGACTTGCCATAATCTCCTGGCAAATCCTTTCACACCTTGGGGAACAGGGGTGCTGCATTCCACAAACAGCCCAGTCCCTAATGAACCCCATGTTTAAATCACTGGTAACTGTTAAACACAAATGCTCCACAGTGAAAACTCACAAAAGTCTAATTTCCAGCAAATATATTTTTTCTTGCTTCCCAGTTTTTTTTTTTTCAGAGAAAATTCTGACACAAAGGGGAAGTTTTATTATTTACAATACCTCATTTTTGGATGGTGTTGCCTGCAGTTTCCCATTTTCCCCATATGTGTACAGCTTAAAGTCCTCACTAAGAAGTTTTCTGGAAACAAAAATAAACTACTGTTTTTTTAATGGTCTAGAAACAAGAAACAAGTCAAGAGTCCTGGTAAGTGCTACATTCTGTTAGCAGCACACCTAATTGTTATTAAAATACAAGTACATGAAACAAAAAGAGCTGGAGTTTTTGGAAAATAAGTTATTTTGAAACTTATTATTCTTTATTTTAACTAAAATATCCATAGAGAGGAATCTAAGCAGACTCAGTTGCATAAAGACCTGGCCTATTACAGGCTCAGGAATGAGGAACAACAGAAACAACGTATAACACAGCTCAAATCCCTCTGCCCTGCTGATAAAAAACTAATATTGAACTGAATTCTAATTTTCCCTAAGGATTTTCTGAAATGTTCTAATACTATTAGCAGTGCCAATAAAAAAAATAATCAAAATAATTTTTTTCACAGCTAGAAAAACTATTATTCCCTTCTATTTGCAAGATATTACCATAACAGAGACACTATATTTAACACTATTTAATAGAATTGTTTTGTAGTTCCTACAATCTGTCATTGAAAAGGTTTTTCTAAATTTTTTCAGTATAAAAATTCTTGTCTGTATGCAACTAAGTGAACAAGACAATTCCTTAGGACACTCTATCACATACTTATTTTTCTTCAGCTTTAGGAGATAGGTTCCATTTCTGGTTTTAACTGAGTAAGAGAGGTTGTCATCTGAATGTTCCTGAAAACAGAACAAAAGATATCACTTAATTAGGTAATTTTTCTACTCAGTTTTGTTAATTCCATGTTTTGCTTGACAAGAGAGGCCCAACTATTGTGTATTGGATTCCTCACCCTCAGGCTTTAGTATTTCAAACTCTCAGCATCAAACTGAACATTCTTTCTTGTGTAAAGTTTGAATTCTATGAATCTGTATTTTCATTTAGACAGGAGGGCAGAGTCCATGAATGCACTTCTTTGCTAAGTACCACGTCATGCTTTGTGACACTCCTTATGTAAATCGGATAAACGACTCCCAGTCTTATCCCCTAATTGGTTTGCTCAAAGATGACTAATGCTGTTTCATTAACAGTTACTTCAGCAAATGAACTCGGGATCTGGCACAAAAGTAAATTACCTCAGAACTGAAGAACTAAGGCTCAGGTTTCTCTTTAAACTCATCTTTTAACCTGCACCACTCTGTGGGACCATTTTTATCCTTTGGGTGCTACATGGCTGAAATCCTCTGGTTGTTATCCAAAGACCAGAACGAGGACAGCATGGATATTAGTTCAAGTTCAGTATCTAATCTGACTCAGAAGAAATGAAAATATTCTTTATGTCCTTTCTCACTTCTGTCTTACAAGGTCATTAACAGGATTAGAAGTTTGGAAGACACTCAATCACAGGCCTTTGTGGGAACATTTTTACTTAAAACTATTTGAAAACACTAAGAATCAGAAGAGAGAATGTGGGGCACATTTCATTACAAAAATCTCTATATACCATCCATTGTGTGTGTGTGGAATGTAGGACAGTGTTTTGAAAAACAGCAACAATCAGAAAAAAAGAATCAGATAGAATAACAAACCTCCTGAGAAAATGGGGGATGTTTCTCACTGCCTGTCAGACTTCGAGGAATGATTATTTCTAATGTAGAAAGTCTGGATGTGTGTTCAGAGTATACACCTGAAAATAAAGTTTGAAACTGGTAAAAAATCAGAAAGGATAAGGCATTATGTTGGCACCTGCATAGTAGACAAAAGCCTACTCTGATCCAGCCAGAAATGGAGAAGGAGAGAAATAGTTCAGGAATGATAAAACTAACTTTAAAAAAAGTTACTTCATATTAAAACTGGGGTCTTCTGGAGCACACAAAGAAAAACTATCAAAGCATTTAAACAAAATCTTAATTCTCTCATATTCTGGATTTTTAAGTTTTTGACTTCGTCATTTTTTCTTCCATGACCACCACTTTTAACCTGATGTAGCACAGAAAATTGGTGCAGCTGGCCTTCTCCTTCCTCCATTGTCCTGAATAAGGAATACTTTTAGTTGTCCTCTGGATACAATTTGTCCCCCTCCTGTGTGGGAGAAAACGTGGCTCACCACGCTGCCTCCTGCCATTGCCTAATCTTGCATTTTGTTTGTTCAAGCAACAGCCAGATCTTTGCAAAAGGTTTGTAGCTTTTACATGATATCAGAATTATCTCCACAACAACATGCTAATGCAGGAAGCTAAAGATAAGAAGCCTGCCAAGTATCTGGTTTCAGGTAAATGGTTTTATAAAGATAAAAACAATCTCCATTTACTTTTTTAAAAAATGTGTGAAGTTGAATTAATCTTTCTTTTACCTTGTCTGCTCATCAACTGGTTTTATCAACAGAGACAAAACCATTGCTTTTAAACAGAATCAACAATAACATGAGTTTTAACAACAGAAGTGTTTTCTTCCTTATTAAATTGTTCTTTTATAAGGAAACAAAATTCCTTTTATAAGGAAACAAAGAGATTTCTTCACATTCATAGTACTACAAAGTCATCCTCAGCCTCCCACATTCTTGTGAAAGGAATTCATAATTGCAAAACAGTCACACAACCTGCCAGCCATTCAAAGTGAGGAGGGTTCTCCACTGTAATGACGATCTCTACCTGTTAGATAGCATCAGGATTTTTAAAAGCTAGGTGCAGGTAGTATATGTTTAACAGTAGAGGCTGCAAGTGCAATCAAAATGTGGAAGCTGATATTAGGAAACTGGTCTGAAAAGAATGTCAGACCTTGATATTGTGATTTCGTTCTTAATCTTCAATAACTTTATTATCTAAATCACAAAATCCATTCTGTTTCATGAGCCAAGTGTATATTGAACCATGGAGATGCTCTTTTAACAATTCAATTTTTGACACCTGAGAGCAGGAAACCATCTTTAATGCATGTCATAAGAATACCACTTTCTAAAAACATTTCAGGTGTTACACTTAAATCTAAAATGTGAAGCCAAATCATAAATTGAGATAATGAAGAATTACAATGAAACTGTAGGAATTTCCCTCAAATTAGCAAGGAAGAAATGTTTTTCTACAGTCTCTACTATAGATGAGAGTGACAGCAACTGCAGTTGTCACAATCAGTGTCCTGCACAGAAAATGATGTATTTACATATTTACAACAGCCAGGGGTTAAAAAAAAAAAAAACAAAACAAACCACAAATAGCTCCATTATAAAAAGTTTAAACCTGTAATCTTTTCCAAGATTCTCTCAATGAGCAGGGCTGTACAGGGAGAGCTGTGACTCAATGTCAAAGGTGTGCATCACTACAATCAGAGTCCAAGCAGACTTTGAGAAACTTCCTGAATATGCAAAAAAAGAAAGCTTACCTTTTATCCAAAAAAGGTTTCCAGTAGAAATTAGTCCAAAAGTGAATAAAAATAGGCTGTGCATTAACATGACTTCCTGGAGAAACTACTCCAGCATCTGAGCTGGCTCTGGCTGCTCTGCAGGGAACCAGAAGAACGAGAACCGTCTGCTCCAAATGTAAACAACAAAAAAAGCTCTCTGATACTGCATCTCTGCTGAGGAAATGGGAAGTAAAATTTAATCGACTAGGCTTGTGAGAAAACTGGTCAGACAGCCTAATGTAAAAAAACCCAGCACATTCTTAAATGCTGGTTGGAGAAAGTCCCGTGTCGGGATCAAACTGGTTTATTCTAAAGGACTTTCATCCCACGGTGAGATCATATGAGATTAGAAATGCAAAATATTGCTACTGACAAATACAGTGTTAAGGATGTTTATCCTGGCTACTGCCAGCTCAATTAAAAAAATAGCATCTTTAGAATCTATTTACTCTGAAATTTCAGCTTCTTGCTTTCTACTTTTTCATCTTTATTATAAAATATAATGCATGTGAACACATGAAAATCCCCAAAGCAGAGGCTCTACCCCATCCCTTCTATGTTAAACACAATTATCCTCACCAAAAGTCCGTCATTTTGTGCAGATCATTGCTCTCCCAGGATCAGAGTAATGTTCCACGCAACCACATTGTCACCAAAAGCAGAAAATAAACGCTTCTAAAACAGGATGAGTTTGCAATGCATTTCACAAGTATCAAGCACATTTAGATACACAGAAATGAGACTGAGACAACACACTCAAACATTTACATTAATTAATTTTAATTAATTCTTTGATTAAAGCAGAGAAAATCCAGTTTTCCATTGCTGGTAAATCCTGTAAAACAATGCCGTAAGTGACAAAAAGCAGAATGCTGGCTGTATTTGCAGTATTAGTTCGTCAGAGCCCGTTCAGGTCCATTTGCCGAGAGTCACAGACTGAGAACACCCGGAACATTCCTGCACTGAGCACTGGGTGAGAGCAGAACTCGACATCCTCATTCCCTGGGTCTGTCAGAAGGTCAGATCCTACTGAAAATTAAATGAACCTCATCATTTATTTATGGCTTCTTTTATTCATAGCCTCTCTCCTGTGCGCTGCGCTATCAGGACACAACTCGGGAGAATCCCGCCACTCCAAATTTTGACAAGTTTTACAGAATCCAAGAATCATTTCAGCTGGAAAAGACCTTTAAGATATTGAGTCCAACAGGGGATGACATTGTTGGGGAAGAACCTTTTCCTAATATCCACCCTGAACCTCTCCAGGCACAACTTCAGGGTCAGTCTCTTCTCCCAGCACCCCGTGCCAGGACAGAACATTGCCTTAAGCTGCACCACAGGAGGGTTAGGGTGGACATTACGAGGAATTTCTTCTCAGAAAGAGCAATGAGACATTGGAATCGCGGGAGGTGGGGGAGTCAGAGCTGTTTAAGGAAAGCCTGGACGCAGCACTGGCTGTCAAGCTATGGATGACACGATGAATTTGGGTCATGTATCGGGCTCAGTAATCCCAGAGGTGTTTTCCACGCGAATTAACTCCGGCTCTGGGCACCTCCTCCGCCACCCCGGGCCTGAGGGCGCCGCTCCCGCTCCCGGCGCTCCTTCAGGCGGTTCCCGCCGCTGCCCAGCGCGCACGCGCGGAACTCCCGCGCGGCGCAGGCGCGTCCGGGCCGCATTGGCGGCTGAGGCTCGCTCGGTGCCGCTGCCCCGGGCCGGTGTCCCCGCCGGGGGCTGCCCGCGGCTCCGCCATGTCCAGCGGCTGCGCGGCGGCGGAGGAGGAGGAGGAGGCGGCGGAGGGGAGGCCGGGAGCCCCGCTGTGTGTCGGCGCGGTGTTCCTGGCCCTGCGCGCCGCCGGGTGGCCTGGCCCGGGCGCTGTGCCTGCGGCGGGTGCGGGGACGGCGAGCCTGGGTGAGGGCGGCGAGCGGCGAGAGGGGGCGCCGGGCTGGGCCGGGCGGGAGCGGGGCTGGCGGGACAACGCGTGTCGCTTCCCCCCGCAGCAGCGAGGCCGTGCTGGCGGAGCGGCGGGCGGGCGGAGAGGAGCCCTGCGAGCTGCGGCTGCAGTGCCGGCCCGGCGCCGAGATGGTGTCGGTGGGGATCGTGAGCCAGGCCCGGAACATGGAGGTGTACGTGGGTGAGGAGTACTGCGGCACCGGCCGGGGACAGAGCCGCGGCACCCGCCCGGCCCCGGGGTGAGTGCTGGGCACGGCTGTGCCTGGGCTGAGCCTCCTGCTCTGTGTGTGTCTGTGAGGTTCTGCTGCTCTTGGAGACCCGGTGTCTTCAACAAGGCTGAGAGAATTGAGGTTGTTCAGCCTGGAGAAGAGAAGGCTCCTGGGGAGACCCTAGAGCCATTTCCACTGCCTAAAAGGCTGCGAGACAGCTGGAGAGGTACTTTGGACAAGCGCTTGGAGAGATAGGACAGGGAGGAATGGCTTCACACTGACAGAGGGCAAGGTTAGATGGGATGTTAGGAAGAAATGCCTCCCTGTGAGGGTGCTGAGGCCCTGGCACAGGTGCCCAGATTTGCTGTGGCTGCCCCTGGATCCCTGGCAGTGCCCAAGGCCAGGTTGGACATTGGGGCTTGGAGCAGCCTGGGACAGTGGAAGGTGTCCCTGCCATGGCTGGTGTGGCACTGAGTGCCTTTCAGGGTTCCTCCCAACCCATTCTTGGGTTCTATGAAAGACCTCTCGTCTCTTTGATAAGTAGTCATCTCACACTTCAAAGGACAAGAGAGAATATTTTAAAAAGGTTTTGTTTTCCCCTTCAATACTTCTTCCGTGCTTTGCCGGAGGAAATAAAGCAATGTTTCTGTTTTGTTTTTAAGTCATTACATGGCACATCTGCTGCTTAATTAGCTAAGTAGAAACCAGTCGACTCAGAGCCTCAGGGAGGATGTGTGAATAATGCACTGAACCTCAGAAGCTTCTCTAGTGCACAATGCATGCACAGATACAAGTAGTTTTTTACATAAATATTTGATAAGATTCATTACAAGTTGCTTATAAGCATTAAAGCTGCTATTAGAAAGTAAAAAATTGCTAAAAACTAGAAACTGAAGCTGCTGTTTGAAACCATAAATTTGCATTAGAAATGTGTTCCAGTCTGTCTTATTTCTTACCTAAATATTTACCAGTGTAGTGTGTTTCTACAAAAAAGTATCTTGTATATTGATTTCACAGCTTGTTTATTTTATTTGTCTAGTGAAACTGAAGAGGTTACTTTATACCACAAGTACCTTAAGTTTGAATGCCCTGCAGCCTCCTGTAGAATTAAGGTAGGGAGCTAAACAGCATTGTTTTATTTTTCTTTTATCTTTTTAATCACTTAATCGACTAAATTGCATTACTCTTAGTAAAATTATTGGTGTTATACCCTTAATCTCTTCACATATTCACTTAAAAATCTTTTGTCTTGATGGCAGAGTGCAGCTTTTAAATTGATATCTCAGTTTTCTTTTCATGAAGACTTTATATGATATGGATAATTTAGTCTTAGAGAAAAAAAAATCCATAAACCAGATAAACTGCAGATCTGTGATTAGAACTGTCAGCTCTGGGGTTAAATAAGCTTGTGAAAATCATGTGGCCTCTATTAAATGCCTAGAAAAATCTTTATTTATCTTTGGGGCACTCAGGCACCTCTGTTCCAGTCAGAGTTTTATGGAGAATAATAGCAAGGAGAAACTGGCTTAATTTCCCTGGAGAAAAGTTCAGCATAGTTTTCACCAATACTCTAAACAATGCATTGTCCCCTATGTACAAAGAAACATGAAATGTTTTTTCCCTAACCAAAGTATTTTTTTTCCTTCTTGCAATAGCTGCTCTCCTTTGGTGAGAAACACAGAGTGCTCATCAGTAAAATAATTCTAGAAGTGAAAGCAGTGTCTGCAAAACTAGCAACTGATTTTCCTTCGCTAGGCTCAAGCATAGATCTAGACAGAGTACAAACTATAATGGAATCCATGGGATCTAAGTTGTCTCCAGGTGCTCAGCAGCTCATGGACATGGTCCGGTGTCAGCAGAATGTAAGTCACTTTTCCACAAGCACAAACTGGCACTTTACCACTTAGGAGTGTTCTAAAAAGACTTTGGGTTTTTTTTTAATCCATACTTTCTGTCGTTTTCATCCTAATTTGTCTGTTGCCACTCACATGAGTGCAATGAATAAAGATTGTGTACTCCAGGATTATTATTTTTATGTGCATGGTTATAATTTTAAGCTTCACTTCCAGCCTGCTCTCCTTCTGCCTGTTTCCTTTGTAACTGGCAAGGATGGTGGGAGTTTTCCCTGGAATGTTTGGGGTGTAGATAGCTGGGCTGGTTTGTCCCTAATGGTCATTATAACCATGTCCCCTTCAACTGAATTTCACTGCTCTCACAGAACATTTACTTTAGATCCTAATCCTGCAAAGTAGGCTGTATCAACAGAATCCTAAACCCATCTGCTGTTAATAACTCACTTTTGGGGGCACAGCATGGTGCAAATGAAGTCAGTAAAGCTCTTTTCTTACTTAGACACTGGCAAGATAATTAACACTTCATATTTACAAGGAATGTAGTTCAAAACTACTTTTAAAATCTTCACGAGTAGAATGCTGGGTTATAAAGTATCTATTCTTGTTGCTGTATAATTTCCAGTATGTTTGAATACTCAAATACTAAAATGGGCTTTTCTCCCCATCAGAACAGTTTCCCTCTTGGAGACAAACTCAGTTGGATCTTGGGGAAGCATTCTGACTTTGGAGGTGCAATGGATGGATTGCGCAGTGCAGCTCTTCAGTCATCACTGAGTCCGTCAGCCAGTGAGCCTTTGCCTGTTAAAAATCATTTAACAAGGGAAGCAGTGCAGAAAGATCTAAAAATAACTTGTGATCTGAACTCTGAGGTACCTGAAAGAGGGAATACTTTGGATTCTGAAAGACTTCCTACCCAGCAAAATGCAGTTGACCTCAGGAATGATTTGAAAGTCATGGGATCTTTGCAAGTGCAGCAACAAGGAGGTGACACTCCAAACGTGGCCAACCCACAGGTGCTTCTTCCTTTTCTTCAAAACTTGTGCACTCAGGTGAATCACCTTCGGCTCAAGGATGGAGAGAGGCACCTTGGGAAGAGTGCAGTGGCTAAAGAGGAAGGTGTTCAGAGTGCTGGGTGAGTTAAGTTTGATGAGTTAATTTCTTGACAAGTTTAAATAAAATGCGTAATGTAAACATTTTCTTCTCATTAGCAGCTGTAGTGAATCTTAGAATGTGTGGTTTTGAAGGCTGTGTGGTGATGAGCATTACAGTTTTTCAGATGAGCTGCTTGAATTTAGGAGTTTTTCAAAAGAAATCACATCATTTTTTCTTAATAAACTGTTTTGTCTTCTACGTTCATTTAATCTGATTTTCAAAGGATGTTTCCTCATACACATTTAACTTGTCTTTCTCATCTACTATATTTTAATTTTAAATACTTTTACCCCTAAATTCTCACATCTTCCCTTGTTCACACAATGTGCCACAATCCTTCTGCTACACTTGGTGTGTATCATCCCACTGATGATCTGTTCTTCCTCACTTGTTGGCCTTTACAGTGCAGGTGTCAGTTACCCAGTTTGATACCTCAGGAACAATAGTGGAACTCATGAGATGTGGGAATCAGGATTAAATGGAGACTGAATATCTCAGCTCTTGTATTTTTAAAGAATTCAGATGCCAAAGAGTTGCATAATTTGGATAACTCTAGAAGTACTTTTGCTGACAAGGACAGTCTGCCATGTTGAGAGAATACAAACTCTATGTATATTTTTGAATTGTGTGGATTTTGTTTCATGTAATTTAGCTCTGTAATGCATAATTGAGCCTTTGGAAAAATAAGGTTGAAAGAAGATGACTATATACAATAGCATGTTTGTGAAAAAAGAAAAATTTGAGATTTAAAGTGTGGCAGGCAGGGTATTTTACTTGTGCTAAAAACCTAATGGCTTCCAAAGTTCATTGCCTAATAAATGAAATTTTACATTTAGAAGATGTTCAGGTGCTCAGATCTCTATATTGTCTCTTGTCATTAAGAAATAGGTTATACTTATTCTTTTGCTCTTCTTACAGAGTGGAACAACAGCCTATTTGCTCCTATTTGGAAAAGATAATTTCAAAAAACCTGGATCTGATGGAGAAGAAACTGATGGACTATATTGACTGCCAAATCCAGGCTCTTCAGACACACATAGACAATAAAATGTTTCTCTTGATGGACTTGGTTCAAAACTCAAAACCAAACAAAATTTCCCAAGCACACTATGATTCTAACGAGGGGTTTTCTAATGGAGAGAGATAGATTCAGAGGTAGGGTTTCAATGTGAATACTTTAAGAGTAATTACACTTCACAAAGCTTAGTATTTATGCAGTTAAAACTATAAAGAACCTCAGTGTTAACTTGCATTTTGTTACTGTAATTCTATCCATTGTTGTACACACTTGTTAGTTTTATGAAAGATCTTAAGAATATATGTTTTTTTCCTGAATATGAGAGTTTTGTATGGCCTTTGTGGCTTATTTATTTAAAGAACATTGCTAGAAGCTGTATGAACAGTTCCCCAGTTCCAGGTTAAACAATGAAGTACTCTAAATAAATTGATTTACTGCTTACTTTTTACCTGCATGTAATCACTTCACTTTTTTTGGTTGTATTAATTTTTGATGTGAAATGTGTTACCAGTAGAGCAGAATATAGTTTGTTTGTGCTTTTGCTTTTTTGGCACTCCTGTTGAAGACATTTTTTGTTCTGTCTCTAAAAGGAAAGTTGGATTTCATTGCCTGATTTGGGCAGTTTATGGAGCTGTCTTTAGAGAGCTGGGGAAATGTGAGCCCAGCCTGGGTTCTTTGGAAGCCTTGGCTCTACAGGCACCTAAGTTAGGAATCCAGGCTCCTTAAGAGATACCTACAAGACTCTGATACTTTTTTCCTTTCTAAACTATCTGAGTGTGCAGGAACAAGTGAAATGAATGTGTGCTCAGCAGACTTTATCCAGATTTCATTATCCTAAGAAGTGCAAGTACTTTGTTCATGGTTCATCTCAGTGAATGTTCCCAGACAGGATGTGCTGGGGTAGCTCCAGAAGACCAGAGGAGTTTTCCTTAATGCATCACTCTTCCTTTAACCCATGGGGATCAGTTTTGCTGTCATTTGGGGAAGTAGGAATGTGTCTCCAAACCCCTCTTCTGTGGAAGGCTGAGTTTCAAACTTCATTCTGTTCGTTGTTCTTGGATTCTGGGGTACACCATTTAAACTGGAGGTGTGGGGACTTGATGCTAAACCCCTCAGTTGGGTGCACAAACATTTTTGGCAAAAGCTATTGATGGGGAAGTGAGTGTTGACTCAGAAGCAGCATAAGCATGTACAAGCCAGTATTTTTATCTACTCTGCCTTATATTTTCTTCTCCAGGAAAACTGATGTCTCTTTGAAGACTGTCATATCCTGATGGTAGTAAACCCACAGAAATAGATTTGGAAGAGAGGATAATCTTCTTTGAAAAGACATCTTGCAGTTGTCCCTGATCTTAATTCCTGCCAGGTGCAGTTACAAAATGATTCAAAAAGACAAGATTTGTTTTTGGTTTTTTTGAGACAAAAGGATCTTAATTATCTTGTACTTCATGCCTGTAAAGGTATAAGGTCTGTCCTGAGGTAGATACACTCTTTTTCAACTCAGTGACTTGAGATAGAGTATTAAGTTGAGAGGTTCTTGGGTTTGGGTTTTTTAATTGATAACAAAAGAAGTTGAAATGGATTTTGAAGTGTTGTTAAGTTCCAATGCTGTTAATTTAATGATTTTTTTTTCCCTCTTCTATCTCTGGGTGACAAATATGAATAGCAGTTGACACTAAACAGAAATCTCCAGAAGTAGGTAAAATGGGCTCTGGACATTTTGATAGCTGTGTCCTACCTGGTGTTTGTGATGTTTTAGTGTCACAGCTACCACAATGAGAATGTTTGAAATTAAAACCACAAATGCCAGAGTGTAGAAGTTATATTGTTGCAGGTTTGGTATTTTTTCAGCTTCCACTTCAGTGAGGGATTCTGTGTAGAGAGAAAAATAAAGTCTTGGAAGTTTAGAATACTACATGATTTAACTGGGAATTAAATAAGCATTTTTTCAGATGTTTTCATTTGATATGACCCACACAGAGTGCAAATCCTGAATATGTGGTACTGAAGAGTTGTAAAAATTGGTAATAAAACAATCCTGCAGAACATCATGATGTTCAGTTCTTTGGTATTGTTGCAGCCGAGTTTCTGCCAAGCAGTGCTGTCACCATGAGGGAGATTTGAGACATTTGCTGAAGTAAGGCTGGGCAAAAAAAAAGCAACTTGTGGTTCCAGTTCCTATCTGCTCCTCGGTAAAATTCCTTTTTTCTTTATAATACCTGGTGTGATCTATTTGCACTTTTTCACATTACAGATGTGTCCACTTCCACACATGAATGTAAAATCTTCCATTATTAAAATAAATGAGAACATCTCTAAAATGTTGCTAGAGTTAGAAAGGTTAGTAATTAAAAAAAAAAATAATTCTAATTACTTTTAAGAGCAAGTTTCATTCTAAATATTTCCTAGATCTGATACCTGAAAGCAAGTGGCCCAATATGCTTTTCTCAGGTGGAGCTTTGGGCTCCATTAAAGTGAGAACAACGAGCACAGTGGGAGTAGCAACACAAGCTTTTAAAAACAGCTTTTCCATCTTTTGTAGTTTCTATTTGCTCTCAGTACCTGAGCACTGAGGATCAGACTGCAAATGGCACCCAGGCTTAGTTGTCTTACACACACCTCTGCAGTTCTAATTCAAAGGCATGGTGCTTTTGGTTTCTGCTCTCACTGTCCTTTTTATTCCTGTTCTGGCCCGTACATGGAATGGGAAGATTTAACCTTGCCTGGAATAAGTCAGCTGTCTCTATTATCTGGAGTACTAACAATAATGAAGTTGCACACATATGAATATTTTTTTTTTTTCCCTTTTACCTGAGTGCTCAGCAGCCCTGAGATCTCTTTTCAGGCAGATGGGCCCCACTACAGTGTTAGTTTTCCATGTGTATGGAGAGATGGCTCTTTTCTGCCTGGAGATGCAGCCTCTGGCACAGCGAGAGTTGCTGTTGTTGCTGTCACAGATCACAATGTCACACTGGAGCTAAACTGATGGGAAGCTCCACAGGAACCTGAAGGCCCTAAATTTGAATCTTCCATGGTTTTCAAATTCTGGGTAGGTTACCACAGTGTCATCTTTATTGCAGCTGTAAAAGAAGGTACAGATGTGTTAAAACAGTCCACTTAGAATAATCATTCTTGCTAAATGCTGTGAATTGTAATTACAGCATTTAACCAGGGCACTGTTTTCACATGTGGGCATACATGATTGCTTTTTTTCCTTTGCCCAGCATGATGTGGTGCATGTTTTTCCTAGCTCTGTTAGTGGAATGTCTTTTAATTTATCTGCAACTCACTTCCAATCACAGCCTACTAAAGAAGGTAAGTGGAGGAGACAAAAATAAAAGAAGTACAGTTGACATTTAGATTCCATTTCCTCACAGGTTAGGAGACTGTGATAAGATCATCCTTACCCACTCCTGATCAAGTCGTATGTCAGTGCGATCCAAACTCAGGCTGTGGAGATGCTGTGCAGGTATCAATGAACACCTGGAGATTTGGGTCAATGGCATGAAGAGTCGCTTCAGCAAAGAGAGTTTGGTTCAAGTCTACGTAGTATGGGGAGTGTTGTATGGGCTTGGAGAAGGAATCTGACTCGTAGAAGGCCATGGTGATGTTGTACACCCCCCTAGCAGTCAGTTTCTGTATGGCATTGTTTGTTGTGGTGTAAATGATTTCTCGGGTTTCGTTGTTCTTCATTCTGCACTGTGCAATGATCTCAGTGCTCCTCTGGCGGGTGGTGGTGCTGCCAGCTGGAGCCAGGGAGATGCTGTTGGTGTAAGTGATGCTGTCACCTTCATCCTGGGAAGGGAACCGTGGGAAGGGCTCAGCTGGGATTGCACAGCAGAGCAGTTGAAAGGAATTGTAATTAAAGTTACAAACCTGCCCAACTGTGCTTATCAGAGGCTCAAGATACATTGGAAATGTGAAACAGGCTGCAACCAAAAAATCTTATCAGTCCTCTGCCTGGTTTTTTACAAAACACTGAACCAATCCAGGCAGCAAAAAGTTTAAGGAATAGTGCATGGAGTATGGGAAGTACCAAAGTTATGGTCCTGTCACCCTTTTTGAAACAGTGCTATGAATTAGATCTTGGGAATCTTTTGGGGGTTAATTTGTGTGGATTCCCCCATATTTCTTTTGAAAGGTTCATGAATCATCAGATTCTTAAAGAGGTAAAATATTCTTTGTACTTCAAGACAGGAAACATGGAATGGGACGAGTTACGTGAAAATAAAATCAATTTACTTATATGCTATTCATACTGCTCTTATCTTTCCTAAGGTCTTGTTAGCTTTTTTCATACTTTTATCCCCTTTACCTTTTTAATTGTTCCACAGCTGGCCAATGGGAAGGAGAAGATCACTGAATCTGTTACAACTGGTCTGCAAGATGGATCATTCAGCTGCAGGTCAGCTTCCTCAAAGCCAAGGGAGGCCAGGTAAGACATGCTTTGTTGGGCTCATGAAGTGAAGCCCCACAGCGAGGCACCCCTGTTGACCAGCAGCCACAAAAACAGCTGGAAGGATATCTCTCAAGTTTTCTCTTGCAGTAAATGCTTCATGCTCCATTATGTAACGACTGTGAGAGTCCATCAAACAGATACGACAAATGTGCTAATTTTTAAAAATTTATTTATATGACTTCATTTTATGAAATCTGATTAATAAGATGGTAAAAGAATATTAAAAAACATGGTTTATCCTGGTTTTCCTAGTGGCAGAGAAAAGGATCAAGCCAATAGCAAAACTGGAAATGCCAAGTGGTGAAGAACACCTCAGGAGCCCTCTTCAGCAAGGTTTGTCACCACAAACAATTCAAGCCTTGGGACTTGTAAGTTCTCTTTGAAAAAAACCCCACAATCAACTATGTCTGACATCACTGATGCTACTTAATGTTGTGAAGTAGTTGCAGTAGTTGCAGTCATGGCTATTGGATAGGAAACTTTAGAGAAAGTTTATAATCCACTCTGAGCATAACATCTCATTTCTACTTTCATATTAATGTAAAAATAATGTTTTAATGCAGTCAGAAGAATTTTCTATAGAGTGCATGCAGTCCCAGAAAATGAGGTCAGGCTTTCTGATGGACTTCAGAGGGAGTAGAAAGGTTTAGGAGAGATTTTTACCATCCCAAATGAAACCTCCTCATTGTAAGAGCATTAGAGGTCAGTCCTACCCTCCTGCACTCCCAGGGGTTCTGTGGTCAGACAGCACTGGAGCAGCTCTGCTGCAATACTTCATTATCCTCCAATACCTACCCTCCTTTAATCAGCTACAGGGCAGATCTGAGCACAGAATGGTGATCCCACATTGAGCAACAAACACTCTTTATTGCTTCTGATTGAACAAAGGAAAAATGAACAAATCTCTTTCAAAATGCAAACATTTCCCAATTACTCTCCTGATTGCTGTTATGCCAATATAGTATTAATTTATAAAAGCTAATTTACATTCCAGAGTAAAAGTGCTTCAAAATCAAATTCTTAAATTAAAATAACTGCCATAAGATGGAATGTATAGAATTATTTTTTATTATTTATAATTTTAAATGCTTGCAGTCACACTTAGGTGTCACTATCATGCCATCAGCACATTAAAGTAAGATTCACCTTTAGAGATGTTTAACATTTTGCCCTTCAGTTGCCTATATAAGACCTGTTGTGCAGAAATCAATAAAATATCACAGATAAACAGATTTCCATACCTGTGAATTCTATTGAGTTGCCTTCAGCAGGAGCCAGGGCAGTAAAGAGAGGCAGAAGGAGGAACTGCCTGAGCAGCTGCATTTTGAGGGCAGCTGAGGAGGGCAGGCTTTGGCTTTTCTGACTTTTATACCTCCTGCTATTTCACAATCATCCTGTAGTACAAGGTATCCTGGAGGGAGGGCTTAACCTGCCAGTGGCTCTTTCTTTTTAACAGATATAAATGAGAAAGTAACAGGTGGGCCCATTTTTTTTTTAAAGCAGACACTGTGTGGAATAAGTTTAAAGTGCATTTGTCAGCTCTCAGGGCTCGAAGCACACTTTTCAGTAGCTTTCATTGGGAGGCTGTTTGGGGGTGTTGACATGAGCAGGAATGTTGTGGAAGGGCTTGACAGACTCCCTTGGGAGACACATCTGCAGTTTTCTGTTAGCACTGCTCAGCAGGAGCTTGGTTTCCCCCACCTTCATTTTGACATGTCTCTCTTGAGGTTACACTGGGCACATCATTCCCTGTCCTTGCTGAGGATTCCTCAGGTTGTTAAGTGCAGCTACTGTAAAAGAGTTGTCATGAATATATTGCTGGAACACTCAGGGATGAGCAAGGACAGGTTCATGTTTGCCACAGATCAAAAGAAGAAGATTGCACTGCCACCACTTTGCAGACAGAACTTTCTTAGCCCCACACTGGGAGCTACAGAAGAAAAATGGAATCAGCCTTTCCTTCCTGAGGCAAGGAAACAAGCACAGCCCTGAAAGCCTGAATTCCTTTTGACAACTTTAACAAAGTACCTGTTCCAATTTATTCACCTTATTTTGTCTCATAAGGACCAAAACTCTGAACTCCAGGGTATTTCTCAGTGCAGCAAGTGAGTTCCCAGTCTTTAAAGCTGCTGAGGCTGTGCCAGTGCCCCAGGTGTGCTGTTACCTGGCCTTGGGGTGGGGTTTGACCTGTGGGGTGTGGGAGCAGCCAGGGCTCCCCCAGGAGCTGCCTGTGCTTCATTCCAACATGGGCAGCACAAACCCTACAGCTGTGCAAACAGGTCTTCTTCCAAATTTTTTAGAAAATTCCTTCTTGAAACACAGCCAGCTGTTTTCTTTCATAGTGTTTCTTTATAATTTTTTTTTTTTTTTTTACAAAAACATTTTCTTTTATAAGCAAACTGATAAATAATGCATTTGTAATGATACTGTATTTCTAATCTCACACCTATGCCTTCTTTAAAACAATTATCTCTGATTTTTAACTCACTGTAAGGATTGAATGCAACAGTTTCTTCTTCCTGACATGTACTTACACTGCCTTTGAATGTGGAGGCATTGAATACAAGTTTAAAGATGTTGCAGAGTGTTTGTATTTCCTTTGGCTCCTGGAAATGCTAAACTTGCATTTACTCTGCATAGCATTTTATTTCTTAAACCTACATATGTATTTGCAAGGAATTTTCAGATGTTAACATCCCTTTTGTGACTGGAAGTGAATCTGCAGTGAATGTGTGAGCTGGATGTAGATCCCTGCCAGTCAGTGCTGTGTCCATCAGAACCAAATGCCCTTTAAATCACTGCCTGTGAGAAGCAGAGCACAGGGGAGTGAGTGTGGTGGAGAGAGTTTTGTATGAGCTGAAGGAACACTGGGAGGGAAACAGTCTTGGTGAGGAAAAGCAGGCAGTTGATCCAATTTTTTTGTCACAGAGTATTTATTGAAGTTTAGGCTTTTACAGATCCACTGTATAGATCAGAAAGATCTGAAATTGAGGAACCCGTGTTCAGTTAAGATTAAATACCTTTAGATTTACACCCACTACAGTATATTTTTAGAAATCAGCAGCAGATCTTGGAGCACAATGAACAGGTCTAGAGGTGGTCAACATAATGCCATGGTCAGAAGGTTCATTGCTGTGGCACAATGACAACAACAACACCATCATCTGTGCTTCTCTTGGCTCTTCTGGAGCCTGGGAAATGAGGGCCTCTGTTCCCTGGGAAGGGTCTGTGAGGAGGAAAAGGGAACCTGTTCCCTGGGATGGGTCTGGGAGGAAAAGGGAACCTGTTCCCTGGGATGGGTCTGGGAGGAAAAGGGAACCTGTTCCCTGGGAAGGGTCTGGGAGGAAAAGGGAGTTTGTTCCCTGGGAAGGGTGGGGGAGGAGGAGGTGGAACATTACACCCTGACACTTTGCACCGTAGGCAAACCCCAGGCTGTACAGGAGCTCTGTAATGGAGCTGGACAAGCCTCTGGGCTGATGAAGAGTGCTTCCCACAGGCTGGGTCCTTTACACACCTGAAAAAGGAAAAAAAAACCCAACCCCACATATAAATTGCCATGGAATGATTGTGACATGCTCACTAAGCCTGTTTGTTTCCTCAGTTGTAAGAAACTTTCTTCCAAAAATGTCCCTCTGTGATGTTACTTTCAGCTCACAGCTCAGAACTCCTGAACATTGATGCCACTACATGGAATTTGATTGTCTGTTGGTGTAATGTGCATCACAACACACAAATATCACTCATGTAAAGTACCTAGTGAAATTTTGTTAATATCTATTAAATAATATTATAAACTGTACAGTGATGAGGTAGTGGAATTTTACTGCACACTCTGCTATGATTCATACTTAATTAAAACAAACTGAAGGACAGCCCAGCCCTGGAAAGAAGGATTTTGCATTTTGGAAGCCTAGAGCTGTCCATGAAGGAGTCCCCTGGACAGCCAAGACAACATCAGCATCCCTCTGACATGTCTTTGAAACCCTGCCAGCATCATCTGGTGCCATAAACCAGTCACTCCAGCAAGAATGGCTCCAGGAACATCTGGATCAACAGACATGCACCAAGAATGCTGCAGAAATTGTGGTGTTGTGCAAAATTTTCGTGTGATTAGTATTGGTACTGAGTACTCAAATCAAGTTGTACCTGAGCATTTGAGGGGTGTAAGAAAATAGTGTGAAATCATGTTTGGGGTATCCCAGCTTGGCTGGGGCATCTCACATGCATGAATAAGTATTTACCATTCCACTGTTACTTTTGGCATCCCAGGTCTCCTTGGCTGGCACAGGCTATTTAGGTATATCAGCAACAGCTTCTTCACATAGTTAGGCAGGGGAGTAAGGTCTGCTGCAGAGGAAGGGATTGGATGGTGATAAACCAGAGGTAAACACAGAACAAAATGCACATATTAAATACTGGCCTGCTTTGCACATTTAAATGGGGGCTTGGAATAGCAGCTGAGTGGAGAGGAAATTAATTTTTCTCTCTTGGATGGTATTCCATTAAAAGCTCATTTCTCCCTCCTATAACTAGCAACTAACCCCGAGGTTACTCCTTGGTGTTGTTCTTTCCTAGAAGAGGGTGAATTTGCCAGGATCAAGAGATGTCTCTGTGAGCCCTCCAGAACACAGGGCACTGGGTGGGCAGCAGCTGGCAGGCTATGGGAGGATATTTCAAATGTTTTTTAACCATAAATGATGCAGACCTAGGCCAGCTCATCCCCTTGGCACTCACCACTGAGGATGGTTCTGCTGCCAGCCCTGTATAAGCAGTGTGTGATCCCTGGCTGAGCCATGGCATTCCCAATCTCTCTGCCTGCTTCCAGCCTCTCCCACTTCCCCTGCACTCAGATCCCCTCTGCCAATGACCTGCCAGCCCTTCCCAGCTCACAGCTCTCACCCAGAGTATCCTGCCCTTAGGAGGAGAAGTCATTGAAGAGAAGAAAGAATCAAATACCTTACCTGAGCTGGTAGTTGCTGCATTTGTCTTTGGATGGGCTTTAAATGAAAAAAAAAAAAAAAAAGGTTAAAAAGTGACCTGATTGAGGAAAATATGTGCTTTTATGCCATCAGTTAATAAATATTTTAATGAGCAGAACACATTAGGAGTAGGAAATATTATGAGCAACAGTTCCAAGGAATAGAATTCTCATGGACAAAGGTTTCTTACTAAAGAAAGTGACAAGTGGCATATTACTGGCATTAATGGAAACAAGATTTTTTTATCCCTTTCTGTGGGGACATAATCCCATGCTCAAATGTCTGTTTTGCACCTGAAGTTCAGTTTCTTGTATGTTCTTCCAAAGCCAAGTGCCTTTTATCAAAGTGTAGCTGATATGGCCAGACTCTAAGAGAATCCCTTAGTCTGTTCTATGAGAAACTGAGGCAGAACGTTATCAATTAGTCAGCAGGATTTGCAATTCATTTTTTTCAAAAGATAAAGCCCACTGTGAAAAACTAAGATTCAAAGCAAATATCACTGAAGATGTCATAAGGATTCCCACTAACTCAACTTCCATGAGGATGCAACTTTGAAAGTGCAGGGGGGCTGACTTTCATAGGAGTCAGGTGATCTAGAGGAAATATGAATTTACACTGGAGTAGTGTGTCTGTTCCAGTGAATTCCAATTCCATAGAACTTTCAGCAGAGCAGGTATTCCTCCCATATCAATACCAACAATTCAGGTCCCTCGATTTGTATGGAAGCCAAAAAATTATCCCCAGAGTTCAATATTAATTTCATGAGATGATGCATGCAGTGGAGGCAGGGACATCAGCACATCACCAGGTCCCAGCTTTGGTAGAGAATTTAGAGTATAAACCAGGGTAAACCTGCAGCACTTACTAGTGGCACTGGCTGTTGTTGTTTCAGGAGATGGAGGGACTGATGGAGCAGGTGAGCTTGTCACTGTGAGAAGAGAAAATACAGAGTTAAACATTGTCCATGTTCTGAATACATGGATGACTCACATGGAATACAGTACACTGTTCACCACAGGTGAAGAAATGACCAGAAATAAGTACCTGGGCTTTCAGCTGTTGTGGGCTTAGTTGTGACTGTCAAAGAGAAAACAAAACCACACTTCAGGATCTGTTCCTTTATTGTGTGGGCAAAGCCAGGGCTGCCAAGGGGCAGTGGAGCAGGATTTTACTCAAACTGATGCCTAAGCCTGAAATTCTGACCATTATTCTAAAGTCATACACACCTGCTGCTCCAGGTGTTGTGTCTTCTGCAGGGGCTGATCAGAGGCACGAGAGAAAACAAAACTGCAGGTTAAAAACATTTTCCCAGATACCCAAACCTCAGGAGAGTTGAAGGTCTCACTGGCCAGTGGTGCTGCTGCCCAGGGTGGGGTTCCAGAGTGGGAGGAGAACACATCCCTGTGCTGCCTCTGTGGGCTCTGGGGGCTGGGGCTGTTTGCTGAGCACCAGTTTGGGCTGTTGGGATAAAGTTTCCAGCACACAGTGCCTGCACTGTGCCTGTGCTGGTGAGGGCTGTGGGTGGGCACTGAGCCTGTCCAAACTCATCCCAGGGTGTGCAGTGATTGCAGGGATGCAATCTGGGGAGGGCAGGAAGGATTTTCTGGGAATGGGATGATCAAGAGCAAATCTGAGTTTATATTGATGTCATGAGTCTGCCCCTTCCTGAGTGCTTTCATCAGGGCCAGTGTTTTTCCTTTCCCTTTTTCTCCTTTATTGAGTCTGGAAGCCAAAGGAAAGGCAATTGGCATTGGCTCCAGTTCTAATCCCTGAGATTTTATTATTTTGGATTCAGGGAGGCAGTCAATACATGATCATGAACATGTAAGCCAGAACAACACTGTATTACTTACCAGTGGCATTGTCTGCTGGTGCAGCAGTGGATGCTGCTGCTGTGAGAAAGAAAAGATTAATTTAAATATTGTCTGCATGTTAAACGTATATTTTTCCCCCTAACACCCATAGCATGTAGGCCATGGTTACTCTTCATTACTCACCAGGGGTAATGTCTCCTGCTGCAGGACTAGGAGCAACTCTTGCTGCAAGAAAGAAAAGGGCAAATTAAATATTAAGTATATGTTTTTTCTCTGAAACTTGTAGCATGTAAGCCACAGTAACATTGTATTACTTACAAGTGGTTACATCTGCAGGTTCAGCAGGAGGAGAGACTGTTGCTGTGAGAAAAAAAAAAAGATTAAATTAAATACTGTGTGCATTTTAAATGTATATTTTTTTCCACCAAGACCCATAGCATAAAAGCCAGAGTAATGCTGTATTACTTAATACAGAATGAAAAGGTGAAATTAAATATTGTTCTCCATTTTAACTATATACTTTTCCTCTGAGACCTACAGCATTTCCTGTTTTTAGGAAATCAGGGCTGAAATATAACAGTGATAGAGACTAATTTTTCTGGGATGCCTTGCTAATTTAAGGGATATTGCTTGGGTTTGTTTTTTCCCATCCTTTAAATGCTGCCTGGTTCAGCCTCTGTCCCCTTCCTTGCTGTACACACAGGGTTGGCACAGCACCATTTTCCCACAACAGTGGCAGAGCTGTTTCCTCAGCCCAGGCTCATTTCTGAGAGCTGGGTACTTACAGAACACTCCTCACATTTATCTCCCTCTCACAGGCAAAGCCTTTCAGAGATATTAAATCTCAAATTAGTTTTGTGGGCCTGGAGTGTATTTTTCTTTCAGAGAGAGAAATCAGAGACGTTGCCAACAACCAAATGTGAGTCCCTCCTGGTTTGTGGCCATCACAAACTGCACCAGTGCTCACACCTGGCTCACCCCTGAGAGTTGTGGGATTTTCATTCTGGGGTCTTTGGCTGTCACCTGGCAGCTGTTTGTGACCAACTAGTGCACATCCATCCCAGCTAAGGGCTGTGTTCCTGGGACTCTTTGTCCTTAATTCCTGTTTGCTGGCCATGATCAAAGCTCCTTCCACCCCAGCACCATGCCAAGCATTTATTTCTGCAGAAGCTGGCAGGGAAAAGCTGTCAGCAGCAACGTGCTTGGCTCCTTCCCCAAGATCTGCTTCTGAACAAGACTGCCAAATATGAGATAATTGAGAGAAATGCTAATTAACCTGCTGATCCAGGTGCTGAGTATCAGAGATGCTGAAAGGTGTTAAATAGAAAGTTTTGGACTATTTTAAGGCTGCATTAGCTGTCTAAGGTGGGGATAGTGAAAAAGTGGCAGATTAAAAATTCTCTATTTGGATCCATGCCTTGAATTGCAGGTAGAAATTAATTTGTTGTTATTCAGCTAATTAAAAAAGGCTTTATGGTAGGAGGACACCTCTCCCATAAAAGTTACTATATAAATTAATTATTTTATTAATTGAAATATCATCAGCAATCTGAAGTTTTTAGGGGGAATTTTTCAGCAAATAAAGGGCTGATTAAGTAATAATCTCAACAATCTTTAATGTCTTCTTGTGAGGTACCTACAGACAGCTGAACAGCCACTTTTCACTTTCAGCAAATCAATAAAAGGAAATGATCAATATCTGTATCTCTTCTCAAATAAAATTCTTTGTTAAGTGTAGGATATAACCAAAGGAATCACTGAGCACTGAATTTTCCTGAGACTTTGACACAGTTTTCCTCCATTATGTACAAATTTAAGTAATAAAATTAGTAGAGCTAGAAAGGAGCATTTTTTTCTCTTTAACCATTGAACAGCATCCCAGTTACACACAGTGTCTGTAAGTAAGATGAAGGTGTCTGAACAAGGAAGGCAAGAAATAAAATCTGATCAAAGCTCTGTAAAGGAGTCTTCTAAGAAGGAAAATTTTTGTTTCTATCCTTTTGAAAGTGAAATGACTGCCAGGAAAAAGGCAGAAAAAAAGCAACAGATATTTCTTCACTGTCTGGTGAAATTCTGACTTGAATATTTTTTTAATACTTAAAAATTATTTCATAAATTCATTAAAGCAGCTCATTCATTAAAAGGTTGCAAAGTGCACTACAAAATAGATGTCAGAGTGAGAGTTTCCCCAGAAAAGAGGTGGGAAGAGGTGGGATGTGGGCACACACATGTCAGCACCATCAGACCTGGCTCGTTCTCACCTTCCCTCACTGTAGGCTGTGCTGCTGGAGTTGGTGGTGGCTCAGTGCTGCCTATGGCTGGGGCAGATGGGCTCAAATTTTCTGCTTCTGTGGCAGAATAATCTGATGAACCTTTGGGGGAAAAATAAAGCAGGAGGAACAATGAACAATATTATCCAATGTGAACAGGAACCAGAATTAAATTTTGATTAAATTGCTTGGGTTTGTCATGTTGCTAGAAAAGTGTGAAGCCTTTATCACCCCATAACACCACAATAAATAAATATGTATTAGCTGGATTTTTAAGCTTCTTATCTACTGGAGAATGAAGCAGTATGTTCGTAGCCCTCCTTATTAAACTTATTTGCATGATTTTGGCATACAGTCTGGCTGTCCCTTAGCTCACTTAGGCTCCAAATTGAATTTGCAGCTCAAACTTTGCAATGTAAGCTGTGCTTAGAATTCCTGGTGAAGATCCTGCCTCAGGCTCTTCATTCACTGAGTGGATGCAAAGGAGGAATGCAAGAAGTTTGAAGAGACTGTTAAAGTGTTGAGAAAATGCATTAATGGAGAAAAATTTCAGTCAGTGATAGAAAATGCAGCTGGTGATTGCTGATATGCTTTTGGTTACCTGATTGAAGGAAAAGAGACTTGGATTGTAGCCTCTAAAATCTGATCATTTGAGTCAAAACACTCAGGTGAGGTTATATTTTGTTAATATTGGATATAAGCTGAACTTTCTTTGCTGAGACAATGAGCTAGCAGTTGACTGATCTTGAGGTTTATTAATTTACTTTTATCCTATCAATGTAACCTATTTTGAACAAACTCAAGTGCTATTATTAGATTTTATGGCACTGTGTCTGTGCCTTACCTTCAGCCAGTGTGGAAAGGATTTCTGCAGATGGGGTTGTCTCATCTACAAGCTCAGCAGGTGCCAAGTTTGATTCTGTAGTAGTTTCAGAGGCTGTGAGAAAAAGGAAGAAACGTGGAAAGAACACTCAGTTAAGACTGAAATCAGCTCTTGATGAATTTCAGTGCTTTCAGATTCCTTGGTGTGGGTTTGAAATGTGCCCAATCCAGCTCTGCCCACAGCACTCACAGCCACACCTGGCTGCAGGGTGGCACCAGGTCCATGGCAAGGTGGCCAAATTCATGGACAAACATGAGCTGCACTGAGAGATGCTGATTTTGCAGCATATTTTGGGCTTCTCCACTGATGTCCCCTCCTCACCACGTTTTTCTGCCATGCTGCATGCTGTGCAGATGCCCTTTCCCTGTCTGTGGTGTAATCAGGATTTCTGATGTCCTGCTTTCCCCTGTGGTGTTGTGCCAGGGGAGGCTGAAAGGTGAGAAATTAAATGGCTGCAAGCAGCAATTAAAATCTTAAGAGTAATTTCAAGAGCTTGTGACTTGATTCAGGTCTCAGATTTAATAAGAATAAAAAAAATTGATCTAGTGGGTGGTGTCCCTGCCTAGGGGAGAGGTTTGGATCAAGGTGCTCTTTAGGGTCCCTTCCAACCCAAACCATTCCATGATTATCAATCTGCTGAATTGAGTGGCTCATCCCCCAGCTGAGGGAAATGAGTGCAAATGCCTGTCTGTGATCCTTAATGTTTCCAGAGCTGTTGTGAATTTTGGACACAGAATCACAATGATCTGGATGGTTTTTCTTTGCAGATTTCTAAGTGTATTCTTTATAGCTACAACTCAGAGCTATTAATCAGTAAGTGGATGTATCCCTGTGTCCCTGCTATTTTTCAAGTGAAAATGTTGTAAGGGGATTATTCCTTCACAAAAGAGGAACTAAGGACAACTATATTGTCTGCTTTGAATATTTACAGATTTACATGGTCAGATCTCAATTTAGCTGAAATCCCCAAATTAACAGGGTGTTTGTTTTAAAAAGCACGTGTGAAATGACTGTTCTTACCTTTATCAGCTGTGGTTGGGATTTCAGGAGCTGGTGTGCTCATTTCCTCTGTGACATTAGTGGGTGCAGAAGACACATCTGGGGATAGATGAGGAAATACAAAGCAGAGAGAGATTAGCAGCAATTAGGAGTGAACTTGTGAATGAAAATCTTGATGAAGGGGAACAAATTTGGGAGTAGTGGGATAATTGTGCAGCCTTTTAATTTTTATTACCAAAAAAAAATTACTTTCACCTCATTTAATATTTATTAGCAAAGCCAGTCAGTCTTTGTGTTGTTCCTGACTGCATTGTTTCACTCCTAGAGGTGCAAAAGTCATTTGGAAAGGTGCAAAGGAGCAGTTGTAAGGGAAAATAGAACACGAGATTTGTCTTATGCTTTGGGAGTGACTTCCAGCCCCCAGGTGTGCCTCACCTGCCCTGGGGGTTGCCACGGTCTCTGGAGCAGGAGATGTCTCAGTCTGTGCTGGGGTTGGGCTGGGAGCAGGGGAGGAACCTGCAGGGACATTGCAGGGATCTGTGGCATCATTCACACTTTGGGTTTCATGGCAAAGTCAGATCCCTGCACTTCAACTTTTGCTCATGTGGCTTAGAAAAACCTCTTCCAGTAGCCCCTGTGAGTAAACCTGGGAGATTTGGGTTCCTCCTCTCTGCTTTAAACAAACCACATCTGTTGCTCAAAATTTCCACACACATTTGCAGCTTGTTTTTACCCTTCCCTTTGCCCAGCAGAAATCAGGGGTTCTGTGGTAGTGGTCACAGTTGCTACTGTGTTAAAACCTTAAGAATAAATGGTCATGGGAACCATCTTTTCATTTCTGTTACATACAATAAAACATACACTCATGTTTCTGTATGGTAGAAAACTGCATTTTAACACCTGCTTTTCTGTGACTGTGTATTATGAAGAGCATAATTAACACCTAGAAATCCTAAGAAACATTAGTAGAGTCTGTACTTTAAGTTTTCCAGAGTGTTATGATTATTTCAGCAAAAAAAATGGAATCAGAAACTTAGACCTGGGCTGTAAAGACTTGCCTCATGTTTTCACTAATTATTAGTAGGTATGTGGCAAATACAGTTTGTATTAGCAATGCAAAGAAATAATGAGAATATAAAGAAATAATGCAGTGGATGAGCAAACAGTAATTTGGAGCAATAGCTTGTAATTCAGAGCATGTGCCTTTGTAGAAAAGTGTCTGCCAAGGAGCTGTAATCACATGATTTTTTGAGTTTAAAATTAGACTCTGAGCATTGGGGAACTGTAAAGAACTAATTTTGGGACTCCTGTCCCAAAAGCTCAGCCTTACCTGTCGGTGCAACTGTGGAGTGCATTGCATCTGTGAACAGCAAAAAACCAAAAGTTTACTTTATTAAGTAGTTATTTATATTATATATTTATGACAAGAATTTTATTGTTTTGTTTCCACTCACGCATGCCTGGTTCCCAATTGGATGGGTGTCTCTTTTCTCCTTACTCTTTGCATTTCTAATCTTGGGGGCTGGCTATAATCAGATGTTGACTAAAGTGGTCCTGAACTAGCTGCTTTTCACTATTTTCATTCTCAGAGCTTGCTGTCCAATTTTATTATTTTGTGCAAACATTCTTTTGCTCCTCAATCACTGAAACATAAAAACTCCCCCTACATCCAATTCTCAGCCCTGGTCTGATTTCCAAGCTCTACCCTGATGTTTCTTTCATTTATGGCAAACAGGATAGTACAATTTTTCTTATTATATTTATTTTAATTTTTACCTGAGCAGATGACACCAACATCCTCATTGAGTCCACAGTTGTGCTTGCCCCAGCCGGCGTGCCGGCAGTCCCAAAGGTGGGATTCAGTTCCTCTACACTGCACATCATCCAACTGGATAATTTTTCCACTGGGGCCAAAGTAAGAGAGTCCCAGGACAGAGACAGCTCGGCCACAGTTAAGTTGTCTGCACACAACGTTGGCACTGTTCATATTGAAATAATCATCACAGACTGTGCCCCATTTTCCATCATGGAAAACTTCAACCCTGCCGGCACATCGGTCCTCTCCAGACTCCAGTCTCAGCTGTGGTTTTGGTGGAACTGAAGCAAAAATTGACAGGTAAACCCCAATTTGTTTATTTAGAGCTGAACTTCTGCTACATTTGAATCCCCATGGCTCTGCTGTGTGCAGGGCCTGATCTGCCCTGGTAGGGTGAGGCACAGCTCAGCCACAGCTGGCCCAGGGAACTCTGCACATCTGCCAGGTGTGTTCACACTCTTACCTTTGTGCTGAAATTTGTCCTTAATCCAGTCGGTAAATTTGTTCCATAGTGAGTTTGGGTCTCTGTCTGGCTTGTTCCACCAGGTTCCACTTGCTGTGGCAGAGAAGGAAACATATTAGCCCTGAAGTAATGCATCGTGCTCTTGTTTTGTAAATAATTCAATACAGCCAGCCTTTAATCTACACTCTGTGAAATCACCTCTCTTTGTAAGGGAGTGGCAAGGCTTTTTTCATGGTGCCTATGGTGATAAATAAAGCCTAAATTATCTCATTCAAACTAGCAAGATTATAAGTTTGAAGGAACATGTCATGCAGAGCATATTTCCAACTCTGTATTTCTTTCCCCCTCTTTCTCTACATTTAAAAATGTACAGTATAAAATAATTTTAATTAAAACTAGAATATTAGAAGAAGAACATTTAGAAAACAACTTCTGCAAGCTATTTCCCTCATGGAAAAGAAACAAAGGAATACTCTTCAGCCCTCTCCAATCTGTAACCTTCATAGGTTATATTTCAAAATATAGTATCTTAATATAATAATACATATATTATACATGTATTATATATATGTATATATAATATATATTGTATTATGTATTTTGAAATACATATATTTTGAAATACATATATTTTGAAATACAACCTATAGATTTTGACTGAATCTTTGAAGTAGAAGATAAACCTTCAATTCTGTGGTACAACACTCATCAGCAATATTCAAGGAAAATCTTTGCCACTATTTCCCAGCAAGCCAGCCTGTATTAGTAAATAGTTATGCACTCTAACATTTCTCTGCAAGCATGAAATAAAATTTCCAGTACCTGGTTCAGTCAGGAGAGTGGTGCTCAGCAGAAGCAGCCAGGTGAGACGCACGTGAAGGTCCATGATTGTTGGGGTGATCTGTTCAACCCCAGCTGCAGAATTTATACCAAATGGGTTCTGGTCTGCATCAAAGGCAGGTGCTGTGCAACCTGATCCCTCCCCCTGCACCTCCAGATCGATGCCAAGGAAGTGATTGAGTGAGGATTTTCCTTTCACAGGTACATCCAGACATCCGGATGAGGAGATCCAGCTCGGGGAGCTGTTCCAGGCTGGTCACTGAGATCTTCCCAAACACTCCCTGAGCACCTTTGTGGCCCTGTGTTGATGGTGTGGCTGTTCCAGGAAGCAGTGATTTATTTTTGGAGATTAGGCTGTTTGGTAAGGATTTTTGTGCCACCCATGAGGAAAATTTCCAATTTACAACCATATTAACCAGATTAAATTGGTGTGAGGATTGTGCCAAAAGATTAGCATCCTAAAACTGTCAGGCAAGCCTCAAACAAATTCTCTTTGTTTGCCAAAGTTACTCCTGTAAGAAGCAGTTTTTCTTATTTTCCTGACTTCTCTTTAACCCTCCAGCATGTTTTGGATCTGCAGACTCTCTGTCTGACTTGCAGCCCCCAGAGCAATAAAAGAGTTTCCAGTCTTCTCCTTAGCATGAGGTGATGGTGTCACCATGGCCTCTGATATCCTAAAGGATGCCTCCATCTCTGCCTCGTTTTGGCCTGTGAGGGAGAAGGGACTCAGCTACAGGGAGTAAAAAAACAAAGCTGAATTTTCTGAGCTGAATTAAAAATGAACATAAATTCTTTCTTTTCATGAGTGCTTTTCTTATTTTCATGGCACAGTACAGCTCTATTTGGAGCCTTGATACAGTGATAGAAGGTGATATGGGAGGACCATGGCTGAATGCAAAAATCTTTAGTTATTAAGAAGCATTGAGATTTGCTTTTTCAGCATTTCTCAGTCTCCTTTATGAAACAGGTCCCAAGGAAGCCATGGGGAGGGTAAATCCTGTGTGCAGCAGGGATGACACTTTGTGGTCTTGGAAGACCAAAGCTGCTCCCCAGAACATCATCTTCAAGAAATCTATCAAAATCTGCTCCTAGGAATCAAACAGGGCTTGTAGTGAAATAGCTTTGGACTGGAGGTTCAGCATTAATCTTTTTTCACACAGTGAAGTTTTGCTGCACTGGCAGATCTCCCCCTCCTTGGAAATAACTTTATTTAGTTATTTATTTATTTATTAATTATTATTATTATTATTATTATTATTATTATTATTATTTAATTTTTATTATTTAATTTTTATTATTATTTTAGTTATTATTATTTTTATTTTTTTAATTATTATTTTAGTTATTTATTATTTAAGTTAGTTATTTATTATTTAAGTTAGTTATTTATTACTTGTTTATTTTATATAGTGTTTATTATTTAGCTATTTTATTTAGTGTTATAATTTCTGTAAGTCTCTGGGCTTAAAGGGGCTGAAAGCAGAGGGGAAATGTGGAGCTCTCCTGGTGGCTGCTGCCACTGGAGGGCAGCGGGGCCCCGTCCTTGGGAAGCGAGCACGGGGCTGGGGAAAGATGCTCCAACACCACAGAGCTGCTGTGGTGCCCATAAAACACCCCACCTGAGCAAATCCCATTAAATACACGTATTTGTTAAAAATTTCACTAAAGTGTTTTTGAAGGAATAAACCCCACCTGAGCAAATCCCATTAAATACACGTATTTGTAAAGAATTTCACTAAAGTGTTTTTGAAGGAATAAATTAGGGCTGACTGCCTTTGTCCTGCACTTGTATTTACTTGTATTTCTCATTCTCTGGGGAAAAAGAAAAATCAGTGATGTGTGTGAATTCACAACTTTTTCCCATGCTATAGCAAGTATTTGTCATTTCTTTCAGCATAATTTTTCTTTCATCATCAGTTTTCATATGCAGTAAATCCTGATTTTTGCTGAACTCATTGCATTCCCAACCATCTGGGATGGACCATGTCCATAGAGGTGTTCCCAGTGCCAAACTGAATTCTGTACCAGCCCCTTCCCCAGTTCTGTTCCCCTCCCTGGACACCCTCCAGCCCCTCAATGTCTTTGTTATCCTGGGGGACCCAAAGCCAAGGTCTGAGGTGCCCCAGCAGTGCCCAGGGGATGCTCCCTGCCCTGCTCCTGCTGGAACAGCCCAGGTTTGCTCTCTGACTGCCTTCCCTCTAAAGCCCTGTAAGTTCTGAAGTGAAAGGTGCTGTTGAGGAATGAGTAGAGAAAAGGCAAATCCCAGCTGAAGTAAATCACATCCTCAATAACATAACCTGCAAAGTGACTGCCTGGATTTATGTGAATTTATTGTAAAGTGAAAAGTTCATGTATGAAGCCACTGTCTATGGACAAAACTGAGTATTGAGTGCTGGGTCCAGCTTCCAGTCCCAGAGGAGAATTCCCTTGGGGTGAGGATGTCACATCCAGCCTCTGGAAGCCCCAGGGAGGGAAAATCTCTGTCAGAGGTGAAGGCTGAGGGGTGTCAGTGACCTTGGCCCACACATGGCAGGACAGGTCATTCCATCCTGTTACCCAGCCAAGGCTTCCTGCCAACACACCTTGCTTGTCTTGGCATCTGCTGCAGTCCTGCAGCTCTTCCTGCTCTCCACTTTCCTGTGGACAATGGTCTTAATGGAGAGCTTTCCTCAGCTTCCAGCAAATCCCTTTGACCTCAGCAGTGCCATGGGCAGGGTCACACAGAGTGCCACCAGTGCTGGTGACATTCTCCAGCACCCTTTGAACATTTGGCATCACAGACGAGGGAGTGGGCTTGGGATGCTGGCACCACTGTTGCCTTTACATTTAATTTAAATTTTGGTGGTAAAATCAGTGCAGTGAGACACATGAAATGTGCAGTGTAACTCAAGAAGATAAGACTCTGTAGCTGCCAAAGTTAAAGTGATTTATTCCCAGCTGAAGAGTGGCTATGAAGTTAATAATAATTAAATAAATTACCTGTGTTAGACAAATGATAGTGGGTATTTATTGATATGTTTACAATGAAGTATTTAAATTAGTAGAGCAAAATCAAGGCTCAACTCATTGAGACAAGGGTGACCAAGACTTGAGGCTCATCAAGCCAAAGGAACACAATGTCATCATTACTTCCTTCTAACTGCATTTTCTTTTCTCCTTGCATTTTAATATCACTTAATGGCCTTTGAGTTTCATTAGGGAGTGCAAAAATTCTCTTAGGATTTTTTTTTATGTGAGGTAAATTTAGATAAGAGATAATATTAAAAATGCTGTTTTATGCAACATCTTTCCTTTTTTAAGACTTGAAACTTTCAACAATCTCATCCAAAGAAGAGATTTTTTCACACAAAAGAGGTCACATCCTTCCAGTCCTGTGGCAAATCAGATTTAAGTTTCATATATTCAATCTCCTTAAATATTAAAAATCTATGGCTAGCCTCATGGAAACTCATGTAAATCAGAATTATTGCTTTCATTGTGGTCAAAATACACTGTACTTCCTCATGCAGAAGCTACTGAAGAAACTAAATATGCAGAAAATCAGTAATAATTTAAAGAGAAAGCTTTTATGGTAGGAAATTTTTTTTCAAGATAAAAATGGTTCAAAAATTATGAAATTGAAAATGCCAAGTATTTTAGTTCCCATAGAAGCTGTCAGAGGAGGAAGTAGACAAAATATACATTTTATTAATTACAGTTTCTGTAAAATTAACTGTATTTTTAGAAAAGGTTCTTCACCCAGAGGGTGGCTGGACACTGGAACAGCTCCAAACCTACCAAAGGTCAAGACAGCATTATAATTGTGATTTAATTGAAGTTATTCCTGTGAGGAGCAGGGAGCTAGACTCAAACATCATAGATTGTTTCCAAATCAAGACATTCTTCAAATCTATGATAACACTTCACCTTTTTTGTAAAACCTGTTTTGTTTCACAGAGGGTCCAAAACTGAATAATTAATTATGTGCTGACTGTCCTCGCTAACAACTTGAAAAATCAGTGGAGGGCAAGACTTTGAACTTTTTTTACCATTGGGCAGACATGAAAAAATGTTGTCAGGGTTAAATTTGGGTAAGGAGCAAAAGGGCCAGAAGGTCATGGCAGAGGGATCTGACACAGCTCTGGCTCCTTTCTCTGGCTTCTGTCCCTAAGCTGCAAAGGAATCACGACTCTAAATCTTTGCATTTGGTTTATCCTGGTTATCTCACTCAAATAAATGATCCTCAGGTGTTCAATAAAAGCTTTGTCAAGGCAAGATATGTGGGATTAGGACCTTAAGTTCAGGGAAAGTCTCCTGTGTGAAAGTTTGTTGGTTCTGTGAGAGCAGAATGTACCAGGGGATTGATTTTGCTGCTCCTCCCAAGCCTTGGTTGTGAGCAAATACAGTTGGTTAAAAGAGGTTGTAGGTGCCTAAAAAAGTATGTAACAGGATGGACTCTGAGTGACACTGCTTAAAATGCTCTGAAAGATTTTGAATCTTAGTTGGATGGAAGTTTGCCATGTCAAATATGGATTAAAAATAAAGAAAAAGGAGGGAAACATTGCAGAGGACAGAGATTTGGTGACAATGTGGGCATTAAGAGAGGCAAAATGTTGAGAAATGTGTTTTATAGTTCAGGAGAGCACTTTTCAATCTGACAAAATTAAAAATTCACTGTGGCTCCCCTAGAGCAAGCAAAGGTATTGCCTTGTACACAAGCAAATGGCACTGGCACCACAGTGACTGTCACACTTCTCCCCATGCAACCCCTCATGAGAACACTCCCACAGGTATTTCTCATTCCTCCTGCACTGCACAACATCCATGACAATTTGTCTTGGGCTGTGAGCAAAAGTCACATTTCCTGAAGGTGACATTCACAAACCTGCTGGTTGCAGACAGCTGCTGTATCACTTCTATCCCAGAAATCATCACTAATGTTCCACCAGGCTCTTTTGCAAAAGATTTCAGCCTGCCCTCAGCACTGCTTCCACCCATTCACCACCCTCACTGACATTTATTTGAAAGACAAAAGAGAATTTCCCTGAACCTGGGCATTTCATGGAAAGACAGAATCAGAGATTCATGCAAGTTGATTTATGCTGCTTGAAGCAGGTTATTCTGGGTTGTGTCTGTAAGAGCATTGAGTATCTCCAGCGTTTTGCTCTTTACAAATTCAGTTCTGAAACATCAGAGCATGATATTAAATTCAATTACACAAATGTAAGAAGTTTGCCTCTTCCTTCAGATCCTGTACCAGCTATGAATGAAAAAATCAGTCACTTCTAGGTAGAGTTTGAGTCACTGCAGTAACAACTACACCTAGCAAGGAAATAGGGTATTGCACATGGTGCTGAAGATATTGTTAACACAATTAGAAGCAGATTAATGCACCTTGTTTCAGGACTATTACATAGGTCTACAACAGAAATCCAACCAGTCATGAAATGCATTTATTTATGACTATAGGGAAAAATATGAATTTTAAAAGTGTTCGAAGATAAAGGTTGTATAAATAAAACAATGTGATCACTAAAATGAAAATCCAAGGCAAATCAAAGTAAAACCAAAGGATTTGATTTGATAGGGTTTGATACTACAGCGGGAATGTTGCTGGAAGGCAAGAAACTGAAAGAGCAGCAATAGCCAATGTAACTTCATGGAATGGAGATACTTATAACTTCTAAAATGTTCTAGTAAATTTTTTTGCAGGAGTTCCTTTCTAATAGCTTCATTTTTTAAGTACCTTAATAATTTTTTGAAGCCCTTTTCTTTTGTGGGACCAGTGATTAACCCCTCCCTTGGGTATCCCACAGTGATCACTGGCCCAAGAGGAGCCAGGGAGAAAACATTACCAGGGTAATGGACTGCTTTCTCTGCAATAAACAAAATGCTATTTTTATTCCAAAATGCAATGTCAGGAACCCCTCAAGACAGTCCGAATTCTACCCTGTGTTTCAAACAGTTAATTTCCAGCTTGATTTTTGTCCCCCCCAGCTGTCACACTGCTGCATTTGGGCAGCATCTCCTGAATCCTTGGGTGCTGGCAGGGAGCAGCCCTCTTGTCCTCCCCAACAATGCATTCCTTAGCAAAATCCAGTGAACTTCTGGAACAAAGAGAGCTTGTCTCATGCTGGCAAGGCTCAGATCAAGTGTTTACTCTATGTGCTCAGAGTGCTGCTCCCAAACGAAGGGAAACTGAAGCAGCAGGTTCTGGCCACTCTTCTGCAGCTGGGGCCAATCTTTGGATTTCTGAGCCTGAATTAGAGATATCAAGATCCAGAATTTGGGACAGAAGGCCTGGCTTTGCCAAACAGAACCATGGAATCAGTGAGGTTGGGAAAAACACACCTTTGATTAGAGGCATAGAACCCTCATGTGAACACAACTCAATTTTCATCATAGCTCATGCAACAAAGCTCTGCTTGAAACCAGGCTTAGCAGTGGAGGATGGTAACTAATGCCAAATGCTTCTGAAACATCTCAACATCACTGGGAGGAAATAGAGAACCCACTGCTCTGAAATGATGGATCCTGAAAACTGAGAAAAACTGAGAAAAAAAGTTGACAGTCATTCAGACTTGGCAGGCTCTTTAGAACAGCAGCAGTACAATTAATGCCTACATGACACCCTGTGACTAATCCACTTCTTTCAGAAAAAAAAAAAAATTGGTTGGATGAGTACCAGGAGATTCAGGGCAAAGGAGGTGCTCCAAGTGTTATTCTAGGAAATGGAAACAACCCTCACTCCTCTGATGCAGCCGGGTCACTGAGGAGCTTCCTCAGCCAGGAGAGGTTTCATTAAAAGACTTCTTGTGCCATGAGTCTGAGAGAAAAGAACTCCTAATATTCACAAGCTGCTATGTGGATTTTAGTGTCTCCTTAATTTTTACCATCTAGATAAAAAACAGGCAAAAAAATTAAAAACACAGCATGGAGATTCCAGTGCAACCCTGTCAAAAAAGCTTGGTTGTGACTTGGTGAGTCTGATAGAGTTAACTAAGAAAATAAAATTATCAGTTGAGTGAAATGATCTCCAGAGTGTATTCCTTTAGTTATATAATTGGAATTTGGTGGGGCTTGGGCATTAAAGGACCTCTAAGCCAGAACTGGGAGCAGAAGGTTTTGCTCAGCTGCTGAATTCAGCTTGGTGTCAATGGATATGTGGGATTCCATGGGAAAGCGTGGGGAGAAAGTAATGAAAACAAGAAAAATGTTGTTTCTTACCTATACCCTGCAAATCCTAATTAGCTTTTTGAAATCTCAATCTACATGAAGATTTGTTATTAACAACTGGAAAATGAATCTACTTGCTGGCTATGAGATGTAGAAACTAAACCATGTTTATTTATACCCAGTTATAAATATTTTTGCGGCGGGTTCCTGGGAAGGAGGACTAGAGAGTTGAATTATCTGCTTCATACTCCAAAATTAGAATATAAGGATAAACAGGACAGGAAATCCAGCATACAAATAAGCAAACAAGGACTTTGTTTCTGAGCTTTGCTTCAACCTCAGCTCTGGCCAAATAGGTGGCTGGGTAGCACTGGGAACAGCATGAAGTCAGGAACCCATAGACCCCATGCAATTATTTACTAAAATATATATATTTGTATTTTAAAATTGATTTTGATCCCTTCTCTTCCCATTAAAGAAACCTTCAGGAGACTTTCTCAGGGATGTGCAGTTTTGTCAGATTTCTGAGCACTTTCAGCTGTTTGCTTGTTCCCACACCTCCATCCCAGTTGGATGGAGGGGAGAATTGGGGAAAAATAAAATAAAATAAAATAAAATAAAATAAAATAAAATAAAATAAAATAAAATAAAATAAAATAAAATAAAATAAAATAAAATAAAATAAAATGTCTTGCGCCCCCCAGCCTCCTCACTAGCACAGAAACACAAGGAGCTGACAAATCCTTGACTGACTGTGAGAGTTGCTCAGAACCATCAATGTGTTCTCAACATTATTCTCATTCTAAATCCAAATAGGAATTCTACCAGTGCTAGGAAGAAAATTACCTACCCCAGCCAGAACCAGTGCAGGGTGCAATTCAAGCACTGGGTTGTCACTTCTAAGGGATTTTCTCATGGTACTGCAAACAAAATATTTATTATTGGTGCTGAGTTGAGTGCATACTACTGAGTGAACAAGCACATGCTACATGGCTGAGCTGTGACAGACACACTAGGAGGAAATGAAATAACCTAATAACAGACTCTTATTGAAAGGAAAAAACTGCCAAGTGATAGTTGGCGTGTCTTGTCTGAGGACAGAGAAGGTGACAAAAATAAGCAGCCCCCAGAAATCTCATTTAAAAGGAGCAAAAGAAGTGTCCTTTGTGTGCTCCTGGTTCTTGAGACCCTTGTGTTTGCAGGCACAGCCTGCACTGTGAGATTGGCATAACGCTGATCCCCTACAAACCAAACAAAAAACCAAAACAAAAGGCCAAATAAACAATTTTAGCTTACATTTTGGCTTTAATTCTTTGTATTTTTTAAACTAAGACATGAAAGGCAAAAAATCACAGGTCTTGCTTTTCATGTTTTCATGCACCAGTGATAAATGTTTATGTGGCATTTGGCTGTTTGCATTTCCAGCATATTTCAGTCTGGTTTATGAATGTGCACAAGACATTCTGAAAGTCTGGGTAAGTCCTGAGAAGCCAAACTCCTCACAACCACAAAGCATGGAGGGGAAAAAAAAAATTAAATAGCTTTGTGACCAGCATCCAAAAGTAATAAAAATTGAATAAAACTCTTCTTTTTTGGAAAGCAGATATGAAATGTCTTTCACCTCTTGACTAACATTTGGGTGAGAGCTGAAAGGTCTCCTGGCTGAGGTTCAATCTCTTGGCTGGTATTTGTGTTTTTGCCTGGTTTAGGAGGTATGTTAATGGGATTGATATAACAAGCCTTTAGAATAGATTGTGTGTTTCAGCCTTAAAGATTGCAAACAAAATGTCTTCAACAGCTCAGCATATTTTGAATTTGGATTTATTCAATTTAGAGAAGTTAAAACTTAATGGAAAATATATTAATCAATGCTCAAAATAATTAGAATATTATATAGCCACAAATCCAGTTGCTGTGGTAAGATCAATTTTTACACTTCCCTTCCAGAGATGACCCATTCTGATCAAATTAAATCTTCCTTCCTTTCAATAAACCTTGAAATATTTCTTGATGCCTCATTCACATTTTCACTCCAGCTGACAAAATTTTGAGGCATTAGATAAATGGTTTTAGAATGATGAGAGAGGAGAATTAAAAAGGAGAAAAATTATAGAAATTCCCTGTGTAGTGTTTCAGAAGCAGGGGCTCAGATCATCGCTTGGAATTTTTAACCAAACAGACCACACTCTTCAACACAGTAAAATATTTGTATTTTAAGCACAGAGACATTAATTTGAGAGACAACATAGATTTTGGTTTGTAAACATTCCTTTCTTTGATTATAAATTACACTGCTCACAGAACAGATTTACTTTAGTCTTGGAAATCTCTGCATTTTATAAATAAGCACAGACCCATCATTGTTTCAATGAAAAATATAGCACTAAAAGCAATACTCAAAATAATAAGAATATTTGGCTAAGAATAAGAATAGGAATAAGAATAAGAATAAGAATAAGAATAAGAATAAGAATAAGAATATTGTACAGCCACAATTCTGGTTGCTAGAAGAGCACAACCCTATGAGTGAAAGTCATTGGGATTTGATCTCAGCATCTTAAAGACCAAAGCACAAAGAGCTCCAGTGATAAAGGCTCCCAGATCAAAGTCAGAAACAAGAAAACTCACAGATTTGTTGCTTTCAACTATTTGGACAGGCTTCATATTAGCAGGGATGACAACTCAACAAAGTAAACTTCGTAAGCAGAAAACAACTGAGGGAATGAAATATTTCTCAAGAAAGCTGGGAATTTCCTCCCAGCTGGCTGCATGGAATCATGGGATCATTTAGGTTAGAAACTACCTTTAAGGTTATCAAGTCCCACCATTAAACTAACACAGACATGTCCACCAATAAACCATATCCCCAAGTGCTATCAAATTCACAATCAGACTGGAGCTAATTAGCACAATTCAAAGAGTTAAAGCACTAAAATGGATGACAGGCAAGTCTCCTTTGGGACAGCCAGAGCAGTTACACTTTTAAAAAACAGGGGTGAAAGCAGAAGCTTGCAAGGTGATGATCCCTTCCTTTTTATGGTAAAGTTGGCAAAAGCAGATTTCAGTGACAGGCAACAGAGCTGTGGTTTTTCTTGAAGCCTGTTGGTCATCCTAGAGCAAATATGAGAGATATTTTTCTGCTTCCCTGCTTTTTCTGGATTTATTCACTCTGAGCATCCCCTCCTCGGAGCTGAAGGGGTCCAACCACCACATCTACTTCTTCCTCAGCAGAGCTGGTGTCTCTCTTGGCCCTGGAGCTGCAGCCCCGGTAGCAGTGGGAGGAGAAGTCCCCGAGCCTGCAGACCAGCATCTGGCACTTCAGATACACTGACGGGTGCCGGCTCATGAACTCAAAGGCATTAAACTTGAACCGAGCAAAGTGGCTGGAAGGGGAGTAGTAGGTGGTGTAGGAAGAATCTCTAGGACACCTAGAAAGGAGTGAGAAAGGGAATTAATCTTCATGGGTGCACACATGCACATTCCTGCAAAATTAAAATTAAAATTATTCAGTTTGTTATTATAGATTCCTGCAAAATTCAGATTAAAAGTGAATTATGTCATAGTTGGGTACTAGGAACGGGATAAAAATGTAATTTTCATAGCATAGTATGGATTTTGAAAACAAAGATTTTTAAAGTATTATGAAGCAGCTGGAGTATTGGCAACTCTTCTTCTTTTCCCAAGAGAAGGATACTTTAGGGGTGAAGAGGGAATAACAGATTGTTAGTAATGTCAGTGTTATACAACGCATAAAAAATCAGTCTAATGCTTGACCTGATTTTACTAGAATATTTAACTCCTAGGATGGCAATTCCTACTGCCAGTTTTCACTGCCTCATCTACTTTTCTCCCACTACTTTGAGTTTTGTTCACAGCACAAAGATGGAGTAAGTGAAACGAAAGGATAGTAAGGTCTAGATAGAATTCCTTATTTCCAGTTATAATTCCTTATTTCCAGTTATAATTCGTTATTTCCAGGCTCATACTGTAAAAACAAAAAACCCAAAGACCACTTTTCACAGCCTGTTGATAGTGAGTTCTAATCTCACCCAGATTGGCTGTATTGTTTAAACTAAACATGGATGACTGGCGTGCTTCTGACGACTTGAAGAAAGCTCTTACCCATTCCTGACCAAGTAATAGGCCAGCGTGTTAAAATCACGAGGGTCGGGTGATGCCACACACGTGTCCACAACCACCTTCAGGTTTGGGTCTGAGCTGTGGAGACAAGCTTGGAGGTACAGGTTTTGGTTGAGGTCGATGTAGTAGGGAGAGCTGCGCACTTGCCGCTGGAATGCCGGCGAGTCGTAGAAGGTGATGTTCATGTTGTATCTTCCAAACTGGAACTCATTCACCTCCACAGTGTCCTCAGCAGCGTACATCACCTGCTGCCAGCTCTTCCTCAGCATCTTGCAGCTGACGTGCAAGTCGATGTTCTTTTTCCTCTTGATTACATACCCAGAAGAAGCAACCCTGATGGTGTTGGAGTAGTTGATTGTGTCGTTGTTCTCCTGTTTAACAACGCAATTTAAAATCGGGGATTGCGCTTTTGGCACATCCTGTCCCAGTTCTATGTTTTGCTAAGCTAAGGTATACAACTGAGTGCCCAAAATGGGGAGTGTACCTCTTGTACTGTCCCACAGCCGCTGTAGGGAATGTTGAAAACAACCTCCCGTGGCGTGACTGTTGGTCTGCAGCGACTGTCGTTCAGGGTGACCCTCTGCGCTGAGTAGCCCTGAGACTGGAGGTAGCGTCTGCTGACCACCACGTGCATGTAGTCTGGCAAGCACTGGATGGCTGGCAGAAGAAGAAGATGCAACATATTTGTGACTTTAGGAATCTGGTAATGATTAGACGCAGTTTTTTCTTTTTCTTAGAAGTCAGGCAGTTCCCACCCCAACCTACAGTATTTCATGTGCATTTCCACAAATATCTTTAAATTTACATGGATATTTATTTTGCAAACAAAAGCAATAAATAGGCTTGTCTGTTGAGAAAAACTGGCCAGGAACTTACTGGTGTTGTGGCCAGCTGGAATGGAGGAGTAGTGAGCCTGAAACCCTCTGAAGGAGTATCTAGAGTCACTGTGGAATCGAACACTCATCATGTTTGAAGAGGACACATATGTGGGAAAGGAACCAGAACAGAATCTTCCAAGAAGAGGGGAAGAGTGAAGAGGTCCATCATAGACTTCAACGTAGTCATGTTGGCACATCCCGCTTTGCATCCTGGTAGAAAAACATCAGCACCTTGTCAAATCCATTTCAGAAGCTCTGGTTTCACTGCCTAACATGTGATAAAGTCTTTCAGCATTTAAAGTTTTCTCAGCAAAATTTAATTTGGCTTTTATGCAGCTTTAGCAGAAAATGGTGAGTAAAAAATGCAACAGCAATCCAGATTTTGATGTGGATGCTATTTGAAGTATCTTTAAAATTAGGAAGGTTGCTTGTTTCAGATAAGATATCAAACTTCTCAATAAGTTTTGACTTTGATATTTGCCCAGGAAATCAATGTTTTACTTACGCAATATCTCTAAATGTGAGCGTTACACGGAAATTGTTCTCTACTTGTATTTCCCACACGCAGTCAGCGTCGTTTGGATAACTTCCAGGATAGTTGGGACTCTGCAGCACCCCAGAGGAATCTGAGACTGAGCCACCACAAAGATAAGGTGCTGCAGGAAAAAATGGGAAAGAACTTACTTAAAATAACGTCTGCAAAAGTGTGCTTGAGCTGTATGTGCCTCATCCACAGCTATTGAAAAGCAGGTTCCCTACTGGCTGCAGGTCTATAGGAGCTGAACCAAAACTAATATTTGTTTTCGCTTTATGATTGCTTTCTTGTTGGATTTGGAATTCCCTCAGCAGTGATTTCCATCCATGGTGTCAGACTACCCTCTTCAGGCTGGGCTGGTAACACCTGGATGCTTTCTGCCCCTTTTTAGAGCTGAGATCAATTCTGGAAGGTGCCATGACTGTTGAAATGGAAGTATCCTCCTCAACAGACAGCCTCTCATCTGTTACTTTGCTGCTTCTCTTTATTCCCCTAAGATCTTTGGAGGGTAAATAAGTTGCAAGTTTTCTAGAAAACTGTAGTTTTCTGGTCTCAGACTGAAATAAGTAATTCTGTTGGGAAATAATAAGTAAGGATGTTGGGAAAAATCTTAAGGACAAACATAGCTGCAAAAAGCTTTAGTGTTCCTGCCAGCATGAATGACATAGTTCTTGTTAAACACACAGGTGATCCTAAAAATGTCTTTGCAGGAAGGTGAGCACAAGCTCTGGACATAAATCCTACAAGATGTGACATTTAAAGATGAAAATCCATTTTATATTCTGCTTGAAATCGATCACTCACACTTGCAGAGATATTGTCATAGAGACAAAAGATAAATTTGCAGAAATGTACAACAGGGAGACAGACCACAAATTAGCAAGGTGAGAAGAGGCACAGAAGAGCATTACCTGGAGGAGGTGTTGAGGTGGCTACTGGAGCTGTGGGTGAGAAGGAAGAAGAGACACAGGTGAGAAGGGCAGGTCATGTGAAAGGTACTGGGGCTGGACATGGCCTCCCCTTGAGGCACATAGAGTTAAAATGGGGATCACAGGGAGGCAAGGAAGAGGAAATAGGAGGCCTGGCACAGAGGCCCATGAGCTCCATAGGAGACCCAGTTGTCCCCACTGCAAATGCTCATATTCCCATTTCTTCTGATCATATCCCAAAATCCAGCATATGTCTAGGAAACAGCTCTGGCACTACCCATGCAGACATTGAAGGCAGAATGATCCATGGGCATGTTGCTCTTGGTTGCAGAGAAAGACAATCCCTCTGCAGAGTTTCATTAAACCAGCAATGGCTGCAGAGTTCCAGGACTCAAAGCACAGCAGCCCCATTTGCCAACTCTGCCCCATCCTGTGTTTGCATCCTCACTTTGGTTTGTGGTGGCCTAACTGGAGAGGTCCACCAGGGCTGGGAGGCTCCCTGCAGTGCAATCAGCTCTGGCAAGGGAGGTCAGGAGCAGTAGGGAGAGCAGGGAGTGAGTGTGGACAGGGTTACCGAGTGTGCTGCTCTCTGCTGCTGTAGTTGGTGGTGTGGTGGTGGCCAACAGTGCTGGGGTGGACACCTTGCTTCTGGCAGGGGCTGCTGCTGTGGTGCTCGTCTCTGGTGGGTTGGATATCTCTGTTAAGGAGACAATGAGTTCAATGGCAATGGACATCAAAAGCAGAGCTGGAGGATTAATGCCAGAAGTTAGAGCTCTTTCCTTCCTTTCCTCCATCCTGGCCCATCCTGACCCATTCTCCAGTCCTGCCCCATCCTCCTCAAAGAACAATGCCTCAGTCCAGAGCTTTGCCCCCTCACTGGACACAGACAGCAGGAATCATGGAGACCCTGCTCTTCCCTCTCTCTGCAAGAAGGGGGTGTTTGCATGACACTGGCTTCATTCCCAGGCAGCAGAAGATTCCAGCCTCACCTCTGTCCTGGATAGACCCAGAACCCACTCAGAATGATGTGCCAGCGGCCTGGTGTCCTGTGCTGGCCACCCACCTGCACAGATGACACTGGCATCCTCCCCGTGGTGGCAGTTGTGCACGCCCCAGCCGTTGTGCCGGCACATCTGCAGGGAGGGCTCGTCCCCGCGGCACTGCACGTCGTCCAGGAAGATGCGGCCGGAGCCCGGGCCAAAGTGGGCAGTGTCCAGCGCAGCCAGGGGCTGGCCACAGCCCAGCTGCTGGCACAGCACCTGGGCATCCCGCAGGTCCCACTGGTCGTCACACACCGTCCCCCAGGCGCTGCCGTCGTACAGCTCCACGCGGCCCTCGCAGCCGTTCCTGCCGCCCCGCAGCCGCACGCCGGGCCCTGGCACACGGAGCAAGGCAGGGTTTGGGGTCGGAACAAGGCAGGGTTTGGGGTCAGTCCAAGGCAGCATCCACCATCTCCCCTACTCTTTTGGAGATTTGGTCACAGTGACCATGTTCTGGGGTGGTGCTGGCCCGAAGGACAGGAGAGGACAGTGGCTGAGGAAAGACCCTGGCTATGGAGATGGGGCATGTGCCCTGTACAGGGACCAGCTGTGGGCTGCTGTGTCAGCCTGGGGTGCTCAAGACCCTGGGTCATGTGCAGAAATTCCCTTTGCTACCCCTTCATGGGGCCCATCCACTGAGGGGGACACTCATGCACCCTGGAGATGTCAGGGGCAGAGGGAACATCAGCCTTCCACTGAGTAGGATCAGTCCTATTGGACTCCCCTCTTCTTTCATCATGCCAGACTGGGGCTGGCTTTAAAAGTGGGCCTAAGCTGGGTGAGCTTGACTTACCTGTTGTGAGTGGCCATTGAGGAGGAGGTGTTGGCTGGGTGGCTGCAACAAAGAATAGGGAGTGAACAAATGGGTAGCAAATCTAGCAGGATTGTAACAATGGATTGACATGGATGTGGATATGAACATGGGCATGAACATGAGCATGGATATGAAAATCAAGGCTGTAGGACTAAAAGGGGAAGAGAGCACGGATTTCTGTCCAGCCTTTCCCCCATCCAGACACCAGTTTGATGTGCTCCCAGGCTTGCTCCATCTTTCCCACTCTACAATCTCTCAATCTGCTCTTTGTCACCGTGTTGCACAGTCCCAGCTCGACTAAGAGAAGTCAGCATGCTGGCCTTCAGTAGAGGACCCCAAAACCCTTCAGATGGTCTCTGCTGGCCACCCACCTGCACAGATGACACTGGCATCCTCCCCGTGGTGGCAGTTGTGCACGCCCCAGCCGTTGTGCCGGCACATCTGCAGGGAGGGCTCGTCCCCGCGGCACTGCACGTCGTCCAGGAAGATGCGGCCGGAGCCCGGGCCAAAGCGAGCATTCAGTGGGGCGTCCACAGGCTGGCCACAGCCCAGCTGCCGGCACAGCACCTGGGCATCCCGCAGGTCCCACTGGTCGTCACACACCGTCCCCCAGGCGCTGCCGTCGTACAGCTCCACGCGACCCTCGCAGCCATTCCTGCCGCCCCGCAGCCGCACGCCGGGCCCTGGCACACAGTGCAAGGCATTGGTTTGAGTCCCTCCAACCCAGCACCCACATTTACTCGCAGTTATCTCCTCTACTCTTTTTCAGATTTTGCCTCTGTGACCATCATCTGGAGTGTTGCAGAACTAAGGGGATCAGGGGAGGGCAGTGACTGAGCAAAGATCCCTGGAATGCACATGGCAGAGGGGACCTCCTCTGGCCCGTGCTGCTGGTATCCTGACGGAGCTTCCTGGGGACAGACATGCTCAAGAGCCTGGGTCTTGTGCCCAAAAGCCCTTTGCTACTCTTGTATTTGGACCATTCACTGAGGGGGACACTCATGCACCCTGGAGGGCAGAGGCGACCAGCAGCCATGCACTGACCAGGATCAGCCCTGTTGGACTCCCTTGTTCTCTTCTTGTGCCAGGCTGGGGCCTTGCTTTAGAACTGAACATAAATAGGCAGGACTGGACTTACCGCTTGTGAGTGGACCCTGGGCAGGAGGTGCTGGCTCTGCCACTGCAAAGGAGAAGAGGGAGTGAACAGAATGCATCAGGCTTGTGGCAAGGTGTTGACATGGATGTGAACATGCACATGGACATGAAAAGCCAGGCTGGAGGGTTAAACAGGGAAGACAGTGTGGAGCTGTGTCCCACATTTCCCTCCATCCAGACACAATGCTGATGAATCGTCTAATCCCGCCCTAAGTGTTGAACTCTGCAATCCATCCATCTGCTCATTGCCAACTTGCTCCTCTGCCCCATCTGTATTGAGGGGAGATGAGCACCTGCACAGATGACACTGGCATCCTCCACATGGTCGCAGTTGTGCACGCCCCAGCCGTTGTGCCGGCACATCTGCAGGGAGGGCTCGTCCCCGCGGCACTGCACGTCGTCCAGGAAGATGCGGCCGGAGCCCGGGCCAAAGCGGGCATTCCGGGGCGTCCACGGGGCTGGCCACAGCCCAGCTGCTGGCACAGCACCTGGGCATCCCGCAGGTCCCACTGGTCATCACACACCGTCCCCCAGGCGCTGCCGTCGTACAGCTCCACGCGGCCCTCGCAGCCGTTCCTGCCGCCCCGCAGCCGCACGCCGGGCCCTGGCACACGTAGCAAGGCTCAAGGACAGGCTGCCACCAACCCTGCAACCACAGCCCTGAACTTCCCCATTGCTTTGCAGATTTTACCACAGTGACCATGAGCTACAGTCATGCAGACCCAAAATGGATTGGGGAAGGATTGTTATTGGGGATTGACTCCAGGCATGCAGACAGCAGTCTAGCCCTGTCCAGGAACCTGTTGCTGTCCTGTTGGAGCTGTCTGAGTGCAGAAGTCATTGATTCACTGAGGCATTTCCAGAAATACACTTTGAAACTCTTGGGTTTGAACCAACCCCGATGGGGACTATTCAAGCACCCTTGAGTTGTCATGGACAAAGGGGATCAGCAGCCTTGCACTGAGCAGGATCAGCAGTGCTGGACTCCCTCCTTCTCTTATCGTGCTCAGACTGGGGCTGACTTTGAAACTGGGCACAAGCTGGGTGAGCAGGACCTACCTGTTGTGAGTGGCCATTGAGGAGGAGTGGTTGGATTGGTGGCTGCAAAGAAGAAGAGGGAGTGAACAAAAGCGTAGTGAGGTTTTTGGCAGTGTATGGAATTGGATGTGGACACGGTCATGACCATGGAAATGAAAATTCAGACTGTAGGACTAAAGGGTGAAGAGAACTTGGGCACTGTTCTTCCCCCCCTTTCAAACCTAGCCTGACCTGTCCCCAGTCCTGCCCATTCTCCCCAAAGAACAATCCCACCCTCCTGCTCTTTGCATGCTCATTTAACCTCTAAAGCAGGAAGCGTGGAAAACCCAGTGCGTCCTCTTTGTGCAAAAATGTGTCTTTTGTATTGCACATGCTTCAGCCCCAGGTGGCAGAAGATCCCAACCTCTCTTCTGCCCTGGTCCCAGTAGAGGAGCTGAGCTTGGCTCTTCCCAGAGGATTCACCCAGAACCCGCTCAGAATGATGTGCCAGCGGCCTGGGGTCCTGTGCTGGCCACCCACCTGCACAGATGACACTGGCATCCTCCATGTGCCTGGCAGTTGTGCACGCCCCAGCCGTTGTGCCGGCACATCTGCAGGGAGGGCTCGTCCCCGCGGCACTGCACGTCGTCCAGGAAGATGCGGCCGGAGCCCGGGCCAAAGCGAGCATTCTGTGGGGCGTCCACGGGCTGGCCACAGCCCAGCTGCCGGCACAGCACCTGGGCATCCCGCAGGTCCCACTGGTCGTCACACACCGTCCCCCAGGCGCTGCCGTCGTACAGCTCCACGCGGCCCTCGCAGCCATTCCTGCCGCCCCGCAGCCGCACGCCGGGCCCTGGCACACAGTGCAAGGCATTGGTTTGAGTCCCTCCAACCCAGCACCCACATTTACTCGCAGTTATCTCCTCTACTCTTTTTCAGATTTTGCCTCTGTGACCATGATCTGGAGTGTTGCAGAACTAAGGGGATCAGGGGAGGGCAGTGACTGAGCAAAGATCCCTGGAATGCACATGGCAGAGGTGACCTCCTCTGGCCCGTGCTGCTGGTATCCTGATTGAGCTTCCTGGGGATAGACATGCTCAAGAGCCTGGGTCTTGTGCCCAAAAGCCCTTTGCTACTCTTGTATTTGGACCATTCACTGAGGGGGACACTCATGCACCCTGGAGGGCAGAGGGGACCAGCAGCCATGCACTGACCAGGATCAGCCCTGTTGGACTCCCTTGTTCTCTTCTTGTGCCAGGCTGGGGCCTTGCTTTAGAACTGAACATAAATAGGCAGGACTGGACTTACCGCTTGTGAGTGGACCCTGGGCAGGAGGTGCTGGCTCTGCCACTGCAAAGGAGAAGAGGGAGTGAACAGAATGCATCAGGCTTGTGGCAAGGTGTTGACATGGATGTGAACATGCACATGGACATGAAAAGCCAGGCTGGAGGGTTAAACAGGGAAGACAGTGTGGAGCTGTGTCCCACATTTCCCTCCATCCAGACACAATGCTGATGAATCGTCTAATCCCGCCCTAAGTGTTGAACTCTGCAATCCATCCATCTGCTCATTGCCAACTTGCTCCTCTGCCCCATCTGTATTGAGGGAGATGAGCTGGCCACGCACCTGCACAGATGACACTGGCATCCTCCATGTGCCTGCAGTTGTGCACGCCCCAGCCGTTGTGCCGGCACATCTGCAGGGAGGGCTCGTCCCCGCGGCACTGCACGTCGTCCAGGAAGATGCGGCCGGAGCCCGGGCCAAAGTGGGCAGTGTCCAGCGCAGCCAGGGGCTGGCCACAGCCCAGCTGCCGGCACAGCACCTGGGCATCCCGCAGGTCCCACTGGTCGTCACACACCGTCCCCCAGGCGCTGCCGTCGTACAGCTCCACGCGGCCCTCGCAGCCGTTCCTGCCGCCCCGCAGCCGCACGCCGGGCCCTGGCACATGGAGCAAGGACAGGCTCACACCAGTGCCCACGTGGGCCACTGCAACAGGGAGCCTGCAAGGAGGCTGGGAGGCTCCCTGCGGTGCAATCAGCTCTGGCAAGGGAGGTCAGGAGCAGTAGGGAGAGCCGGGTGTGAGCGTGGAGAGGTTTACCTGGTGTGCTGCTCTCTGCTGTGGTAGTTGGTGGTGTGGTGGTGGTCAACAGTGCTGGGGTGGACACCTTGCTTGTGGGAGGGGCTGGTGCTGTTGTGCTCATCTCTGGTGGGTTGGATATCTCTTTTAAGGAGACAATGAGTTCAATGGCAATGGCCATGAAAAGCAGAGCTGGAGGATTAATGCCAGGAGGGAGGGTAGAGCTCTTTCCTTCCTTTCCCCATCCTGGCACCACCCTGACCTGTCCCCAGTCCTGCCCTATCCTCCCCAAAAACAATGCCTCAATCTAGAGCTTTGCCCCCTCACTGGACACAGACAGCAGGAATTGTGGGGAGCGTGCTGTTCCCTCTTTATGAATGAATGAGGATTTTGCATGACACTGGCTTCATTCCCAGGCAGCAGAAGACCCTAGGCTCACCTCTGTCCTGGATAGACCCCGAACCCACTCAGAATGATGTGCCAAAAGCCAGGTGTTCTGTGCTGGCCACCCACCTGCACAGATGACACTGGCATCCTCCACATGGTCGCAGTTGTGCACGCCCCAGCCGTTGTGCCGGCACATCTGCAGGGAGGGCTCGTCCCCGCGGCACTGCACGTCGTCCAGGAAGATGCGGCCAGAGCCCGGGCCAAAGCGAGCATTCCGTGGGGCGTCCACGGGCTGGCCACAGCCCAGCTGCTGGCACAGCACCTGGGCATCCCGCAGGTCCCACTGGTCATCACACACCGTCCCCCAGGCGCTGCCGTCGTACAGCTCCACGCGGCCCTCGCAGCCGTTCCTGCCGCCCCGCAGCCGCACGCCAGGCCCTGGCACACGTAGCAAGGCTCAAGGACAGGCTGCCACCAACCCTGCACCCACAGCCCTGAACTTCCCCATTGCTTTGCAGATTTTACCACAGTGACCATGAGCTACAGTCATGCAGACCCAAAAGGGGCTGGGGAAGGATTGTTATTGGGGATTGACTCCAGGCATGCAGAGAGCAGTCTAGCCCTGTCCAGGAACCTGCTGCTGTCCTGTTGGAGCTGCCTGAGTGCAGAAGTCATTGATTCACTGAGACATTTCCAGAAATACACTTTGAAACTCATGGGTTTGAACCAACCCCAATGGGGACTATTCAAGCACCCTTGAGTTGTCATGGACAAAGGGGATCAGCAGCCTTGCACTGAGCAGGATCAGCAGTGCTGGACTCCCTCCTTCTCTTATCATGCTCAGACTGGGGCTGACTTTGAAACTGGGCACAAGCTGGGTGAGCAGGACCTACCTGTTGTGAGTGGCCATTGAGGAGGAGTGGTTGGATTGGCGGCTGCAAAGAAGAAGAGGGAGTGAACAAAAGCGTAGTGAGGTTTTTGGCAGTATATGGTATTGGATGTGGACATGGTCATGACCATGGAAATGATAATTCAGACTGTAGGACTAAAAGGTGAAGAGAACTTGGGCACTGTTTTTCCCCCTCCTTTCAATCCTAGCCTGACCTGTCCCCAGTCCTGCCCATTCTCCCCAAAGAACAATCCCACCCTCCTGCTCTTTGCATGCTCATTTAACCTCTAAAGCAGGAAGCGTGGAAAACCCAGTGCGTCCTCTTTGTGCAAAAATGTGTCTTTTGTATTGCACATGCTTCAGCCCCAGGTGGCAGAAGATCCCAACCTCTCTTCTGCCCTGGTCCCAGTAGAGGAGCTGAGCTTGGCTCTTCCCAGAGGATTCACCCAGAACCCGTTCAGAATGATGTGCCAGCGGCCTGGGGTCCTGTGCTGGCCACCCACCTGCACAGATGACACTGGCATCCTCCATGTGCCTGCAGTTGTGCACGCCCCAGCCGTTGTGCCGGCACATCTGCAGGGAGGGCTCGTCCCCGCGGCACTGCACGTCGTCCAGGAAGATGCGGCCGGAGCCCGGGCCAAAGCGAGCATTCCGTGGGGCGTCCACGGGCTGGCCACAGCCCAGCTGCCGGCACAGCACCTGGGCATCCCGCAGGTCCCACTGGTCGTCACACACCGTCCCCCAGGCGCTGCCGTCGTACAGCTCCACGCGGCCCTCGCAGCCGTTCCTGCCGCCCCGCAGCCGCACGCCGGGCCCTGGCACATGGCACAACATCAGCTTTCCCACAGCCCCCAGCTCCCCTAATGTTTGGCAGATTTTTCCCCAGTGACTTTGGTTTCAGGTGGTGCAAATCTAAAAGGACCAAGGAAAGCGAGTGAGAGAGCAAAGATCCCAGGTGCATGGAAGGCTGATGCATAATTAGCAAGGATCTGCTGGGGAATCCCACGAGAACAGCCTGGGGGTCCTAGGAACTGCTTGGGGCACAGGGACATTTGCCAAAAAGCCTTTTTTGCACTCTATGATCATGGGACATCCCCTGAGGAGCACCACTCATATCTCTTGCAGAAGTTTGAGGCTGTGGGTTCTGACAGGGCATCCACAAGGAACCGGCCACCTTTGTTTGATAGTTGAAAAGGAAAAACCGTGACCTGACATCAGGACAGATAGCTGTGTCTTGGGCTGGCCTGGCAAGCACATGGGCTTGAGGGAAGAGATTGCTCCCATCCACTTGGTGCTTGCTGCCCCACAGCCAAGAACCATGGAGTGTCTGGCAGACCAGGGCTTGGACTCAGCACCACTGCAGCTGCCATTGTGCTGAGGCTCAGATCCTCCCTGCCAAAAGCCCTCAAATGACCAGACCCTTTGAAGTGGGCAGAAGGGACCAGCAACACTGCAGTGAGCAGGCTGAGCCCAGCAGGCCTCCTCTCTTCTCCTCTTGGGCCAGGCTGGGGCTCACTGTAGAACTGGAAATATACTGGATGGGAAGGAATTACCTGTTGTGTACGGCCATTGAGCAGGAGGGTTGGATTGGCAGCTGCAAGGAAAAGAGGAAGTGAATGAAAGAGTACTAAAGGTAGCAAACTTGTGGCAGTGGATGGACATGGACACGGATATGGACACAGACATGTACATGGACATGAGAATGCTAGGCTCAGGGAATAAAGGGAGGAAAGGGCATAGAAATCCTGCCATTGACCTATCCAGAAACCAGCCTGACATGTCCCCAGTACAGGCCATGCCGTGATCCCACAAACCTACTCTTTGGAAACACACACCTACACCTGTGAGACTGGAGAGCCTGTTATGCCATCTCTGTGCAAAAATGGGGATTTTGCATGACAGTATTTCAGCATCAGGCAGCAGAAGACCCCAGGCTCTCCTCTCTGCCCTGGGTCTGCATGGCTGAATGCCTCCTGAGCTGCTGGAGAGCAAATGGACTCTGCTGGCCACCCACCTGCACAGATGACACTGGCATCTTCCACGTGCCTGCAGTTGTGCACGCCCCAGCCGTTGTGCCGGCACATCTGCAGGGAGGGCTCGTCCCCGCGGCACTGCACGTCGTCCAGGAAGATGCGGCCGGAGCCCGGGCCAAAGTGGGCAGTGTCCAGTGCAGCCACGGGCTGGCCACAGCCCAGCTGCCGGCACAGCACCTGGGCATCCCGCAGGTCCCACTGGTCGTCACACACCGTCCCCCAGGCGCTGCCGTCGTACAGCTCCACGCGGCCCTCGCAGCCGTTCCTGCCGCCCCGCAGCCACACGCCGGGCCCTGGCACATGGAGCAAGGACAGGCTCACACCAGTGCCCACATGGGCCACTGCAACAGGGAGCCTGCAAGGCTGCTGCAAGGCCAGGCATGGGGATGAGAGAGCTGGAATTACCTGTGGGATATGGCCTGGATCCGGTAAGTGCTGAAGCTGTGAATGCAAGGAAGAATTTGGTGTCAGTGTCAAAGGGTCCAAACAGAGTCAGCACAATGCCATGCAGGTGAGAATAGTCCATTTTCTAGGAGTCTCTGCCCTATGACTCCTACAACATCCTGCAGAGCTCTTTCACTCATCTGAAATGACCATCATGACTTTAGTTTTTCACACACTGAACAGCGAGTGAGAGATGACAAAGTTACCTGGTGTGATTCCCTCTGCTCTCATAGTTGTTTCCTTTGAGGTGGTCATCAATGGTGATGTTACCGTCTTTGCGGATGTGGTCGTCTCTGCTGAGCTGGACACCTCTGTTGAGGCACTTGTTGGTTCTGTGGTGGTCATCTCTGCTGTGGTGGTCATCTCTGCTGTGGTGGTCATCTCTGCTGAAGTGGACACTTCTGGTGTGCTAGTGGGTAGCGCTGTGCTGGTTGGATATGGTGGGCTGGATGTTCCTGCTAAGGAGATCGTTAATACCATGGCAATGGACATGGGAATGGACATGAAAAGCAGAGCTGGACAGTTAATGGAGGAAGACAGCATGTCCTGTCATTCTGGGAGTCGCTCTGCAGAGCAATCAGGTCTGGGAAGGAAGTCCAGGGGCACTAAAGAGAACAGTGAGTGACAGTGGACAGGGTTACCTGCTTTGCTCTCCTCTGTCGTGGTGTCCAGTCTCTCTGTGGTGGTCATATCGAACAGCATGAACAGTGGTAGGGCACTAGATGATGCTGTCGTCTGTGGTGAAGTGGACATCTCTCCTGGGGAGGTCATCAGTGATGTGCTCTCTAGAGTCGTCATTGGCGCTGTGGTGGCCGTCTCTGCTAGGGAGGATGTCTCTGCTCTGGAGGATGATGGCACCGTGGTGGGTGACTGCCATGGGGATGTCGTCTCCTCTGTGAGGGCTGTTGATGCTGACATCGTTGTCTCTCCCAGAGATGTTGGTTCTGGCCTTGTTGTCCATTCTATGGAGGTCGTCCCCAGTGTTGAGGCTCTTGTATCTGTTGATGCTGACATTGATGTCCCTCCTAGAAATATTAATTCTGGGTGTGTTGTCCCTTCTACGGAGGTTGTCTCCAGTGCTGTTGTATCTGCTGATATTGGCTCTGTTGGTGTTGGATCAAACTCTTCTGTGAGAAAAAGAAGAAAAACACCCCACACATGAGCACTGTGCAATGGGTACACCTGTGTGGTAGCTACAAATGCAGTTCCTCTAGGATGATGTGAAATCAAGAACAATTACTCTGATGGCATCTTGACAAGATGACCCCATCTTGTCAGGGATCAATGGAGAGAATGCAGATAGATAACATCCAATTTAAAATTTTTCTTGGAAGTATTGTAAGCAGGGTGAGGTTTTGGTGTGGCATCTGCTCCCAGCCCCAGGACACCACAGCCCAGGCACAGCCCGAGAATTTAAAGGCTCCTGGCATGAAAGGGGGACCTGTGGGGCTGCTGGCAGCAACAGGGCTTGGACCTGTCCCCATTGAGAATGGCCTTCTGCACAGGATCAGGGCATCCCCAGGAACAGCCCAGGCAGTGGTCTTGGGATGGTGTTTGGTGCAAGGGCAGGAGTGCACCAGGCTGAACCATCTGTTGATGGTTCATATCCAGCACTTAGAAGGCACTGGAGCTATGAATGCAAGCAAGAAATAAATGGCATTTAAAAAGCTCTGAACATATCACACATAGATTAATAGAGGTATTGTAGCAAGTTTTCTTCTTTTCTTCTAAGTGAAAAATGCTGGTATAGTTAGCACTTCCTTCTAGCATGGATTCAGCTCTCCAGGCTCTTACTCTCTAAGGAAATGTGGAAAATTGCAATATAGATATAAAACACCTGAACAATCTGTTGTCATTAGCCATGTCTCGGTTCATGATGATCTGTTGGTAATACATGAGAAAATAAAATACAAATAACTCACATTCTCCTAAAAAATAATGGGAAAGTGAAATGAACACAGCAAAGTGAAAGAGTATTCAAAATGAATGGATATTTGCAAAGGAAAAAGGCATTAATGGACCTATACTAAGGAAGACTGGGAAAATATGGAAACAATCCAAAGTGAATTGTGAGCTATGACAATCTAAGTTGTGATTGTGAAATTATTATTGCCCGTAACAAACCCATTAAGTGTTGACCTAACCCCATTTCTCCCTGATAAACTGCCTATCAGACACAGCCTTGCCTCTAATTTTCAATTGTTTCCTTATTGCCACCGTCAGGTGATTAGTTGGAATAATTGTTCCACATATCTGCAATTGATACCTGATCCTTGGGGTTTTTAATTAATTGCTTTGCATGGATGAGCAAGCGCAGTTTTCACATGACCCATAGTAAGAAAAACATGAGCCCATGCTGGTTCTGCAGGGTCAGCAGAGTGAAAGGACAGGACTGGGGGAGTGAAAAAAAATGTAGGAGTACCTGAACAGACAACAGAAGCATCTTCATAGTGGGCACAGTTGTGGATCCTCCATCCGGTGTGATTGCAGCGCAGCAAGGACACCTCATCTCCTCTGCACCTCACATTGTCCAGCACGATGTCACCTGAGCCCTGCCCAAAGTAGGCACTTCCCAGAGCTGCAATGGCCTTGCCACATCCCAGCTGCCTGCACACAACCTGGGCGTCTGCGAGGTCCCAGTAGTCATCACAAACTGTCCCCGACCCTCCTCTGTAATAGATCTCAACACGACCTTCACACCGGTGCCTCCCGTTCACCAGCTGCACATAGCGACCTTTGGGAGAGAGGGCATGGGCACACAACTGTCAGGCAAATTATTTGGAAGGGACTGGAAGGAGTATCTATTGTGTCCTCTTCCCCTGCTGTCCCTAGAAGGTGTTGGCCAGACCAGTAATAGGCGCCTGTGAGGACAAGGTGATTTGTACCTTTTTTATTCCTCTCTTCCAGTTCTCAAAATCAGCCACACATATTTTATGCAAGTTGCCTACAGTAAAGTTAAGCAGCAGGCTAAGCACAAATGATTTAAGCAATAAAAGAATTTTTTGGGACAAGTTTAAGGACCTAGAGTCCAAACATCACCAAATCCTATAGCTTATAACAGTAACTATGGTGGAAGAATTCTGCCAAATGTACAGAATGGATGATGGTTTGAACAGGATTATAAAGATTTCAACAGGAGTTCAGTGGCTTTATTTCTTATGTACCAGCAAAATGTTATTACATTTTGAAAAAAAGAAATAACTTATCATGTATACAGCTGATTACTGCATTCATTCAGGTAAAACCCATGTGCTTTTCAGTTTTATATGTCTTGTTTAGACATTCTGGTGTGACCAACATGAAAATCCTGATTTTAGATATCCATTTTTGGTGAAGAAGTTTATTAAAGGCTTTACTACTAAGTGTAAGCAAGCAAATAAATGTTGTAACTTTGGATTTGCAGTATTTACACTCTGGAAATCAAAACATGCAGCTGCACTTGTTATATTTTACTTTGCTGCCAAGTACATATTTACCTTGTTATTAAGCACTAAGTCATCCAAAGCAAAACAAATCTCAAAAGTTAACAGCTCCAGGATTTCTTCACTGCACCTAATTATTTGACATTGAATTTGAAGTACAGTCAAGATGGTGACCAAACTAAATTTGCCCTGATTTGTATGACTTTCAAAGGCTAAAGCTATAAAAGTGCCCCTTGACTTATATCTGACTTGTTCCTTCAAATATCTACTTGAACATGCACATTTTTGAACCTTACTCACAGGGTTTTTGAGAGGTGAAACAGCAAACCTGGCAAAAAGTCAGAATGGGATTAGGAAATTAAAACCAAGCTAAACCAGTTTTATTTGCTTTCATTCAAGGCCTGTCATCACTGTGAGAGCATAACCATCAGCTGGGGATGAAATTGGATAGGTTGAATCCTGCCTCACACTTCAAAGGTATTAAAAAGACAAAGCCTGTGATTATACAAATACAGCAAATACTCTGCTCTGGGACACAGAGACGGAGAGCAGAGAGAACTAGAGCAGCCAGAGTGAGATGATTTATCACCAGAAAAGCAGGAGAGAGATAAAGAGAATTGATGAGGTGAATGGTGGCAACATAAATTATCATCATGAAGCTTAAATAACTCATTAGAAAAGTCATCAGCAATTATTCTAAGATATACACAGAACTATTAACTCCAAGTCATCCAAACCACTTAGTGGTGCCTATCATTCAGGAGATAGAAAGTAATCATGGAAGGAAAAAATCTATGACCATATAAAATGTTGAACTAAAAGTATTTAATCTCTAATAATTTTTGATGCCCATCATTTAACCACAGTGCAAGAGTATGAAAACTTAACTTCATGTTATATTTTGTTAAATTGTGGATAGTACCAAGAAGAACCAAACAATACAAGCAATGTTAAATATGTAGCATACTTGTGCACATGTATACTCTGGAATAAAATACACATTGAATATGAGTAAAGAAATAAATCTTCCCATAATTTTGGATCAGATTTTTGAAACTGGAAGAATACCTCATTCATGACATCTTCAGAGACACAATTCTTGCAATGATACAAGGCACTGAGACCACTAGGACCCTATGGCAGCAAACTGAACTCCACAAAATGGTTCTTATCATCCACTCTGATGGTAAGTAATTTTAGTAGAACTAAACTCTGCTCTTTCATCCAATTCTCTCTTCTTTTGCTCAAACCAATACCAACATCAATCTAATTTCTGCTCTTGGAATCAACAGAGAGGACTCCAAGCAGTCTTTATCAATTTTTTTATGTGCCCTGGAACAAGTCTAAGTGTTTTACCTGTTTTGGCCTCCAGAACTGCTGGACCCAACAAGAACAGCCATGTCAAAATCATAGTGGTACCCATCTCACCAGGTGTTGTTGGTAAAAAGGATCTCACAATATATAGTCTCTATTTCTGAAGGGGAGTGGCTCTACAGGTCTCTTTTTCTACAGCAGAACAATAAATCAACCACAGCCCTCTGATCTGAAACAAACATATGTTTGATTTGTTATTTAATATTTTGTAACTTCCTGGGTTTTGCAAAAAGACAATATCTCAAGAGTAACCTTTTCCATTGCCTGGAAGGAACTATTTATGCTACCATAGGTTTCACAATCATCTCACTGTACCAAAAAAAAGAGAGCTCCTGTCCAAAGAAGCCCTTCAATTCTGGCTGATGCATCCCAGCATTTTTCTTTCATGAGGAGCTTCCTGGTCAGGTATTGGGCTGGTAGTGGAATCTTGAAACTTAAATGGGTTTCTTCCAGCAAAATAGCAAAAGACCCTTGCCAACTAAAGTGGCAGGTCTCCTTGGGGAGCCATGAATGTCCTAAAGCTTGAGCAGACTTGAAATAAATAAAATAAGATCAGACCTGGTGGCCCTGTTTAAATATGACTGAGGGGTCTCTGAAGAACCTTGCAGCTGAAGCCAACAGCTCCAGCCCCAGTATAAACCTATTATTTTGGGGCACATTTAAGTTCAAGCAAAATTTCAGTCAAAATTCACAAATTGCAAGGAAGCATCAGAGAATCAGGGCCAACTGATGACTTTTGATGCAAACACTGTGGAAAAAATCAGTAGATTTTATGCATAGTGAAGGAAATTGCACAGGTTGAAACTAATTTTGTTCTAAACTTTCATTTGATCCTTTGAACCAACAAATTGGGGGGGAAATATTCCGATTTCTTCAGATCAAGAATATATTCCTTGTTTAATTTTTCATAGTGACAGTTACAGCTGTGTCATTCTTTGAAGAGTTAATCCAAGGTTTTTCCACAACATGAAATAATACTTAATTCTCATTCATCAGTCTCTCTGCCAAGTGGTTACTTTTCTGTTTCGGTGTTTCTAACAATTTAATAAGAAAATCTGATGATCATCCTAACACTGAAGAGTCAGAATATTGTTCTTTATCTCATCCCTACCTCCACAGCCATCCTGTCTTGGATGGAATCATCACCAGTTAAAATTGCTGCCATATATGAATTTATTGCCTCCAGGGACAGTCATCAAGCAGAAAGAACAAAGCCCAGGGGGAAAGAGGATGATCTAAAACATCTTTCCACAAAGGCCAATATCATTGGAATGGAAGAAGGAAGTGAAAAATATAAGAGGCCAAAGATAACTTTGGAAGCTTTGAAAGTGAACATTCAGAATGGTAAATATGTTTCTTCTTTATCCAAACAACCACATTTGCACATGAATGAGGATATGTACACAACACCTGGTATTCACTATTCATATTCTGGTTTTGACACTTTGACAAGAATGAAAAATCCAATGTATTTGGCTGGTCAATCAAACACTGCAATCAGTGAAGCAAGAGTGAGTGATGGATCACAGTTCTTCTCCAAATTCTTGTAATAACTGAAGAAGGGTGAGGAGGAAGAGGAGTACGAAGGGGATTCCCAGGTGGTTCAATGTAAAAAAAAGTCTCAAACTGCCCAGGTAAAAGATTGATTGATTAGTTCTTCACTACCTTCTTTATTAATACATTATTAATTTCAAAAATATAGATATTTCTAGAGATCTATATTATTGGACAATCTCTTCAATGGAAATAGACAAATAATTTGTTTTGATTAACCTAAGTTAACTAATGCAAATACCATACAGTATTCCACTGACTAGGTACATCTCTTGCAGCAACACATTTTTGTTCTCAAGGTCTTCTGGCAGCTTAAGGAATTTCCCAGCACATCACTCAGAATGAAGCTACACTGAGCTTTGAGCTTTTTTTTCTGCTGCTGACAATTGTGAGGGCACTTTGCAAACATACTGGGCTTTTAAAGGTAAAAATAGAAACCACTGAAAGGATGAACAAGATTAATCAGCTTTCACCCATGACTATAGGAAGGTATCTACACTGGGATAAGGATATCCACAGATTTCTCCACAAAGGAATGATAGTCTGAATCCAGGCAGGAAGGTTTGTGGCAGAGAGATCATTCACCAGGCACATGACCCTTTCCCCATCATCATCAGTTTTCATGAATCCTATAATGCTTGTGGATCAAGGGAAATAGCAAGAAGTGAGGAGCAGTCTGACACTACAACCTGAACAGTTTGGCAACGCTTTCTGCAGCAATATTTAATATGGAAATCAGTGAACTTGGTAATTCCACCTTGCATTTTTATCCAGCCTTGGTATTTCTCCATCTGGGAGCCCTGGCACAGACATGCTATGGGAAAACAGCTCTGAACAGCACAGGGACTGTGAGGACACCAGGATCTAGGCTGTCAGGGATCTTTCTGATTGTCTGGTGAAAATAACATTGAGAGAATAGGAGAAGTGGAAAGAAGAGCCACCAAGCTGTATCCTGCAAGATGGTGTGGTAGCAGCACCACAGCAGCAGGGCCACAGCAGAAACAGGGGAAGGAGAATACAGCAGGTGTGGGAAGAGCAGAGGGAAAGGTCCTGTTGTACAGAGTTAAGAAAGCCCAGGTGCAGGAGAGTGCTTGCTGTGCTGAGCAGATGGGTGGATTCCTCTGAGCCTGGACAATCTCTGGCCCAGAGAACAGAGAAGGCAGGTCAGCCTGCTGAGGTGTTCCACCCTCCTAAGGTGGCTGCAGGCAGAGGAGGGAGGAGGACCCTAAATCCTTGTTCCTCCAGCGTGGAAAAAACCCTCACACCTTCTGTGTGCAGTGCCAGTCCCTACTTGTGTGATCCCTTCTTCACACCACGGGCAGGTGATGAGAGGCCTGCCTGGAATCATGGGGAGAAGGCAGCTTGAAGGAACAAATGGTACAGGCTGTGAGGCTGGGGCTGGTTCCCATCAGAGCTGTCCTTGTCCTCCTTGTCAGGTCAGGATGTCACCCAAGAGCACAGCTCACCTTCCTCACACGTCACCACTTTGGCTCCGCTTGCACATCTGACACTGCTCAGTTCCAAATGAACTTACCTCTTTCACAGCTGGCTGGAAAACAGTAAAGTCTCAAGAAGGGAATTTCTCAATCAATACCAGTGACCTTTCCACCTGTATTAAGTATCTTCATCCAAACAAATTCTTCCTTTTTTATTGCTTTTTATTTTGTTTTTGCATGGGGATAGGAGACAGATGACACTTCCTTATGGGAACTTATGTACATTCTCTTCCTCCCACCTATTCCAGGTGTAGAAATGTGTGAGAGCAAGAGCAGGAATCATTGCTTGGCAAAGTCACTTTGTCAGAAGCCACATTTTTCCAACCCAATAGTGTGTTAGCCATGAGTTCACACACACAGTGGGGTGTTTGCAAGTACACGAAAGAAAGGTATTGCTCAAAAAACCATTTTCTTGTCTGATTTTTTAAATTACAAATTTATGTAACGGGGTTATATTCATCCTCCATACAAAATCTTACAAATGGCCTACATTTACTCAGAGAAATAGGAATTTGGGAAGAGCCATACTGCCCAAAGACAGGAAAGCTGTACAGCAATAATTCCTCATGTGCAGCCCCTGAGTGTATTTGCTTATGGCTCACTATTGAGATTTTTTACTGCAAAAAAACATTTTTCTTGTACTACTTCCCAGTATATCTTATGGTGCTTCACAGGTGTTTCATCTGCATATCAGCAAGGGCCAAATAAGTCAGCTCTCGTTTCTCAAGTCACTCATTTCAGTCTTCTCAGACAGACACCCAATGAGGAGTTCAACAGAAAAACTTTGAAATGTCCAGTACTGAAGATGCTTATTTGGATGCTGGGATGAAAGAACTAATCCTTCTTTACACCTTAGGTTTTAAAATCAGATTGCTTTATAAATTCAGTTCATGGTAACATCAGGTGTAATCTTGGTTCTTCAAACATGGTCTGGATGGTGGAATAGTCAAGTAAGAGCTGCCTTTCACACTGACTGCAAACCCAAACAACAAAGCAGGTGGCTGGTGAAAGTATCCTTCCACCTCCATGCCTGGAGCTGCCTCTCACATTTTCTGGTATGGGATGGCCTTCTGCAGTTTCTGCTTCCAAAGAAATCCTCCCACTGTGAGAAGAACAGCTACCAGCACCACGGTGGTCACAGCCAGAGGAACTTGGAAGCTGGCAGCAGGCACTGAGCTCAGAGTCTCCCCTTTTGCCTGGATGGCCAGCTCTGTGCATAAAAGAAAAGTCAGAGGGAAACTTTTTTTTTTTTTTTTCTTTTCCCTGAGCTAGTTAATTGCAAAGATAATTAGGCAAAGAGAATTTGAGTTAAAAAGCTCTAATATGTATCTGATCAGAAACTGTACATTATTTCACAAATTATTCTGTGGCCATGCAAAGCAAGTAAAGATTTTGGCAAGGAATTAAAGAGAAGCTGTGAGTCTGTAATGATTATACTCAAAGACCTTAAGATGTTGCTTTCTGGTAGTGGAAACAGCAGCTACAGGACACTGAGAAACAGTATTTCCAAGAGGACCTAGAGATTGATTGTAAATAAATAACAGACATGCAAGTCAGGCACAGACAGCTTTGGAAAATTAATATAAATGCAGCAGGGAAATTATTACATCTCATGCCTCCTCCCACAGAACTGAATCAATTGCTATTTGATGTGTGCAGAACAAAGAATGGATCTAAACTATGACAGAAAGGAAAGAGCAATAATCCCCCATAAGAATTATAGCAGAATTGTAAATAAAGCAGCAAAGGCACATTTCAGAGTCTGAACTGAAATGCAAACACACAGTAACACACAGAGTCTTACGTTATTAAAGATATTTAAACTTACCAACGTTCCTGTTCTCAGCGTGAGCTTCCCGAAGCTGCACGGGTCCAATAACAACATTCATTTGTTTATGGGAAGAAGCTGCACTCCTCTTGAACCTCCTGACACAGCCCTGGTAGCAGCGGGAGGAGTAGTCCTGGTACCTGCAGACCAGGAGCTCACACCGCAGGAAAACCGACGGGAATCGGTTCACGAAGGAGAAAGCGTTAAACCCAAACCGAGCGACATCGCTGCGTGGCGGGGGGTAAAGAGAGTAGGTGGAATCAATACCACACCTGGAAAGACATAAAATCAACAGGTTAGCTATTAACTCACAGCTTCACTTGAGTAGAAGCACTACTGCACCCTCTCTTTGCAATAAGTTTCAGGGTTAAATATAAATCCAGGAAGTAAAAGAGAAATCAAAAGGCTTGGGGGAAAAAATGCTTTTAGCAAGAAGAGAAATTATTAAATGTACACAGCACAGAAATGTCATAGCTTGACAAGTTCTGTATAAACTTGAATAGCTGAGAAAGGACTAGTGGTTCTGCTGGTTTCTGTGTTTCAGGTGAGAGGCTGTTATGCATTTGCAAGCAGGATGAACTGAACAGAGGCCCTGAAAAGTTGTTGCAGAAAGAGAAATTTCCCCTTTCTGCTCTGGAAGCATAAAACTCATTTAAATACACTTTTTTTTTTTTTTTTTTTTTTTTTTTTTTAATAAACATTGTCTTTAGTGCTTTAATGTACTTTAGTATAAAATTAGGCAAAGTGGTTTAGGTTTCTAGAATAATAAGAAAAGGCTAAGGGATTTCTCTTCTTTTTGAGTAGACAATTTTGTATTCCAGTTACGATGCTGTAAAACTCACGATGTACAGAAATGGACATCTCTCCCTTTCATACATCTATTTCAGAAACAAAGTAAGACCTCAACTTCCTCTCTGCCTCCTTGAGTGAAATCTCAGTGTTTGACCTCAACTTCTGAATGACATTTTGTTGTCATTCTAAATTTTATTCAGGCTTTGCCAAAAAGTTGTTCTGAGAAGAACATTTGTGCTGAGAATTACAGCCAATGTACACTGGTCCTAAATAACCTAATTTCACAAATTAGGCTCTTTTAGAACTACACATAGAAACACTTTTAAAGTAATTTTAAACAAAATTCTTACCCACTTTTGGTCAATTCATAGACAACTGTTCTAAAATCACTAGAATTAGGCGATGCCACACATGTGTCCACAAACAATGTCAGATTTTGGTCAGAGCTGTGAAGAGAAGCTTGGAGGTACAATTCCTGATCCATGTCAACGTAGTATGGGAAGTCATGCACTGGCCACTGGAAAGATGAGGAGTTGTAGAACATCAGGCTCACGTCGTATCTGCCATACTGGGTTTCATTGACATCGATGACATCATCAGCAATGTACATGGTTTGAACCCAGGTGTTCTGCAGCATTTTGCAGCTGATGTGCAAGTGAAGGTCCTTCTTCCTCTTGATGACTCCACCAGGAGCAGGCACTTTTATCACGTTGGAGTAGGTGATCGTTTCGTTGTTGCTCTGTTTTGACACATTAAATTAGTGTTAAATTACCACATGTGGTCATGTTCACTGTAAATACTGTGAGTATTGCTAATTTCTGTATGTGCCAGGTCCTAGCAGTCAGAAAGGATGTGCCACACTGAAAAATCCCAAGCATCCAGGATGGGATTGCTCACTTAACTCTCCCTTCTATTTTCATTCTTTAGAACATTATTCTGAAATTGGCACAGGTACCCTGGGAAGGATAAGCAAAAATATTTAACCAACTTCAGCCTTCAGACACACATGCTCCTTTTCTGTGTTTTGAATTCCTGTGCCTACAACACCCTTTGCAATCCAATACAATTTTCCAAATGTCTATTAAATTCCCATGCCCAGAACTCTCCCAAATGTCTTGACACCAACCTGTCTATGTGTACCACAGTCACTGTATGAAATGTTGAATATAACCTCAGTTGATGTAATTATTGGTCTACATTTAGGATCTGCCAGGCTGATGCTCTCCACTGAGTAGCCCTGGGACTGGAGATAGTGTCTGTCTACCACTGCACGCATGTGGGTTGGCAAGCACAGAAGGGCTAGGGGAAAAAAACCAATTATTAATGATTTCAGGTATTTGATAATGCGGAGGTCTTTCGGCGAAGAAAGAATGCAACCAATCAGTGTGATTGATAAAGCATAGTTCACTTTATTCAAGGCACTGATTACATTTATACCCTAAGTCCAACAGCTTAATGCATCTAGCACAATTTCATTGGCTTATCCAGTATACACCTCTCTTATGATTGGGTTTTTGCAAGCGCGGGATAAATATTCCTTTTGCTTTTTCTGCCGTCTCTGTGTGCACTAAATTTAACCACATCTTCCTCTTTCACACTCTGTCATTGTCTAACATCTGTTTCAGGGACATGCTGACCTTGCTATCGCCTGTTATGTTTAGCACTGCATTTCCTGCCATAGGGCCTCAGTTGAGCCATGTCCCCTATTTTCTAACCAAGCATCAATATGATAATGTTTCCATATTGCAAGTCCAACAAATGCAATCACTGCTACCATTTAGAGAAGAGAATTCATAAGCTAAATTACTTGTTTTTACATTTTATTGAGACTTAGATATGAGTAAGCAATAGGACACTACTGGAACAGGTCACCCAAGTAGTAGCTTTAAATATTTCATCCTTTGAGTATTTCTAGACACACAGCTAGGCCAGTTCTTAATGGATCTGACTTGGTGTTGGCAGAAGTTCTGTTTTAAATAGCTTAGGAAACTTCCAAAAGTCCCTTCTAATCAACATTTCTGACTCTATGAAAGTTTGTCCAGAAAAGTACAAAAAAATATATTAACTATGATGTGATACAAAGAAATATGAGTTCAAAAAATAGCATAGAAAACATCTAAAGGCAAAGAAATCAAATATTTTTAAAGAAGAAAACGTATTAATTTCTGAAAGTGAGCAGTCAATAATCAGTCACAAAATTCAAGTAGAAATATCATCTGTGTGAGATTCCTTCAATAACAACAAATACTTATTTAGTAAAAAACTACAGTGTATAAAAGCTTCTGAGCAAAGAAAACATTACCAAGAGAACAGAATTACAAATAGAATGGAAATTTACTTGTGTTCTGGTCTGCTATAAAGGACTGATACTGAGCCTGAAAGCTTCCACTGGAATATCTGGAGTCACTGTAAAACCTGACAGACATGAAGTTTGAGGATGAAGTGTACATGCGAGGAGAACCAGAACAAATTCTTCCAAGTAGAGGAGAAGATTTGGGTGGCCCATCATAGATCTCAATATACTCATTCTGGCATCCACCTTGCAACCTGAGAAAGAAATGAGAATATATTAAAAAATGCATTTGCTAAACTTAGGGGTTTAAATACTGAACAAATAATATAATATGATTCTGCACTGACACATTTCCCATGTATACTTATCATGCACTTATAGGATGGGAAAGACACCCAGGAAGTGTGGATGCAGTTGAGATTTGGAATTTTCTTATTGTCCAAGCAGAAATTTGTTTACTTACTGAATGTTATCAAATGTGAGCACAATGCGGAAATTGTTTGTAACGTGTATTTGCCACAAACAATCTGCTTTATCTAAAGAATTCAAAGAAGGACTCTGAAATGTTCCAGAGGACTTTAAAAGTGTATCACCACAAATAATTTTTTGACCTGAAAAAGAAAAGAAAAAAAAAAAAGAAAATAAGGGATAGAAGTGATTGATTTGGATTTACTTCTGCTCAAATAAAAATCTGTTCTATATACAGAAACTATGGCAACACAAGGTTAAACCTCAAAAATACATAATGATTGTACTCCTGCCAGTTAGGATACAAGAGTGATGAACTGTTCACAGAATTATGACCTATGCTTGCAGTTATTAACTTTGTGGGATTCAGGCATGTAGATAAGAAATAAAGTAAAAAGTGGTGGCCTAAATACTATAAAATCAGAGGAAAAAAACCCAACAAAACCTCCCATGTAATCAGCATACTCTGAAATCCACTCCCAGCAACAGAATCATTCAAACACAAAAGACCAGTGTGTAGCGTATGAAGAGTTAAACAAAGTGAGGATTTTTTGCAATGTATTATACTATGGAAATGAAACAGATCACACGTGCAGGACCGTAATTATTTTGCTTCCAGAGTAATGGATCAGAGAAATGGGAAAAAACATATAAACAACCAAACCTGGAGCATTTTTAACAGAGGCCATGCTTGTGGTAGCTGTATGTGACCAAGAAAAGGATGCAGTTGAGGCACTGGAGGATGAGGGAGCATGGCAAGGCTTTTTACCACACCTGGGGATGTTGGTGCTACCCTGTCACTTGAGCAAAAGAGAGCCTGGGGGTCTCAGCAGAACGCTCTCACATGGTGGGATCAAACGAAAATACAACTCTATACACATCCCAAACATACAACTAAACTCCAGTCAACAGAGACGACAAGAAAGAGGCTTCCATTGACAGAGCCTTGGCATCACCCTATGGCTTTCGCCGTCTCAAAACTCTCAGTTTCAAATACATTCTGCTGTGATCTCAGGCTCTGATCGGCCTTAGAGAAGACTAAAAACCAAAATCTGAAGCACTAATTTTTTCTGCAGAAAACAGCAGCCAGAAAACCCAGGAGGAATTCAGACTCACCTGGAGGAGCAGTGACATTATGGCTGGGTGGAGGTGAGGTTGTGGCAGCAGTAGGGGAGGAAAGGAAAGAGTCAGGAAAGGCCAGTTGGATGAAGGTCTACGACTGGCTTTCTCGCAGTGCTGGCCTTGTGACAGACACCTTGGCACATGGGCAATGGAGAGACTGGGGGTGTCAGCAGGATGGTCTCTCTTGGTGTGATCAATGAAAAATATCACACACACACATCCCAAACACACACCAAATTCCAGCAAACAGGGGACAGTTTCACAATGTCAATTTGCACACAGGCTGTCAAATGAGTGGTACCTGAGCACACAACACCAGCATCTTCATTGTGACCACAGTTGTGCATGCCCCAGCCTCGGTGGCCACACTGGAAGAGGGAGGACTCCGAGCCTGAACAGCTGACATCATCCAGGAAGATGCTGCCACTGCCTTGTCCAAAGGAGGCGCTTGAGGTTGCAGCAACAGCAGAGCCACATCCCAGCTGCCTGCACACCACCTGGGCATCGTTCAGGTCCCAGCTGTCGTCACAGACGGTGCCCCGGCCCCCAGAGTGGGAAATCTCCACGCGGCCCTCGCAGCGGTTCCAGGCTGATGGTGGCTATAGCTCAGCTTAAATGGGCATGTAGCACTGTGCACAACGGCCCAGAGTGGAAATCAGCTTCAGCGTTGCGACACTATCACTCAAAGGAAATAAACTGAAACCAGCAAAGGAGCTACACTGTAGGGCCTTGGCATCACTCTATGACTTCAGGCCACCAAACACTCCCAAACTATGGCTGGGTTAAATGTTTTTCACCCTTCTCTCTCCCATGGAGAACATCAACCCAAAATTCTAAGAAATTGTTTCTGCAGAAAGTGGTACAAGAAAACCCAGGAGAAATTAGACTCACCTGGGGGCAGGGAGTTCTGGCTAGCTGTGGTTTGGCAGCTGTAGAGAGAAAGGAAGGGGGAGGTGGATGAAGGCCCATGACTGGCTTTCTCACAAGGCTGGCTGTTTTTCTGCCACCTTGGCACATGGGCAATGGAGAGCCTGGGGGTGTCAGCAGAACGGTCTCCCTTAGTGGGAAACCAAGACCATCATATCCACTCATCCTCAATGGCTGCCTGCAGTTTCATATGCTTGGTAAATTAGCATAATTATTGAAAAGTGATCCTGTAATAAGTTTTAACTTCTTGCCTAGGAAAATGCTATAGCTAAGTTAAAATTAGAAAGGACAAAGCTAGAAATATATGTTTAAAGGATACAGAATACATAAAGGAAAAAAGACAAAAACCAATAGGGCACTGGGGCCTTGGAATTACTCTATGAGTTTCAGGCCACCAAAACTCCCAACTATGGCTGGGTTAAACTGCTTTTCTCGCCTTCTCCTCTCTAAGGAGAAAATCAACCCAAAAATTCTGTAGTGCAAATCGTTTCTGCAGAATGTGGCAGCCAGAAAACCCAGGAGAAATTCAGACTCACCTGGAGGAGCGGTGAGGCTGGGGCTGGGTGCAGGTGTGGTTGTGGCAGCTGTAAGGAAGAAAAGGAAACAAGCAGGTGAGGTCTTTGGGATGAAGGCCCGTGACTGGCTTTCTCCCAGTGCTGGGCATGTTGCTGTCACCTTGGCACATGGGCAATGGAGAGCCTGGGCGTGACAGCAAGATGGCTTTTCATGTTAAGATCCACAAAAAACATAATCACACAATCATCCCCAACACACATGGAATTCAAGCCAACAGCAGACACTGTGAAAGTGTGCCAGCAAGCAGGCAGTCAAATGAGTGGTACCTGAGCACACAACACCAGCATCTTCATTGTGGCCACAGTTGTGCACGCCCCAGCCTCGGTGACCGCACTGGAAGAGGGAGGACTCCGAGCCTGAACAGTTGACATCGTCCAGGAAGATGCTGCCACTGCCTTGTCCAAAGGAGGCGCTTGAGGTTGCAGCAACAGCAGAGCCACATCCCAGCTGCCTGCACACCACCTGGGCATCGTTCAGGTCCCAGCTGTCGTCACAGACAGTGCCCCTGACCGCTGAGTTTGAAATCTCCACACGCCCTTCGCAGCGGTTCCTGCCGTTCACCAGGCTGATGCTGTAGGCCGCTGGGAAAGAAGGAGATATAGAAGCCTTGGCAAGATGCTCGGCTCGGCCCCCAGCGCGCAGGGCTTGGCTCGGCCGCTCGGCTGGCTCGGTTCGGCTCGGCTCCTTGCCCGCTTGGCGGCAAGAAGGAAGTCCATCTATCTCATCACCATGTGGTGGCTGCGTTTTTCCCAGCATGGCTCCAGCCTGGCTCTTTACCGTTTTGGATACAAGCTTAACTTTTAGTGCCTGAATGAGACTTCGGATTTCCTGAGCTCCCCAGTACAAAAGGCATGAAGCAAGAAGAATTACAGAAGTCAGCAGAATGAAGACAAGTTCTCATCGAAGGAGAGATCAGGAAAAGTCGCCACTGATAAGTAGCTTAAAAGCTTTTTTTTGGTGGGATTTGGACTTGACTTACCTAAATTAATTACAAATGGAGTTAAATCGAGATGAAACTTTTTGACTAGAAATTGGCTCTCGTCTTTGGGACTGTCTGTCTTTGAGACTGGAAATGGACAGGAATTTAGAGTTTTGTGTTCAGTAGACTTTTGTGTAATCATAGCCCATTTTTACAGAACCCCATGTTGTCTGAAAAACGCTTGAAAAGAAAAATGGAAATGGGAGGAAAAGTCATAATTTGTAGGTTGAGACACTGCTGAGCCTAAAGAAGAGGGACCCTTCTAGCCTAGAACGAAAGGACTTTTCTCTATGAGTTGAACTGAAATATTATTTAAGTGATGAGAGGGAAGTGGTTTTCTGTATGTTGCTGGTTAGAAGGGTGAGGATGGAATAATCTGAAATCTCTTCTGAATTGTTTAGTGTTTAATAATTTTTTTTACCAATCTATAAGGTTTAAGCTGTTTGTCTTTATAAATTAATCCCCAAGAAATTAAATCTATTAAAATTGAAACCCCAGTCAACTGCACAGGGCCTTGGAATCACTTGATGACCTTCAGGCCACCAAAACACCCAAATATGGCTGGGTTAAATTATTTTTCACACCTTCTTCTCTCCCATGGAAATATCCAACCCCAAAATTCTGTAGCGCAAATCGTTTCTGCAGAAAGCGGTAACAAGAAAACCCAGGAGAAATTCAGACTCACCTGGAGGAGCAGTGAGGTTGGGACTGGGTGCAGGTGTGGTTGTGGCAGCTGTAAGGAAGAAAAGGAAACAAGCAGGTGAGGTCTTTGGGATGAAGGCCCGTGACTGGCTTTCTCCCAGTGCTGGGCATGTTGCTGTCACCTTGGCACATGGGCAATGGAGAGCCTGGGCGTGACAGCAAGATGGCTTTTCATGTTAAGATCCACAAAAAACATAATCACGCAATCATCCCCAACACACATGGAATTCCAGCCAACAGCAGACATTGTGAAAGTGTGCCAGCAAGCAGGCAGTCAAATGAAGGTACCTGAGCACACAACACCAGCATCTTCACTGTGGCCACAGTTGTGCACAGCCTCGGTGACCGTGACTGGAAGAGGGAGGACTCCGAGCCTGAACAGTTGACATCATCCAGGAAGATGCTGCCACTGCCTTGTCCAAAGGAGGCGCTTGAGGTTGCAGCAACAGCAGAGCCACATCCCAGCTGCCTGCGCACCACTCACGCCCCGGTCCCAGCCCGCCCCAGACCGTGCCTGCCCCGAGTTTAAATTTCCCCCGCCTCGAGGTTCGCGCCCCGGGGGGGACCCGGGG